>JAWWLR010000092.1:32735798-32753757 GCA_035041075.1 Acraspis erinacei | reverse complement strand
TTTTGTTTCAGGCGAAATTGACTCTACTGCCCTTCTTTTTATTAACTATTTGCCGCCATATTTTTCTGTCCTGGCATTAAGTGTGGAAAATAAGCAATTTTAGATGAGTATGAAGTATGTAGCAAGATATCATACCGATCATACCGTGCGGAAATTTTAGGATCAAAGAGCGCATGCGCAACGATGCGGAAATTTTTTTCCCCTACATCGCTCGAAAATTGACCTTTTCCCATCACTTTGAAAATAAAAGTGATAAGAAGAAGCACTTTAGAAGGATAAGTGGGCCTTCGGAAATTCTTGGTCTGTTCTCACTCAGGAAGAGCGATATCGAAAATTTGCGGAATCCGATAAAGCCGTGACTGGATCTTGGCTGGTGGGAAGGTCGGTCGGCTTTCTGGCTCGCGATAGCCGAACATCTCGCATAATAAATATCTGAAATCCCTAATGGATCTTAAGCCGGCAACAATGGCCGCGAGCGGCTCCTGTAGGCACCAACACGATTGTGCAAGTACCACAACGTGTAAACGGCGAGATGCGACAAAAAAAGAAAAATCCAGTCTTCCCATCCTCGGTAGATGAACCACCGAGGGAATCGCATTCATTACCCCTTATCTGCTCTCCTTACTGGCTACTGGGGGTTCCTCTTCCCGTTCGATGTACTGCCTTCATCGCTTCAAACTATGCGACCTTTTGCTCCTGTAGAATTTTACTTTCTTGTATCAGGAATTCTTAGTTTTATTTTTCATTCTTCGTAATTTATTCTGCATTTGATAAGAGGATGGCTTCTATAAAGGCTCGAGTAACTCACGCCCTGCGTCTTGAAAACGTAAAAAGCTAAGCCTATTAGGGTGGTCCCAAAATGCAATGAATTTTTTTTAATTTTCGTGCATATCCCTCCCTCCTAACCGCAGATAAATCATTTTTAGCAAGAATAAAATTATTGAATTTTTTCTTTTATTGACGAAATAGTTACATGTCCCGCAAACCCCATAAGTATTTCGCATAAAAAAGGTGCTTTTGTAAATTATAATCAGAATTGTCAATATCTGGTGCATTTAGTTGACCATTAACATCTTTCTTGAAAATTATCCACAGAATATGAATGGAAAATTTCTTTTTAAATTTGACTCCCATAAGTCGATTTAATAGGATTTCAAAAAAATACATTAATGGAAAATTCGGTTTTACGAGTTAGTATGTTGTGATTTTTTCGGAATTTTTCAGCTTGCTCACAACTTTAATGTTAGATCAAGGCAATTTCAGTTAACAAAAATAAATGTTTCAATTTTTAATTTTATATTTTTTATCCACTTTTAGTCAACCGTGTATTCAGGGTAAAGTTAATGAAAGTTAATGAATTATTTGTAAGAGAGTATTATTTTGTTAAGCAATCTCTTTTCCTGGTAGATACTTTCTTTTCTGAAATTAAGACTTAAAACTTATTCATTTACCTCTAATTTCACACTAGATTTTATAGAAATTAATTATTTCGATTATAAATTTTGAAATTTATTTATATATGTGTATTATTATTTATAAAAACCTCCTTCTTAAGGGTAGAGAGGGGTAGGAAAAATTTCAATTCACAATTTTCATTTCAAGCTCTGCAATAAGCTTTTTGTTCTAATTCTAAACAACATTTTATTAATTTATTTACAAACCCACTCCTCCACCTACTCTTAATTATTTCATCCTTTATTTTTCACTTCGCCTTAAGATAACCTTCTTATTTCATTTAATATTTTTTAAACATTAGGAAGAGAGCAAGAATGTCGAATTCCGAGAAAAATTGAGTGACCCCTTGTTACTGGATTATAACTTAAAAGTTAAAAACAATAATAATTTGTTCAAACAGTTATTTTTGTTGAATTTCATTTTGTATTACTCGACTCTAAAGGAAAAGTAGACAAAAAGTTAAAAATTTCAGAAAGACACCCCTATTTTCTAATATCATTCTAATAGAATATTGCAATAAAAAAGAATACGTTGTTAAAAAAATTCTTTTTTGTAACTTTAATTGATTATGACCTCCCTCTAACTAAAAAGTTGGAAGCAAGTTAAAAACTACAGAGAAAATTGGACTTCCTAACTTGTACCATAAATTAGAGGTAATTGATAAAGAGGAGTGGGGTGGAAAAATAATTACTAATCCATTAGAGTAGGAGTGATTCGAAAAGGAAATGGTTGTGTCAATATTATCACTAATCCCTAAGAGTGGGGGGTAATTTGAAAAAATAGAAAGGTGTGGTAAATTTTCTACTACTTCCTCAGACTTGGGGTAATTGGAAAAGGGGAGGAATTTTAAAAAAAATATCACAAATCTTTTAAAGTGGGGTGAATTGAAAGAGGGGAGTAGTGTATTCAAATTATTACTAACCACATACAGTGGGAGTAATTAGAAAATGGGAGAGGTATTAAAAATTATTACTATTCCCTTAGAGTATTTTAAAAAGGGAATAAGTATGTCAATATCATCATTAGTGTCTAGGAGAGGTGATAATCGTAAAGGAAGAAGAGTGTAGAAATTTTTTTATTAATTCTTTAAAGTAAAAGAAATTCAAAACGGGCTGTGGATATTAAAAAATTATCAATAATCTCTTATAGTGGAGGTAGTTAAAACAGGAGCCAGGTGTGGAAAAATTTTCACTAATTCCTTAGATTTGAGGTAATTGGGAAAGGGGAGGAATAAGTAAAAAAAGTGTGTATAGTGTAGGTATTATCAGTTGGCAGGAGTGAGTAAATTGTAAAATAAGATGGGTGTGGCAAAATGATAACTAATCCTTTAGAGTGAATGAAGTTAGAAAAAGGTAGAGGATATTGCAAAATTATCCCTAATCTGTTAGAGTGGAGGTAGATGGAAAATGAGAGAAGTCAGATTTGAGGTCATTAGAAAAGAGAAGGAGTATTTAAAAATGATCTTAAATCATTAAAAGCAGGATCATTCAAAAAGGGGTTGGGCGTGGAAAAATGAATACTAATCTCTAGGAGTGGAAGTGACAGGAAAAGAAGAAGAAAGTGAATTTTTTTACTAATTCCTTAGATTGAAGACAATTAGAAAAGTGTGGGGGATGTTGCCAAACTATTACTAATCTTTTAAAATTAAGATAGTTGGAAAAGGAGATAAAATTTTTTTACTAATTCCTCAGATTTTGGATAACTGGAAAAGGGCAGGAGTATATAAAAATCATCCAAATCATTCAAAGCGGGGTAATTAAAAAAGGGAAGGGATGTGGAAAATTATTATCAATTTCTTAGAGTGTGTGTAATTAGAAAGGGAAAGCGCGGTAGAAAAGTTTTTACTGAGTCCTTGCAGTGAAGGTAATTAGAAAAGGGTATGATGTGCTGCAAAATTATCAGTAACCGCTTTGAGTGAAAATATTTGGAAAATAATAGGCATTTCGCGAAATTATTACTAATCCACTAAAGTTGGGATAATTATAAAAGTGGAGGAGTGTTCAAAAGTTATCACTCCCTTAAAGTGGAGGGAATTGGGATAACTGGAAAAGGGGAGGAGTATTAAAAATTATCACCCATCCTTTAGTGCGGGTAATTTGAAAAGGGGAGTGCCATAGAAAAAGTATTACCAATCCCTAACCTTGGGAGTAAAGGGTAAAGGGAGGGGTTTAACAAATTATAACTAATGTCTTATAGTTTTGGTAGTTCAAAAAGGAGAGGAGTGTGGGGAAGTTTTTATTAATTCCTTAGAGTGAAGATAATTAGAAGAAGATATGGTGTTGCAAAATTATTACTAATCCCTTAGAACTGAAGTAATTGGGATAAATGAAAAATGGGACGAGTGTGTCTAGATAATCGTAAAAGGGGAACCTATCTTCCACATTCCATCTTTCAAGTTGAAACAAATTGAAAATTTAAATTATTAAAGGTCGAATAAAAAATATTCAAGATTAAATGACCTTTTAATCAAAGTCAAGAGAAGTGTTTATATTTAGAAGAGAATATGCAAGAAATCAATTCTGACTGAAATCATCAGGCTACAATTAATTCCCATGATTGACATGAACAGGAGCAAGAGATAATTGAACGTTCATCTTCTACTGGTTCTTCCAGTAGAAGATGAAGAAGAAGAGCAAGAAGTCTTCGGATTTACAGCAGGCTAGTTAAAGAGCAGGAGCTGCTTTTAATCGTTTAACCTTAGAAAATCGCTATTCCATTTAGCAGTGGTTCTGTAATTTTCTCTTTACATAGGTATAATGTATGCTTCGCAGCGTCTCGATGTCTACCCAGCAATCTGAATCGTTAACAACACGTTGGTTATATTCCTTTTCATTGAGGATGCGAGAACCCTTAATCCAAACGAGGTCTAGGACCTTGTCTCGTTTGACTGGTATCTGGCAAAATCCTGTTTTCTTCAAGCCTTTTCAATACTGAGATCCTACCACAAATTATACTCTTCATTATTCTGAATATTATATCTATCTGTCACAACAATTATAACTGTACAGCTCAAAATACTTGCTCTTAAAATGGGGGAAATAGGGTGGTTTTTTTACGAAAATAAGGGAATAATAGGGAGTTAAATTCAATTAAATGCTATTGCATACATTATTATGGATACGATATTAAATTTAAGATGAAAGGCTTTTTAAGATTTTAAGATTAAACATATTGTATTCTCTAGAAAATAGTTTACTTTTCAATAAAAAAATGCATTTTCAACAAGAAATTTCATTTTTAATGAAGGAAGGTTATTTTTAAACCAAATAGTTAAATTTTATAAGATTAGTAATTAATTAAGATTAATTTTTTTCAAAAAGAAAACTAATTTTCAGAGAAATACGTGCATTTTAAACCAAAAGACCAAATTTCTAATAAAACAGAAGGATCTTTAAAAAAACATACAAACAAAGTAATAATTTTAACAAAGTATTTCAATTTTTCCCTGATTAGTTGAATTTTCAACTAAAAAAGAACAATTTTCAAACAAAACTGAAATAGTTACCTTTTCAGTTTATTAAAATTAATTTTCAAAAAAAGACATGTGTTAAAGAAATTATCTAAATTTTTTAACCAAAATATATCAGTTCTCAACAATTGCATTTTTAATAAATACAAAAGATGAAACTTTAACCAAGAACATTAATTTTCTACCGAAAACACCAATTTTAAACGAAAAAATAAATCGTCAATCCAAAGAAATTAATTTTTCAGAAAGTTGTTAAAATATTACCCAAGTTGATAAATTTTCAGTTGACGAAAATTAGTTTTCAACCAAACGTCAAAATAGCTAAATTTTTAGAGTAAAAAATTAATTTTTAAGGCAAAAAATACGAGTTTTCGTCAAGTTAGTTAAGCAGTTTAGCCAGAGATGAATTCAGAATAAAAAATAACAATAATTTTGTTAATTAATTAAATTTAACCCACTTTTACTGAAAAGATAAATTTCTAGCAAAAATAAAATAGCTACATTCTTAGTAAAAATAGAATTTGTTAATGTTTGTCCAAATAGTTAAATTTTCAACCCAGAAGGCAAAATTTCTATATGAAAGACAAATTTTCAACCAGAAAGATTAAATGTATATAAAAAAAATTTCGATGAACAATTGAATAATTAGATTTTTAGTTTAAAAACTGAGTTTTCATTTAGAAAGAATCTAATTTTCAACCAAAGTAATTATATTGCAATCAAAAAGAATAATTTTTTATCAAAAAGTGTAATTAATTTTGGACGAAATTTGTGAATTTTCAATTAAAATTTTGTATTTTTAATAGAATTTTTAACCTAATAGTTGAATTTCCAACCAAAAATATTATATTGCTATCAAAAAAGACAAATTTTCAACTAGAAAGAATATATTTGCAATAAAATAGTTAAATTTTAAACCAAACAAGTGAATTTTCTATCCAAAAGATGAAATTTCAATGAAAAAAATTTCGAACAAAAATTGGGGTAAATTGTCAGTTAAAAAAATTAATTTTCAATGAAAAAACTAATTTTGAACTAAAGAAAAATTCATTTGAAATTTTTTAAAAATTTCAATAAAAAAAACTAACTTTCTGCCCAAAATAATAATTTTTAACAAAATGCATGAGTTCTCAACCAAATATTTTAATTTTTTATGGGAATTGTTAACCTAATAGTTGAATTTTCAACCAAAAGAGTGAATTATTAACCAGGAAGTTTAATATTTTACCACAGAACACAAAGTTTTAAATAGATGCATTTTGAACCAAAAAGATTAATTTTCTGCTAAAAAAGATTTATTTTTAATAAGGTCGCCAAAATTTCTACCACTAAGGACACAGTTTAAATAAAATACAGAAAATTTTAGTCAAATAATTGCATTTTTAATTATTATTATCAGTAAAATATTTAAAGTTAAAAAAAGAAAAAGAAATATTAACAAAATAGTTCAGTTTTGATAAAGAAAAAGAAGATTTTTCAACTAAAGTTATAAATCATCAACAACAACAAACTGTTGACAAATTAATTCAATATAATAGGTTTGTATCAAAAGAAACGATCATTAGTGCGCGCGTGGCACTCAAAATGATCTAGTTTAAATAAAATTTATAAAAGATTGATTCGTGGCTCTTTCGAGGATATGGAAATTTTTTAAGATTCTTTTAATGAAGAAAGTTAAGTTCGAAGGAACAGGTTTCTGTACCCTTGTATTAAGATATCTCCATACGTAATAAAATTAACGCCCAGAGGGGACAAAAATTTTCTTGGTGAGGTGAAACTTTCAAGTGAAGAAATAATTACGCTACCAAAGATATTCGTGAAGCCGCTTTATATATTTAAAAATTTATTTTAAACTTTGAGATAAAAAACTGATATTTGTGCTTAATAAAAAATAATTTAAAAAATTGGTTACATTAAACTAAATAAAAATGATTTAAACCAAAATTGTTCTACATAAAGTATAAATAAAAGAGGTTTTGATTCGGGTGCGATATCCACTTATTTAGTTGACTTTATTTAATTTTTATGAACATAAAATAATTTTATTTGCATCGGACAGCCATGACAGTACTACTTTACGTTTTAGATTTTTTGCAAATTTTAGTTCAGTCTTTTTATACTTATTTCTATTTTGCACTGCAGAAGAACTTCCGGCAATCTTTCTCGGTGGTGAAGCTTCAGCCGCAGAACGGTATTTCAAAATTATCCCATTGGTTCAGAAATAATATTATACCACAACATGTACCGATAATAGTATCTTGAAAGTTGAATTCATGGGATAGAAAGGAAATATCGAAAGGAAAAATTAACCTTATCTATTTCATAGAAGAGGCTTCGTAAACAATAAAACTGCAATATGATAAAAAATTAATAAATAAAATACATGATGAGGGGCCGTCGGCAACTACATTCCGAATTTTAAAACAAAAAAGAATCAACTTTAACCACAAATACATGTATTTTCAAAACTGTTAAATTTTCAACCCAAAAATATAAGTTTTTCTACAAAAAGATTAATTTTAAACTAAATAGTTAATTTTTAAACTAAAAATGATCAATTATTGAATTATTGAATTATTTAAATTATTGAAATTATTGTGTGTTTATACAATATTGTTAAAAAATGTTTTTTTAACAGAAAAAATTTAATTTACCATAGAGTAGGTAAATTTTATCCCAAGTAGTAGCATTTTTAACCAAAAAAGATGAATTTTGAATCGAAAATATAATACGAGACTTTCAATCATGAAGATTAATTTTCTACCACAAAAGATAAATTCACAATAAATGCACCAATTCTCAGTTCGAGAAAATTATTTTTCTACAGAGAAAAATTAATATTTTAACTATAACCCAAAAATATCATTTTTAACAAAAACAGATGAATTCTCAAGCAACATATAACACACCAAATTAATTTTTAGAAAAGTAGTTAAAACTTTAACCAAATAGTAGAATTTTGAACCAAAAGAGATGAGTGCTGAACCAAAAATACTGTGCTAAAAATTAACTTTCAACAAATTCTATTAATTCAAATCGAACTTAGGTGAACACGAAAAAAGCAGAAGTTTCTTGAATGCAGGGAAAAGGGGCAATTATTTTTAAAAAATGAGAAAAAAGGAGAATAAGTCAAAGTGTTTCATTTTTTCAAGCGTTCCAAGAAATGTTTATTTCAATTTGTATTTTCCATTTGTGATCTCACATTCTGCTTTAACCCCTCCTCTCTCTACGTCACAAATCATCACAAAACCTGTTATCCCCCCTCTATAATTCTAAGGTTCTTTTTCACGGTGCATAATATAATAAAATACCTGATAATATAATAATGTATCAGGCAATATAATAAAATCTCACAAAATATAATAAAATTTAATCGATCTTTGTACAGGCAGTGGTGTTAAAAGGTGAGGATTTCACTCAGCAGGAAGTGCAAGAATGAGAGAAATCCGAGAAGAGAATGGCAAGCTAAATTGTTCTGAGACAGGAGACAAAAAAGAAGAACTTCTTCATCGCGAGGGTGAGCAGCTTAATCTTCTCTAAAACTTTTATTTCAGTTCTGAAAAAATTAAAACTTCCTGAAATGAAGTGATCTAAAATATGAAATTATAATTTATAAGTAGAATAATAGTTTTTTACGTATGAGAAATTTATAATTTATAAAGAACCAGGCACAAAAAGTACATGAAATGGATCCCAATCGATTTTGATCAAACTTTTGGAAATTGTCGTTTTCATCGTCTCGATTGAAAAAGTCAGTAGTCATAAAATCCGAAAATGGAAAGTTTTCTAGTTACAGAGCGTTAAACCTTGAACCATTTAAACAAAACTAGGCGCATCTCCTGAAAATAGAATAACAGATTTTGCCCTATAAAAAAATTTAAAAATTTGCCTAAATTTGCCCTATAAAGCGGTTGCGCTCTAAGGGGATAATTTTCAGGAAGTTATGACCTGTAGACAAAAGAGGAAGTCAACTTAAACTAACGAACCCCAACTAACTAACGGAAACGATCGAACCGAAATCCACCCGCCCAAAACAACGAATCAGAAACAACCAACCCAATCAAATTAACCCAAACCGACCAATCCGAAGAAATGAGCGCAAACAAACTATAAAAAGAAATGAACGCCAGCGAGCTTGCCCAAAGGATTCAAAACAAATGAACTAACCCAAACCAGTGAACCCACGCAAGCGAACCAACCAACCCAAGCAAACCAATGTAACACAAACGAAATAACCCAACCCAAATAACCTACCCAAATGAACCTATCCAAACCAACTAAACGACAACAACTAACCCACAATTAACGTAAACCGCTTAACCTGAAAAAAACAAACTCAAACGAAACAACGCAAAGGAAATAAAGCAATAGAGCATGCGCAAACTAGTCAACACAAATCATTAAACCCATCCAACCCACGCAAAGCAACAAGCTAACCCAAACAAACAAACACAAACCAACCATCCTACCAAAATCAATCCATCCAAGCCAAACAACTGAAAACAATTAACCTAGACTAATAAACCAAAACCTTCCATCCCGGCCAAAGGAGCCCAAAGAAACTAACGCAAGAGAGCATGGCCAAAATTGTAAATGCAAATAAACCAACCTAAACCATTAAACCCATCCAGATCACGCAAGTCAACCAACCATCTCAAACAAAACAACATAAACAAGCCAACATAAACCAACTAAGCCAAACCAACCAACCTTCCCAAATTAAACCAATCAGCGAAAAACGACCAATCCAAACCAATCAACCCTAACCGTCCAAAGCGAAAAATGGAGCCTAAACGAAGCAGCCTGAAAGAACTAACGCAAACGAGTATTTCTAAACAAGCCATCCCTAAGGAACCAACCAAGGATCCAATGATATTTATTTCCTGCTAATAGCTTGTCCTTATTGGCTGAATATTGACAACAAATGAGTTGTTCACCCTGAATGACCTTAAAAAATCACCTGTTTCTTAAGGTCATGTCTTCCTTAGATTTTTCCCTTAGAGTGCAATAACTCTTCTGAGGAAGGTTTCTTTCCATAATTTCCTTTTTCAACCGAGACGATGAGAGCTATATACAATATTATAAAGTTTAATCAAAATCAACTGGGATCCATTTCATGTACATTTTGTGCCTGGTCCTATGGGTAGGGGATCCTAATAAATACGAAATATTCCAGACTAATAATTAAGTAATTAGTCCGGAAGATGCCGTATTTATTAGGTCCTCTTAATTAAATTAATAAATGAAAATATAAATTAAATACAAAGGGACTGGGACATTAAGTGGATAATTATCTAATAAATAGAACAGAGTACGTGCCATGTCGTGTTGCTCGTTAATTATAGCTTGCTAATAAATGTGTAATAATGAATTATTAGCTGACCAGGAAAGTAATGATACGAATTAATGGCTTAATTACCTATCGTTAGCAAAAACACCTTCTAACGAGAACAAAACTTTTCAGGAACAAGATGAATTGACCATTTTAGCTTAAATCAATTTTATTTTAATTACTATTCAAATATTTATAAGAAATATTATCTAATTGTAAATCCTGATACCAGATATTCTAGGCTAGTTTATAGGTTTTTTGTAAAGAAAAAGGTCCAAAATGCTCTTAAAACACGAAAGTCAAAATATATCAATAATAATATAATATAATATAATAATATAAGAATAATAATCAAATTTCCAAACCCAAAAGACGAATTTTGAACAAACCAGTAGGTACTCGTTTGTATGCAAAGAAACAGATAAACCTTCATGTGATAAAATTAATTTTTTACAGAGTATTTCAATTTTCAATCAAGTAGTAAAAGTTTCAAATGAAAACTTTCAGTCTTCCACCAAAAATGAAATAGTTAAATTTTTATTTAAAAAAAGTATTAATCAACCAAAAAAACTGGTTTCTACTCAAATAATTAAATCTTTAAAGAAAAAAATGAATTTTTAACAAATTAATTAAACTCTTAAGCAAGTAGTTGAATTTTTAACCAAAGAAGATGAATTCTGAACCATAAATGTAAAAGTTGAATTTTCAACTAAGAACTGCCAATTTATAATAATAGACATTTAAAGTTTTAAAAATTAAGTTTCAACCAAAAATAGTTGGATTTTCTTATCGGTTTCCCTTAACTCAGTTCACATTTAAGCAAAAAAACTTGTAAAAGAAGAACTTTTTTTAACGGTAAAACTTATGATTTAAAAAGGAGAAAAAGAGGTTAATAGGGAGAAGTGTTTAAAGTCTAAAAAAGACTTAAATATTAAATTGTCTAACAATTCCGGAAAGTAGTCTATTCTTGACGAGCGTGAAGTTAGCATCATGAGATTAAACCTACCATGTCTATTGGCATCACTCGTGCAAAAAACTTTCGAAAAAAGAGCGCATGCGCACAGGTGCGGAAAAGTTACTTTTTTCGAGCTGCTACCAAATTGATCGCTTCCCGTCACTCTAAAGATAAAAATAATGTGAAAAATTAAAGGAACGGTTACTGGAGAATGTAGATTCCAGAAGAATCTCGATTATGTCGAGGAAGGTATGCGCAAGGTACCATGTATGTGCGGCATCGTTGACCGGTAGGGTCGAGTCAAGCAACAACGATATTGCATTATTATTTATTAATTCGGAGCATACCAGATGCTTATCTCCAAGAGCGTTGCGGCTACGCTACCTCGGGTCACGACTTTCTTATCTTTGAAGCACCACCCGGCGAGCAGTAGTTCTTCCTTCGGGCTCGACTACGCGAAAATAAATGTTTTACAGGGTGTCCCGCAAGTAGCTTCGCCTCCATATTGTACCTCGAACAAGGATCAGTACCAGAACTCGATTGATATTATAGTTATGCGAAATAATTCTCCATTTAGCTACAATCTTAAAACCCATTTATAAAGTTTCAATGAATTTTCCTAGAAGAATAGATGTATTTAATTCGTATTCAATTATAAATAGAGAGGTTCTTTTAAGTACTATGAATGTAGGTACTAATTTATACTATATCGTTTGCTTTATAAAAAATTCCGATGGTACCCAGCACTGGGATCGAACCCCGGACCTTCGTCTCGAATCTCGGTGCACTACAACTTGAGCGTGCTGAGCTACTGGGACTCACTTTTAAGGGTGTTTAAAGTTTAGTCAAGTTCAAAATTACTTGATTACTTGAATTTGTTTTATAAAATTGACAAAAATGTTCATGGATTATTGCAAATAATTTAAAAATAAAAGCATAAACCACCTGAAAATGATTAAAATATTTTGAAATTCCTTAAAATTTTGTTATCTCTGGAAAAGACATTAGAATCTTTCAAAATACCCTAAAATAATTCAAATCCATCAAAGATTGAAACTAGAAAAATCGTGGAAATATTTAAAAATACCGACAATATTTTAATTCCTTTCAAATTTCTTGAACGCTCATCAAATTTGTTTAACTTCTAGGAATCTTATAATATCCAGAAATCTAAAGAATTCTTCTAATTTCTGGTAATTCCTTCAAATTTCATATATATCTTGAAAATACTTTGGAATCCTTCAAAATACTTAAGGTTTTTTAAAACCGTATAAAATTATTTTAGATCCCTTAAAATCATTTAAATCTTTTAACATTCCTTGAGGTTAGTTATTACCTGGAAAATTCCTTTGAATCCTTTAAAATACCTCAAAATATTTCAAATCGTTTTTAAATTCTTGAAATTCTTTGGAATCTTCTAAAATATCCTTAAATTTTGAATAATTATTCAAATCTTTGGAAATACTTTGAAAGATCTGAATTCCTATGAAATCCTTTAATATCTTAAAAAAATTATTAAAATACCTTATTGGGATCCTTGGAAATAATTTAAATTGACTGAAACCTTCGAAAATTTTATCAGATCTCTTCAAATTTGTTGAAATTTCTCACTAATGCTATAAAACATTTAGAAACTCTTTGCAAATTATATAAATATTATGAATGTTTATACATTTTTAATATCTATTGAAGTCCGTTAAAAATCACTTTAAATTCCGTAAGAATCCTTTGAAATTTTTGAAAATCACTAAAGTACCTTAGAATTACTCAAAATACTCGAAAACTTTATAAATCCTATGAAAACCTTTAAAATCTTCATAAATAAGTTAAGAAAATTCCTTAAAATCCCATAAAAAATTGTTTTATCTTTTAAAATCGCTTGATTTCATTGAAATAATATTAAATCCCTTAATTCATCCTCGTAAGTTTCCTTAAACTGCCTGAAAGCTTTTAAATATTTTAACATTCCTTAAAATAATTAAATCCTTTGCAATACTTTTAAATCCCTTGCAAAGTGTTGAAATCCCTAAGAACCTTTTAAATATTTTGAAATTAAAAGAAAAGGGGTCAAACCGCTTTTAGGGTCCACAGAAAAAACTGGATGTAAGAAACGTTCGAGGTAACCATCCAGACGTACCGCGTTTCGCCGATTACCCGCAACGTCTCCTAGAACCAGTTTCATTTCTGCCGGCCTGCAAAACTTTTCCCGGGACATTTGGTGAACACAGAAAAAAGTAGACTGAAATTTTGGTTTAGGGTAATTCTAGTTGCGGGTAATTTTCAAGCGAGCAAAGTTGAACTTGTACCCTTCAAAACAAAACACGGTATTTTCCTTTGCAGTTAAAAATTAGCCTAAAACCGGGGTAAGGATTGCACCTTCTTTTTTGTCTAAATCCAAGCCTGCTTCTGAATAAATTATTTGAAGAATATTGTAAATGCAAGAAAATCTCATTAAGATTGGTGTACCTCATTTATTGTATTCATTCAGCAAATGCTCTGAAATCATTCAGGTCCTTAGTTGACTTTGGGTGAGCTTAAGGCTGGAAAACAATGGACCCACGTTTCTCGTGGGGTCGTTAAGAATACGGAATTATTTCCTATCGACTTAAGGCATTGCATATTATCTGCTTGGAGCACAAAACGGTAGCCGACGGTACCGAGAGGTCGGTACCGATGCCACTAGATTAGCCTGCCTTCTGCCTTCGGATCTCGAAGGTGAATGGCGTACATGGAGACACAATCCCGACATGAACCATAGATAATCTCGAGGTTCGTCCAAGTCTTTATTTCACTTTATTTCACCTTTCCTATGACTAGATTTTATCATCAAAAATAAAAAGATTCTAAGGTCTGAATCAGAATATAGTATGGCCAAACAGGATAAAGTCGGACATTTAGAGTGAATACGGACGCTTCTAAATTGATAGTTTAAACTGATTAAGATTATTATAACTACGAACCTGAAACAGTTCAAAGTGATCTGAAAACTGAATTTTCAAAATCCCCTTACTCTTACCTAATATGTCCTTAAGCAATTTCTTAACATCAAAGAACATCAGCTAATCATATCATGGACCAGTGTGCCAACAAAATCCAACATCTTCACTGTAAAAAGAAATTATTATATTAGGACTTCGGATATATACATAAGAATGTTGAAAGCTTTATTGAATTTCATGAATGATGTACGAGCCAAACTCGAAATTATTGACTCAAATAAATTATGATTGTCTCATTTATAATTAAAAGCGTTCAGTGAAATATTTTCCGATTGGAATTTTAAAAATTACATCATTTAAAATTTAGAAGAATTAAAATAGTATTATTTCTAATTATAAGTATTTCCAATTCAATAATTTCAAAGTGAAAAGTTTTGAATTTCAATCAATTTAATTTCGAAACGACCAAAATTGGACAATTTGTAATTGAAAACCAAATTAAACATTTCAACTAAAAAGCTTCTGAAATTTTATAAATCTTTTTTTATTAACGCAAATAAAAATTATTTAACATAAAAGCTGATTTGACAAGTTCTTCTGAAAACAAAAACGAATTCACCTTTATTTTCACCGTTCATAATGGAAACAATTTTAATTCTAAACCTTCAAAATTGAATTATTATTAAAAACCGTTTGAAATTAAAATTCCTTGTAAATGGGAAATATAAAAAATGAAAAAATTTATACTCCAGAAACTTGAAACTTAAGCAAATCTGAATATATAAAAATAAAGAAAATTAAGTCGCGAAGTATTGTAATATTAAAAGTTTTTTTTTAACTAAAACCCTTAAAAATGCAAACCACTCAATTTTAATCGCAGAATTTAAACTAATTAATTTACTGTAAAATTTAGTCTTTACCATTAAAATTATGAATTCTAAAAATGATTCCATTAAAAATTAAAGAAACTATTCAATTGCTCAAGATAAAGAAATAAAATTTTTTCCTTTTTAACTGAGTTTAAAATGTGTATCTTTTTGGAACATTTTTCAAATAGAAACACTTCAGTATTTGAGTTTACTCGGGAGGCATAGTATTTAAAATAGTTTAATTACAAATTCTTAAAAAATGCAAGTGTGTTTTGATAAACTGTGATTTCGAATAATTTAACAGCCAGACAGTTGTGTGTGCTTAAAATTTAAACCAAAAAATTCAGAATATTTAAATTTAAAATGATTAAATTTTAAACTGATGGAAATTGAATTGGTTGAATTTCGAAAAGTATGATAGATAATTTGAACATTTTTAATTTTTTCTAAATTTAACTTAAAGTAATAGAAATTTTAAAGGGTTTAAGTAAAAAAAGTTTTAATATCACAATTCTTCGCTACTAAATTTTTGTTAGGCTTAAATGAAGTTCAGATTTGTTTAAAGTTAAAATTTCAGGAGTATACATTTTTTGAGTATTTCGCATTTGCTGCGTTTTCTCCAATTTTTCTGTTACGCCATTCTGACATCCATGATTTGAGTCTCCAGTTAACAGCGCTTTCCCAAAATTAGGAATAATTATTTAAAATTTATTAACAGTTTGGAAAAATTATTTTAATAATCATGTGTATCTTTTCTTCACGATTACAACGATATAAAAAGCTCTTTTTTCAATTTTTTAAAGTTAATGGTGTTTTGTCAAATCACGACAGTCTAGTTTTTAAAGTATTCTAATCAAATTTATTTTAATGAACACTTAGTAACAGCAGCTAATCATACGATGGACCATTAACAAAACACAACATCTTCCAATTAAATTCTTACCTGGTGAACATCAATCAACATCAGCTAATCATACAAATGGTCCAGTATCCCAACAAAATTAACATCTTCTAATTAAACTCTTGCCTAATCAACATCAATTAACATCAGCTAAGCACACAACACGTTTTGAGGAAGATACAATTTTAGACAATTATACCGACAAAATCTAAAATCTTTTAATTTAGCTCATTCCATATGCTAGCTGGAGCAATTTGGAGAAATATAAACTACCAACCTTACGATGCTGTTCAGATCTACCCACATGTCCGATTTACCCCATATGTCCGATTTACCCCGCGTTTCCAAAATGGCCCCATTTAACGTTACTTATACGTATTTTCGTAGTCAAATCGTGAATTGAAGACTGATATTAATAAAGTATATGACTTTCTCGGTGAGAAATCGATATTGGAATTCGATCAAAGATTCGTAGGAGGAAAAGGTCGAAGGGGCAATTCGAACGTCGCTCAGTCTTCGGAGTAACGATTGTGAAATGTCTTTCGATGACGAGAGATAAATTTCCTTGGCGACATGCAGACACATGGGGATCCTCTGTGTCTCGAATGCCGTCGAGAAATCGTGAGAACCTCAATGCTAAAATCTCGGAAGGCTTACATTCACGTAACCAGATTCCTCGCAAAAAATCAAATCACATTATGCCAGCCGATTTTTAATTGAAGAAAATCATTTGTAATTCGAATCAGGGACGATCCACATTTTCCCATCTGCGATGAGCCAACTTTTCTGTTGTATTGCGATATTCCGAGAACTTGTAATTCAAACTGAAATTTATGTGCAATTATGTGCATTCAATTTTGTAGAGCCGAGATTTTTCCCCAGAATGCGATATACGCTAATTTTTTTAATTAGAAGTCATATTTCTTTAAGTCCGTGATTAAACTTCGAAATGAGACGAACTGTGGAGTGAGCGAGCAAATCGTGATCAATCCATTTTTTAAGAACCAAGCCTTTAAAAGCTAAAACTTTTGTATTTAAAATAGTAAAAATTGAATTGAAAATTATGATATTCTAAGCAAAATAGGATTTAATTTTAAATTATTCAACATTTAAACATTAAAAATAAAAATAAATTAAATACAGTGGTTCTACAAATTGAAATGCAATCAATTTGAAATAAGAAGCACTCTAATTAGAAATAAACATAATTCAATATGTATTTCAAAACAAAATATCCGAAATTGATAATTTACGATTTTTAAGGTGCTTTCAATTAAATAATTTTCAAAGAAAGCGATCAAAATTGTGGTTTTTACTGAAAGGTTCAAAATTGTAAAATATAAAACGAAGGTGCTTAATAGTTACACACATTTTCAGTTCAAAGCAGTTGAAACTAAAAGCTCTTTCTTATTTCGCTTATCAAAAATTCTTAAATTTATTTAAAATTACATAAATTAAGACTTAAAACCTTCAAAATTAAAGAATATTGAGAAATATTTAAGCTCGTACACTTTGAAAATGAAAGCCATCAAAATTGAATATTTTTTATTTTCAGGCCTACATATATAAATAATATAGGTCTAATAACCCATTCAAAACTGAAAATGAATTCAATTTGAGTTAAGTGTTTGGAATTGTCCAATATTAAATAATGATTTTAATAATAAACAATCAAAGTTCAAGGCTTCGAAACCCTTGAAATGAGACATTTTCAAATTTAAATTTTACAAATTGATGTATTTGACATTTGAGAGATTGTAAATAACGCTTTAAAATTTATGCACTTAGAACAAAAAGTGTTGACACACAAATTTTATTTTAACTTGATGACAGTTGAAGGAAAATTGATGAAAATTGAAGGACTGATTTGCACTGCTATCGAAAAACTGACGCAAGGATTTCTAAGAGTATTTTTTGGATTTTTGTAGCACTTTTATAAACTTGTTTTATTAAGATAATTCTAAGTTTATGCAAGCATAGAAAAAAATTCTTGATTCGAGACTTACAAAATTAATACTGCTTCCTCTGTAAGTAGGCAA
>JAWWLR010000092.1:32725624-32735698 GCA_035041075.1 Acraspis erinacei | reverse complement strand
TTCCTCTGTAAGAAGGCAAATATATTTTCTAATTAATCATAAGCATGAAGCCAAGCACTCGTCAAATGAACAACATTAAAATTATAAATACGAGGATATATGTCCGAAATTATTCACTTGTCAATCAAGAAATAACTAACGACATTTTTGTAGAATCAACATTCGATATTTTCCTATACTAGATAATGTACTTATTAATGATATTCTATAATTTGACAGTCTTAAACTACTGTCTTCAAATAGATGATGATTTTTAAATATTTAATTATTTGAAAGAAAACTATTTATCGTTTAGAAATATTATTTGATTTTTATTTGCATTTCTTTTGGCAGCATCAATTTATTTGTAAAATAAATATACAAATATAACCATAAGCTTTGAAATTCTAAAATTAGAGGAACATCATTTTAAAGCCTATAACACTCAAAAAAGGATTATTTTAGGCAAATATTTCTTTGGTAAATTATGGTACTGCTAACTTATTAGCATTTAATGTTATTTTATTAATGGGAAACAAAATCATATTAGTTTGAGCGACTATTTAATTATTACCATCAACTAATAAGATGGTTGTCCCTACTAAAAAAATAGCATAATCATATCTTGCCAACTAAATAGTTAGCCCGACTATCCATAGTTTTTAGGCATAACAATAATAAGAAAATGTGGACCTGGACAAGCTGACTCATTAAAAATCAAGAATTCAAGCAACAATTATTTTTTATCCATACTATTGCTATATATTAAATACAACTTGAACAGTATACCTTAGAAAACAATAGATACCCCAAAACAAAAATTCATGTCTAGTTTACTAAAATTACTTAGGCAGAGTTGGTGCACCCGTTTTGGCCACTTTAAAAATGGTCCAACTTTGAATACTGAGTTAGTTAACTATTACATCCCAAATAAAATTATCTGGTTTAATGTATTTCTTGGAGGTCGTCGTTCACGATTCGTAGCCGCCCATTAATAAAAAATCGTATTAACAAATTGAAAAAATGAGAAAATTGAAAAAACTTTAATTTCTACACTTTTGGCCACTTATGTGCTTCTTTTGGCCAAGACTTGCATCAGTTTTTACCATAACAATAATTTGAAAGATGACAAATCATACGGTGATTTTTAAAAGATGAGTTAGCATAAGGTGAATTAATATTATTTATAAATAAAACAATACAAACTATTGAAAATATTTTATATTTGCAAACAACTTCTACAACTGAGTATTACAACTTAACATTAAAATACTGAAATTTTATACTGAAAGGACTCGAATAATCTTTTAAAGATAAGAGATACTTTAGTTAAGAGATACTTTACTTTAGCTTTTGACATTCTTGTTTTTTTCTTAATACTGTTTTCTGTGGGTCAATATTCTTTGGGTCAATATTCTTTCCAGTTTTGACCATCCCTAGCCAAAACTCGAAAATATTGATAAATATGTTCCGGTTTTGGCTATTCCATTTTATTTAAGGAAAATCAATATATTTTCACCTTTGTGATTGAATGTCAGTTAATGTGTAAAATAACCTATTAAATCATACTCATCTGTTTAACTAAATTTGAACTCACAAAAAATCATATTGTGACAGTTATATATCCTTGCCTTTTAAAAGAAAATGTTTAAATATTTGGATCACTTCTGAATAAATTTATATCTTTTAACAAGAAAATTCGATTCTTGTTAGTCAACACAGCTGTAAGACTTTATAACTGTCACTCGGCAAAACATATTTGGCTGAACTAAAAAATTTTGATTGTTCTAACCAAATTTTTTGTTCGTTAAAGAAGCAACACAATCGTTTTCTTGAGACAACCAAATTCTTTTATTGGAGCATATAGTTGAACTAACCAAAAAGTT
This sequence comes from Acraspis erinacei, assembly GCA_035041075.1. Classification (NCBI taxonomy): domain Eukaryota; kingdom Metazoa; phylum Arthropoda; class Insecta; order Hymenoptera; family Cynipidae; genus Acraspis; species Acraspis erinacei. The sequence goes on along the minus strand of JAWWLR010000092.1, from coordinate 32,733,833 downwards.
TGGTGCACACAACTTTTTTGTAGATTAATCAAACTTATTTGGCTCAGCACAATCATTTTTTATACTTGACAAAAATATTGTCGATTTAACACAATAGTTTAGCTGAACGAACGAAATATTAAGAATCACAACAAAATTTTTTTTTTGAGCAAGCTAATCTTTGGTAGACTGTAGAAAATAGTTTTGTTGGAATAATACCATTTTTTTCAAGCAACAATTATTTTTTTAAAGGAAAAATGTACATCTATGAAACATCCTAGGGCATATTCATTTCAAATCTGTTGGGTCGCAGCGTCAGCCATCCTAACGTTTTTTTCAACACAAACACAACTCTTTTTTCAGTTTTATTTTCTTTGATGGAACTGAAAATAATATTAATGATCAAAATGTCAAGAGGTGATTTTCACTCGAATTTACCATATTGAAAGTCAGCTGCTTCTCACGAGTCGAAAGAGAGCACATGCGCGTCTGCGTATTTAGTACGTTCAACAAAAATCTTTGTTACACTCAAAAAAAAGTTCTTAACAAACTTTTTTATTTGAGCCGAATAAATAGTTTTGTAACTTCAACTACTTTTTTGTTAGTCGCTGCCAAATTTGGATAAGAACAACCAAAGCTGCTCAACAAAATTATTTTGTTGGTGCAATATTTGTTTTTCTTAGTTCAGTGTGCAGAATAAATGATTAATTCCTCTTGATTAATTGGATTCAACTCGATCTCACAATCAGTACTCCTTGAGGGCAGATAAGCACAGTAATGAACGATACATATGTATGTATCGTCGTTGGGATCCATAAGTAGGCAGCGACAATCTAAAGAGCAGGAGAGTCCTTGTCAGGGCGATTGCACGACTTGTTGTGACTTCCAGGATCGTCCTTATTCAAAGTAGCGACGATTTCCTCTTGCTTGTCCAAATGGTTTGAATTTGAATAATATACGTTCCAAGTTAATAGCCTCCATTCAAGGCGCCTCCACAGCAGAATCTCACCAAGTCCCAAGCCAGTTCCTCTTTTACTCGGTTTATATGTCACTCAAGATCGCTATTCGCAACTCTAAAGAGAAGTTTGGTGCACCAACTATGCATCCAACCACTTACTTGTCTATAGACGTTTAATGCGGTTTAATGCAACTGTCCACGCTTTAATCCAAATGGGATACAATGCTTCTAGTCCAGACATTTCTTCTTTAACTTCTGCTCTGCGCATACCTGGTGTCTCTGTCTGCTGCCGTTTAGCAGAAAATCAGGTGTGACAGATAACCAATCCGAAGAGCATTCAGTGGCTCGATATGCGGTTAATAGATCCTTAAGTAGTAATAATTAATCATTGGGAGATACATGGACGGAACAATGGAAGAGCATTACCATGTCTTTTTAATTCAGTCCTCGTGTAATATAAAAATTGAAATGTAAACTGGATTGTTCTCCATCGTTGCATTTACAAATCATTATGAAGTACGTAATAGGAAAATAAGGTTGGGGTAAATTTGGATCAAACTTTATGATCAATAGCTTTATGTTGTTTTTTGTACTAAGTCTTATTGCACATTTCATAACAAATATTCTTAGAATAAAGAGTAAAATTGTATTGGGAAAAGAAAATATTCTAAGGAATAATGGAACAATGGTCTAAATGATATAATTTAAGGTTTTGGATGCAAAAACATTTCATCCATGTTCTGTCTTGTGGCATTATCCTTGTGTCCCAGAAATAACCGGAAGTGGGTAAGTTTTATGAAAAGCGGATTTTCAAAGTTCCAACATCAGAAACGTCTCGTTTTAGAACCTAGACAACTAATCCGAAGAGTATTTAGTGGCTAGATATATGATTTATAGATCCTTAAGTAGTAATAATTAATCATTCGGAGATACATGGACGCAACAATGGAAGATCATTACCAATTTTTTTTTCAAATCCAGGCTTCATAAAATTTTATTAGGAATAGAAAATCTTCTAAGGAGTAATAGAACAATGTTATAAATGCTCTAAGTTGGAATTTGTATGAAAAAATTCAATCTATGATCCGCCTAGTGACATCTTTGCATCCCAGAAGTAATCGGAAGTGGGACAATTTTATGAAAAGCGGGTTTTCTAAGTTTCAATTTTAGAAGCGTCTTGTTTTTTAACCTACGTAACCGATCCGAAGAGAATTAAGTGCTAAAATGGGTCCCAGGGACCCGGAGGTTTTTTTCAGTAGAATGTTTTTTCCAAAAAGTTTGCGCATTTTTTGCAAAATATTTATTATAAGCAATAAAAGTTCATATCTATTTTTACAATATTTATTTTTGTGTGACTCTGGGCTACAATTTAAATAAGAATAAATGGAGTTAGGTCTATTTAAACCCGAGATATTCCAGTTAGACATTTTCTCGGGTCTACTGGACTTGTTCTAGTTGTAACGGAAAATTTCGAGGTTCTAGCATTCAAGGGTTAAGTAGTAATAATTAATCATTGCGAGAAACATGGAAGAAAGAATGGAAGAGCACTGCCATTTTTTTCAGTCCTCACTACAGTTGCCGACGCAATTGTTCTCTACCATTGTATTAAAATATAATTTCGAAATTCGCATTCAGAGTTATAACATTTTAGAAAAGTATTATCAGTTTTTTCTTAAGATTATGTAAATATAATTTCCTATGGTTTTTGAGTAATTATAAAAGATTTTTGTAGATTTTGGATTTTTCGGAAAAGATTATAGAAAATTTAAAAAAGAAATTTTAATTGAGCAGATTTTACCAAGTTTTAACACATTTTCTAGGGAAGACTGTAATATTTCGGAAAATCAAATTTCCGAATTTGGAAAGTTTTCGGAAAAGGAAATATTGGAAACAGAAGATTTCCGTCATTCGAAAATTACTAACAATTTATGATATTAAAAAATCGTCCTTTTGGGTTAAAAATTGAGTTATATTATTGAAAATTCTTTTTTTTTAATTAGCTTTTTTACTGAAAATGAAAGTATTTCCTTTTTGTTGAACATTTATCTTTTTTAATTAAATATTCAACTACATTATTGAAAGTTGAACTAGTTTTTTTTACATTTCAATTTTCTGATTGAACATTCCTAACTTTAGGCATGAATAAGTTTGTTTCTTTTTTCTGTTAAAAATTAATGTTTTCCACTGACAATTTAATTATTTCAGGATCGGTGAAAATTTGTCTTTTTAAGTTTGAAAATCCATTTACTTTATTGAATTTTCGTTTTTATGATAGAAAACCAATTTTTTTCATCAGAAATTGATCTTTTTGATAAAAAATGCACTTATTTTGATTAAAAATTTAACAATTTTATTAAATATTAGTTTCTTTTTTCGTTAAAAATTAATTTTTCCAATAAAAATTAAACTTTAAATTTTTATTGCAAATTTATCTTTTTTAGTGGAAAATTCATCTATATAGTGAAAGATTTAATTACTTGAATAAAAATTCGTTTTTTTTTCTTGTTCGAAAAATTGATTACTTTAATTGGAAGTGTACATTTTCCATTTTTTGTTAAAAATCAATATTTTTAACTGAAAATTTAACTATTCCATTTTTGGTAAAAATTTGTCTTTCTTAATTGAAAATCCATTTATTTAAAAAAAATTTGTTTTTTATAAAATTAATCTTCTATGTGAAAACTTTAGCCGGGGTAATGATGTATCTTTTTCAGGTAGATCTGGATCAACGTCTATGCTTTATAAATTTTATCAAAATCCATGTAAATTCTTTGAAATCTTTCGAAATATTTTGTAAATATTTTTTTAAATGTTTTAAAATCCTTCCCTGAAAAAAACGTTAAAATACGCAGAAATATTTGAAACTCTTTGAAATTCTTTGGCAATTCAGTAAAACGCTTAACATCTTCTGAAATTCTTTGAAGTACTTTAAAATCCGTGGAAAACTAAAAAATGATTTAAATTCATTTCAAGTTTTTCAAAACTCTAAACAAAAATTTGAAATCTGTTGAAAGATCCTAAAATGTTTTGAACATAAATTAAATTGTGCTTATTATTTAAAGTTTTCTTTAAAAAACCGTGTATATTCCCAAAATTCTTTGAAGTACCTTAAAAAATTCTAAAAAATTTCAAATCCCTAGTAATTCTTTGAAATTTCATTCTTCAGAATTTATTTATCTTGAAATTCCTTATAATATTTGTAAATCAAACAAAATTCTTTGAAATTCCTTGAAATTTTTTAAATCTCTTAAAATTCTTTGAAATCTGTAAAAATATCTTAAAATCTTTTCAATTTCCTTGAATATAACCTAAATAAAATTTATTCATTTAATTTCTCTGAAAATAACTGTTTAAGTCTACAAAATTTTGAAATCTCTTGAAATCTCTGGCAATTAAAAAAAAACCTTTTGATCTTTTAATTCGCTTTTCACTCTTGCAAAACTTTCCGAAATTATTTGCAATCTCCGTGCAAATATTTTTAAATATTTTGAAAACTTTTTAAATCTTTCGAAAAACTTTAAAATTTTAAAATTAGTGAAAATCGATGGATATCTTTTGAAATGCCATAAAATCTTTAAACTCATTTGAAATCTCATTAAGATTGGAATAAAAAGTATCGAAATTGCTAAAATTCGTGGCAAATGCTTGTAGTACTTTGAAATACCTTGAAATCTCTGAAATCTTTGAAAATCCCATTAACATAAATGAAACTAAATTAAAATTATTGTTTAAAGTTCTTTATAAAGAAACGTTGTTATCTCTATAAAATTTTGAAATTCTTAGAGATTCAATAAAAATCCTTTAAATCTTGTAAAATTCTTTCAAATACTTTAAAATTCCTTTAAAAGCTTTAGAATTGCTACGAGACACTTGGCAATTAATTTTCTAGCATTTTATTCTCAAGAAAGTTCTTTCAATGTTTCGAAACCTTTAAAAATTCTTCGAGAACCCTCAAATGCTTCGAAATCTCCTAAAATTAATTTAACCCTTCGTCGTCATGGTGGGTCTTTTATGGCACAGTGCCTTTTTTCTATTTCATAACATTGATTTGAATAATTAATTGTGTAAAAAATATAAAGTTTCCAATAGCAAAATCGTTTTTCGCAATTTATTCTATAGACACAGGAGAATAACTGTGAATTTTGTCAGATTTTAATAATATAAACAACTGGGAAAAAACCTCCTGGACATGAAAGACCCATCATGCCGACCGCGTGTGTGAAATTAACAATGCCCACAAAGGGTTAAATCCGTTGAAATATCTTAAAATCTTTTAAATTTTGATGATATTCTCTAAATCTGTGCAAAAATTTTTATATCTCTGGAAACCCATTGAAATCTCTTCAAATTAGTGGAAATGTTGAAAAATCTGTAGAAATCTTTTGAAATCTCATCAACTCCATTCAAAAGTCCTAAAATCTGGAAGTCCCTCGAAGTCAATTTGTATTTTTTCTGTTTTTTGCATTATAGCTTTCAATATTTTAACAATACTTATTTCAATAACAATTTCCTTGTAATTATTTTCTGTAATGATTCTTCTAGAATCACGATAAAAATCATGATTGGCAAATGATTTTTGGCATATTCTAAATCTTCTGTAATATTCTTTCTAAAGTGTAACTTCGTTTTAAAAAACAGAGAAGATTTGCAACCTGAACCTTGAATTTTTTTTAAAGAAGTGACTTGAAAGATGGAAAAAAAATTCCATCTATTCAATCTGGACATCGTACTGATGATGACTCGGCGAAAAGACGGAACTCTTTCAGAATCGACAAAGAAGCGATTAATGTTCCTTTTTGCAAGGATCAGCGCACTTTATAGATTCTCTGAATTCTATTGGCGGATAAAACCTCTTTACCCGTGGAAAACCACAGGCTTCTTTTCTCAACCCTTTTCTTAGTCACCGTGACGATAATATACCTACCAAGACATAATAAGGAATTCGTGACTTACAAGTTTCTCAATATGTATCAAAAAACTGTATTTTTCTTCAAATATAATTAAACGTGATAATGATATAATTAAAATTGACCTATTTTATAAAGTTTTCAATTACAATAACTCTCCGGCCCTAAAATTTGGCGTCAAAATTATTTAAAAATTGCAATGGTCAATTAAATGGCCGTAAGCTACGGCAAAGAGGGACATTTTTTTTTGGATTCTCTCAGTATATTACTGGAAGTAAGTAAAATAAGAAATTAATATTTCAAATGTATAAATTTTAAGTCTTTAGTATATTGAAGTCAAAACAAATTTTATTATCGATAAGGAACTAATTATTGCAGTCTGAAGTGTGTCCGTCTTTACCCTCTATGTGGTATTAAGGCATCCAATTTTATTAAAAAGTCAAAAATAGCTTTTGAATAAATGCAAGTGGATTCGAATTTTTCAATTTTTTTCAATCCACTGTTTTTGTTACAAAAATTAATTTTTAACAAGAAAAACAAATTTAAAAACATAGATTTATTTTCAAGTAGAGATATTGTTTTTCAACTAAAACGATAAATCTTAAACTTTATACAAAAAGAAGCATTTTTCAGAACATACAAGAATTTTCAGTCGAAAAAATAAATTTTCATCAATTAAAAAATTTCTTTCAAAAAATAGGTAAATTTACAACCAAGCAGATCAATTTCCAAAGAGATGAATTTTAAACTGAAATTATAAATCTTAAACCAAAAAAATAATTTTTAACAAAGTAGTTTAATTTTTAACCATGAAGTTAAATTGTCAAAGAAAAAAATAATTTAGCTCCAAGAAAATTAATTTTCTACCAAAAAAGACGAATTTTCAACAAAATAGATGAATTTTGAACCATCTAGTTGAATTTCTAACTTACAGTTTAAAAAATTATTTTTCAACCAAAAAAAGATAAAATCTCAACCAAAAATGTAAAATATGATATTCTAACCAAAAAAATATTTCAATTTTAAATAAGAAACAGTTGATGTTTCAACCAAAAAATACTTTCTTTTTAAATGAAAAAAAGTTTAGTTCATCTAAAAAAGACAAATTTGCAACAAAAATTTATTTTCTATTTATAAATACGAAATTTTAAACAGAATACATGAAGTGTCAGCTAAATAGTTCAATTTTCGACTTAAAAAGATCAAGTTTTAACCAAAAACGAGCTTTAAAAATTGCGGTTTGAAAATTCAACCTTTTTGGTAAAAAATGCAACTTTTTGGGTTCAAATATTTTTTTTGTGGTTCATTATTTAACTATTTAATGTAGGTTTCGTCTGTTTTGATTAAAGTTTTTATTATTTTGGTTGAAAAATCCTCTGTTGTGTTAAAATTGAAATTTTCTGGTTGAAGATTTAACTATCTTGTAAAAAATTATTTTTTTTGCTTGACAATTTAACAGTTTGGTTGATTTTCTTTAGTGCATTAAATTAAAAGAATCTTTCTAGTAAATATAACTGTTTGGTTTGGTTGGTAAAAAATGATCTATTTTATTAAAAATTAACATTTTAGTTAAAAGTTCATATTTGTGTGTTAAAAATTAACCGTTTTTATAGAAAATTCTTGCTTTCGGTTTGAAAATTTACTTTTATGGAAAAAAATTCAAATATTTTAGAAAAAATTGATCTGTTTTGGTTGAGGATTCACCCATTTAGTTGTGAATTTATCTTTTTTGGCTAAAAATTATATTATTTTGTTAAAAATTTAACTGTTTTGGTAAAAATTGATTTTTTAGTTCAAAATTTCAATTATTTTGGTAGAGAATTCAACTACTTAATTAAAAAATAACTTTTTCGTTAATAAATTTATATTTTCTGCTGGAAAATGTAACTGTCTTGTAAAAATTTTGTCTTTTTGTCTCGACCATTCAACAGTTCAGTCGATTTTCTTTTTACTAAAAAATTGTTTTCAGCCAGAAATCCAACTACTTTTTAAATATTCATCTTTTTGCATGGAAAATTAATCTTCTTTGTTTAAAAATGTAACTGGTTTGCTGAAAATTAATCTGTTATGATTGACAGTTCAATTTTTTAAATCAATTTAACTGTTTTTGATTTAAAATTAAAATCTTTTTATTTCAAGTACCAACTATTAATTTTTGTGTTACAAACACATCTTTTTTTAATTCAACTATTTCGTTGTAAGTTTTTTTTCATTTGAAAATTAATTTTTTATAACTAAAAATGTAGCTATTATATTAGTTTTTTTTACAGTTTATTCTCCTACTTCGATGAAAAATCTCCTTCCTTCTCCAGCGTTTAGAGCATTTTGGCCTGTGATAAAAAATTTTTTGCTTCTCGTAAGTTTA
>JAWWLR010000092.1:32651972-32663598 GCA_035041075.1 Acraspis erinacei | reverse complement strand
TAAATTTAGATGCTTTTGAAGATCATAAGTAAATGTTTTAATTCTAAATCTTCCAAATTGAAGAAATTTCGAATTAAAAGCAACAACATTTACTAACATTTTAATAGTAAAACCTTAAATTTGCATAATTCTCAATTATAAATCGTTAAAATTCAAAACTCTTCTATTTGAAAGATTTACCATTCAAAGTTCTACAATTTTGATTTGAGATTTTTATTTTAAAGATATGTAATTTGGAACATTTCTTGTTGAAAATTGAAAACTTTTTAGAACCCTTGAAAATCCAGATTTTGAATTTAAAATTCTTGCATTTGTAAAATTTACAATTGATTCAAATTTTCAATTATAAATCTCCTAAGTTGAAGCAATTTCGAATAACTACAGATTGTAAAATATCAAAATTATAAACTCTTCAAATTTAAAGGTTCACAATTCTAAGTCCTACAATTTTGAAGAGTTGAAATTGAAAGCTCTTGAATTTTAAAGATGTACAAATAAAATTTCCTAAATTTGGATAAATCTTTTAATTTTTATTATCAAAAGTCAATTTTTAATTCTAAATCTTCTGATTCAAGAAATTTCGCATGTATTTTGTCCAAATTTACTGCATTTTTAATTGTAAAACTTGAAGGTTGCATAATTTTTCGTTGTAAATTGTAAAAATTGAAATCTCCTCAATTTTAAAGATTGAGAATTTAAAGCTCTACGTTTTCGATGAATCACCATTTTAATGATTTGCAATTAAAAATTCTTCAATTTTTCGTATCTCCAGATGAAGAGTCCTCAATACATATTTAATTATGTAAAATTGAAATTTATTCAAATTTACCTAAAAAGACAAACAACTGTTTAAGATTGTAATTCTTTCTTTTAATTTAAAAAAAATAGAATTAAAAAATTGTTAAAAAATTATAAATCTTAAAAATCTCATGATTTTTCTTAAAAATGTAATTTTCACTTTAAAACACTAATAAACCATAAATAATTCTTGAATTTTTTAACTATAGTAACTTTTCGATTAAATAAATACCAGGATGGCCGTTTTAATCAAAGAAAAAAGTCCCGGCCATTTCCCGGTTTCTGCTCGGTTCGCAAACATTTTTCCCCGTCAATGAAATTTAAAAAATCGAATTCAAAAGCCACACATTTTTCCATTTGATGTAATAACAACTGAGCTGCAAACTAAAGCGCTCAAAGTGGAACTCTTGAAATTTAAACTTTTAAATTTGAAGTTCAAAAGTTCTTTAATTTTACCGTTTTTTATTCAAATGCTCAATAATTTTTACGTATATAAAATGGAAGCCAATAACAATTTTTAACTGAACAATTTTAAATTAAAGGGAGTTAAACTGCCAAATTAAACATTTAAAAATTTCATCAATTATAGATTTCAAAGATTCAAATTCAGTTCCCAAAATATAAATCCATTTTATAATTTTTAATGCTGTAAACTGAAATATCAATCAATGAATTAAATTTTTTTAATTATATCATGTTAATCAATTTTAAGGTAGAAACATTAAAAATTTAGCGATTACAATTTTTTTAAACCTATTGAGTTAAAAGTTAAATTATTGTTATGTTTGATAGTTTAGAACCAAATTTCCTAATAATGTCTTTTTAAACCTGCAAAATAAAAAATAAAAATTTCCCTTAAATCTTCCAGATTTATTTTTGATAATTTTGTAAATCTTTCTAAATCTTTTTAAATATTCTCTTAAAATTAATTTTTCAAAATAAAAATCAGCCAAAATCTATATTTTGTTTTAAATTGGGCCGTGGACTATTTGCGACGAAATTTTGGTACGAAGTCGGATTTTTTGTTTTAAATTATTTGAAATCATTTCAAATTAATTTTGAATTTTTTTATTTTATTGGTCAAAATTCCAAAATTTAAGTTACAAATTATTTTTTTTTAAATATAACAATTAAAATGTTCATGTTCAACTTTTTTTTAGTTTTGAATATTTAATTCATAATTACTGATTTTAAATAAACAGTCTGATATTTTTAAATAAGTTTTAAAGTTAAAATCTGGAAATTCTAAAATCGTGTGATTCCGAATTATCTTGTAAAATCAATTATTATTCACTTTTTTAATTTTAGATTACAATGTATTCAACTTTAAAAATCATTAATTAATTTATATTCACAGCTTATCAACTAAGAATGTTTTTTACAAAAATCTTTGATTTTAAACAGCCACAAAATGACAATTTCCGGTGAAAAAGAGACTACAACCTAAAATTGTTAGAAATTATAATTCTTCTTCGAAACTCTTAATTTTAGAATTAGTCTTTTTTATCAAAGTAATAATTTCGAACGAAAAGTATTAACACAAAACATGTATAAAATTTTTAATTTGTAGATTCGATTTTCAAGTTTAAGATTTAAAACAACTTAAAGAAACAAAAACCCAATCAGGTTCTCAACAACAGTGATTGTGATACTTTCGAGGCATCGTCACACCACTTTTTTAGAAAATAATTTAATTTCGAATGAATTATTTTCTCAAAACTCACCGGCGAAAAATATTTGAATATCAAACGTCTTGGAAGAGAGACGAAGCTTCCACGCAAAGGTGTTGTGGCAATTTGGGTAGGGTCATCGTATCTTCTTTCGAGAACCATTCTTTGCATTGTTAATTTCATAAAAAAAAAGATGAAAACCACATCAATCGACTCAAAAATACGAATAAAGCTCGCGACAGATTTTTTTTTACAGAAAATATCCGATTCTAAAAAAAGGCACAAAGACACCACAGTTAAAAAAAACAATATTTTGCACACAAATAAAATTAACAAGAAAAAAACTAACTTTATTATGAACATTTGTGTAATATCAGATTTTTAACTCTACTCGTTCATAATTTAATACGATGGTCTTCTCTTCACGAGAGAAAACTCGAAACTGAAGTAGTCACCTTCAGGGAAAAATAAACGTGAACAGGAAGTCAATATTTTGATCCAGAACTGTTACATAATTCTGGATTTTCTAAGAGAGATGTGATGGTCAAATGAAAGACAAAATTTAATTAGCGAATTCCTTCAGGCGCGCATTTTTTGACTTACCTTCCTTTTTCTTTCTTTTCACAAGGAAAGAGGATTTCTTTAAATTTTCAAAATTTTGGGAGTTATGCCAGATTACACTTTTGGGTTGGATTTTTTTAATTATCGACATTTTCGGAACCGATGATTAAATTTTATTCATATTTTATCTATTTTACTTTTATTCTAATTTAACAATAATTAAATGGGAGAATTTCACGAAAAATTGAATCCAAAATTTATTTGGCCTTTTTTCAGGCAAAATTTTGTCACTTTTTCGTTAAAAATTTTCTAGTTTAAGAATGTATAACTTTATTTCTAATACCTCCAAAGTGCAATAAAGTTCCATTATCAGTTTCGAAAATGTCAATAATTAAAAAAAAATTCAAGAAAAAAAAGATTTATTTTTTATTTCTTTAAAAAATTATTTTTCTGGTTGAAGATTCATCATTATAGATGAAGGTTTTTTTTTGAAAATTAAACTATGTTTTTGGCGGAAGATTCATCTTTTTTGGTAGAAAATACATAAATTTTTTTAAGAATTATTTTTTTGTTGTAGAAAACGAATCATCTTGTTTAAAATCTTGTCTTTATGATTGAAAAAATCTTTCGTTCATTGAAAATTTAACTATTTTGTTCAAAATTCGTGCTCTTTATTGCAAATTATTTTTTCGAACTAAAAATGTAATTATTCCATTTTTGGTTGAAAATTTGTTTGTGGAAAATAATTTTTTTTAAATCAAATTGATCTTTTTTAAATAAAAACTCACGAATTTAAAAAATTAATCTTTTTGGTGAAAAATCTATCTTTATAGTCGAAATTTTAAACATTTTGTTGTTCTTTTTTATGTTAAAAATTAATTAATTTAGTTAAAAGTCCACCTTTTTTGGTATAGAATTAATCTTTTTAGTTCAAGTCTTATCTTTTTGTTTGAAAATTTATTTATTTGATTGAAAATACAACTCTTTTGTTGAATTTTTTTTGACGATTACGGTTACTAACTGAAAATAAAATTATTTCCTTTTTAATTAAAAATTTCTCTTTCTTAGTTAATAATTAAAAAACATAGTTAAAATTTGAACTACTTTATTGGAAATTAATTTTTTTTTTTTTGAAGATTCATCTATTTAGTTAAAAGTTTAAATACTTTTTTGAAAATTTGTTACATTTATTGGAAATTAACTTTTCCAACTAAAAATGTAATTATTCAATATTCTGTTGAAAATTTCGCTTTTTTGTAGAAAATGAATCTTCTTAATTTTAAACATTTCGTTGAAAATTCTTTTTTTCTTTAATTTAAAATTCAACTATTTGGTTAAAAATTCAAATATTTAATTAAAAATTCATCCTTTTTGGTATAAAATTAATATTTTCGTTGAAGTTTTATCTTTTTGGTTGAAAATGTATTTCCTTCATTAAAAGTACAATTCTTTTGTTAAAAATTCTTTTTTGTTTTAAAAATTAATGTCTCTACTTGAAAATTTTAATTATTCCATTTTTGGTGGAAAATTTATCTTATTGGGGTTAAAGATTTAATACGTAGTTACAATTTGAACTATTTATTTTAAAAATTCGTATTTTTCGTTGAAGATTAATCTATTTAGTTGAAAATTTAACTCATTTGTCAAAAATTATATTTTTTTAAATTCAAAATTAAGTTTTTTAACTGGAACTAATCCATTTTTCGTTAAAATATCATCTTTTTGGTTGAAAATTGAAACAACTGTTGGAAAATTCGTCTTTTTTGGTTGAATTGAACTGTTTTTGTTGTAAAAATAAAATATCCTTGGTTGAAGTATCTAATGTTAAATTCTTCGTCAAAAATTTTAAAAAAATCAAGTAAATTAACTATTTTAAGTTTTTAAAAGTTAAAGTTAAAATTTAGTTAATTTTTCGTATCAAACGTATGATGTACCTGTGAAAGAAAATTGATTCTAATGAATTTAGATTGATATTATAAAAAGAAACAAAAAATTGTAAAAATCAACTTTTTATATTTTTAAACAATTCGTCGCCAATTTTTTAATTTTAAACTTTTTTCAAATTTCCCGACGGAGTTCGAAAAATGATGGTCAAAATCATCAGTTTCCGAAAAGAATTTGTGTTATGTTTTTATATAGACGTCAAAAATTCAAATACTTTCAACTTCGTGGAATTATTTTTTTCTCAAATCGAAAAAATACGTGACATTTTTCGATTCTATCTGAATATTTATCACATTCCATTCCTGAAAATGTTAATAAATGAAAGAACAGCTTTTCTTATCTGAAATTAAATTTATTCCATTATATTTAAAAAAAACCAAGAACCAATTTAAAGAATTCAAGTAATTAAGCGGAATCTACAAGTCGACAATAAATCCTTCCTGGTTTATCTTTCATGAAATTTATCTTTGTACGAATGTACAATTATTAATTTATTCGAATTCTTTTTTAATTAATTTACAAATCATTTCTTGATTGTAAATTTAATCAAACGAAAATCAACATACTTTGTATTTATTTGCATAGAAAATGCATCACTGTCATATAATGTTATTTAGAAATTATAAATTAAAAATTAAATATTACCTAAGTATTATGAATCATATAAAACAAAGTTTAATTTCTAACGATTGCAACTGCACAACTCCTTCACCACTTATCATTTTCGACAAAAGCCTTCTCTTGTGTTTCCTTCTTTTCGGCTGGTTCGAACTTCCGGTTCCGGCGTCGTTTTGCTGCAAAGAGAGAAGAATTTTGGTTTATGCACTATGTCATAACCTTTTTCTCTCATTAGTGAAATAAAACAGGGTGTCTACTCAAATCCTGGGAAAAATTTTCCCTAACGATCCTGTTTTTTACCATGTATCTCAATTTTTTTAAATATCAGAATCTTTATGTAACTTTTCGAGTTTAATATAAATAATGCTTTTTCCAGTCTTTTTAAATATTTAAATTTGTAAAAATAGTACTGTTTATATGTAAAATACAATAACGATCTTTTCATTTGTGAAAATAACTTTATAAAAGGAAACGAAATTTCTTCATTGTACAAATTTCTAAGGAATTTATTAATATATATAATTTAGAAAACTTGAAAAAATTCTATTACAACATATTCTTAAATATCTCATCACCATCGAATAATTAAATAAACAAATAATACTAAGGACATAATCAATCATTTCTTGAATTTGTTCCCGGAGCCCACGAATGTGACTAAATAATTAGAAACAATTTTTATTATATTTTTTACACCTGCAATTTATTTCATATTTAACATTTTTTTTTACTTAAATAACGTTTAAACTTTTTAAATATTAATATTTGCAATACTATATTTTTTAAGTAAAATTAATGTAAATTGTGCATTTTAAACTCAAATTAAAACGATTTAAATCTTTAACAAAATACAAGCATTCTCAAATTTAAAAAAATTAATTTTCAAACGAAATGGAATATTTCAATTTTCATTTCAAAATATAAATTCTCTAACAATAATAAAAACAAATTTTTAACAAAATAGTTACATGTTTAAACAAAGAGATGATTTTTTAACTGAAATGATGAAATTTGAATAGTTAAATTATCCACCGGAAAATTAATTTTTAAACAAAAATTAAATAGTCGAATTTGCAATTAAAAATAGTATATGCAACTGACAAGATGAATATTCAACTAAAGTGATGCAATATAGAACTAAAATAGTTAAATTTTCAGGTAGAAAATTAATGCGCAACAAAGAGAAGAATTGTAAACAAAATGGTTCATTTTTTAAACAAGGATATGAATTTGTTTTTTATTAAAATGTTCAATCTTTAACCAAACAAACTTTTTTTTTAACAACAGAGTTTCGCTTTCAAATAAGTAATTTAATTTGCAGTAAAAAAGATGAATTTTTCAATCAAATTATGAATTTTTAATGAAAATAGTTGAATTTTCAGTTACAAAAATGAATTTTCAACCAAATAGTGAATACAAAAATTGAACACATACATTTTCAATTGGAAAATTTAATTTTCAATCAACTAGATGAATTTTTCTTATTAAAATAATTAATTTTCAACCAAGAAAAATAAATGTTTAGCAAATTCAATGCTTCAATTTTTATAGAAAAATTTAATTTTCAACTAACGAGATAATTTTTTTCTAAATAAAATTATTAATCTGCAAGTAACAAAAAAAATAGTTTTTAAAAAACCAGTTTAAGTTTTAACCAAGAAGATTAATTTTTACCAAAAAAATGTTCAGCACAATACATGAAATTTCAATTTAAAAGAAATCAATATTCAACCAAAATTAAAACTATGAATTATTCAACCAGATTTGTCAAATTTTCAGTCAAAAATATTAATTTTTAGCAAAAAAAACGAATATTCAAGAAAATAGTTTAATTTAAAAAAAAAACAAAGAATATTCAACATAATACATGACACGAAATTTCAACTAAAAAAGATACATTTTCAACCAAAAATTAAATACTTAAATTTGTTGTACCAAAATTTACTTTTCAACTCAAGAGATGATTTTTTCTAATTAAAATTATTCATCTGCAAGCAACAAACAAAAAGTTTTTAACAAAACCGTTTAAGTTTCAACCAAGAAGAATAATTTTTCCGAACAAAATTTTTAGCACAATACATGAAATTTCAATTTAAAAATTTCATTTAAAAATATTAAATTTTAGAAAAAAATAATATTCAACAAAATTGTTTAATTTTCAAACAAACAAAAAATTGAATTTTCAACATAATACATGACACGAAATTTGAACTAAAAAAGAGACATTTTCAACCAAAAATTAAATACTGAAAATTTTAGTAAAAAATTTAATTTTCAACTAAACAAATAAATTTTTCTAATTGAACTTATTAATCTTTAACCAAAAAATAAATAAAAAATTAACCAAAGAGTTTAAGTTTCAACCAAGAAGATTAACTTTGACAAAAAAACAATTTTCAGCACAAGAACATGAAATTTCCATTTAAAAAATTAATATTCAACCAAAGAAATAAAGTTTCAATTAAAATTATGAAATATCCAACCAGATTCAACAAATTTTTAGGCAACAAAATTCATTTTCAGCAAAAAAACGAATTTTCAACAAAATAGTTTAATTTTCAACAAAAAAAAAAGAATTTTCAACTTCAAAAAGATCATTTTTCAACCAAAAACAAAATATTTAAATGTTCAATATAACAAATTAATTTTTCCCAAAAATATGGATTTTGAATTGAAATGATGAAATATTTAACTGCATCAGTTAAATTTGTGTTGCAAAAAATTCATTTTCAACCAACGAGATAATTTTGCAATCAAAAACCAGAGATTAATTTTCTACAAAAATAAAAAAAAATCAATTAAAATAATTAATCTTAAAAAAAATATTTATAACAATCGCTTTAACTTTCAACCAAGTAGTTGAATTTTTGTACCAAAACAGATAAATTCTCCATGAAAAAGTGCAAAAATCAAAAGAGAGAGAAAAAAACAAATTATCAACTAAATATTTAATCTAGTAATATAAAGCAACTTTCACAAATGAAAAAAATGGTTCTTTAATTTAAAATTATAATTTTTAAAAATTCAGCACGCTCTTGAAAAAATTTCCGGATAATTCCAGGTTTTTCTGTGTATATAAAAATTCCCTGAAAAAACTCCAGGTTTTTCAAGTGAGTAGACACCCTATAAAATCACCAATTTCATTATTTTAAAATTAAAGAGACTTTAAAAAATTGCAAGTTACTTAAATGATTAATCTTTATTATAAAAAATGTCTTAGAAACACATATGAACAATTTTAGAACTAAGTTAAAATTCTAAAAAATTAAATCTCGAGTGCCCCCATTAAATCTCCATTTAGTTGGTAATATAGTTTAACATAAAAATCACGCATATGTTTTTTTTAAGTACAGAACGAGCCTCTTAGTTTAAATAAAAAATTACGAAAATTGAAGATACTTATTTACTAAACTTCTTAAAAAATAAATCTCAGTTAATCCAAATACCATTTTTCTGATTTTCTATAAAATTATCTTAAACTAAGTAACTATAGTCTCACGAAACATAAATCTATCACAATACTTAACACAGATAAGTTCTATTTTACTTTTTATAACAGTAAAAAATGCCATAAGAATTTCATAAAAAAGTAAAAGAAAATATATTTTCTATGTCAGCAATTGTTGTGTCCAAAGTGTTAAATTGAAGGAAATCATATTATTTCTTAATACCTGTCGAGGACACTTTTAGCGTTGCAGTCAAAAAATAAAGAAAATAAATAGAACATGACGACACTAAAAATAAGGCAAATGAAACACAGGCCGAAAAATGTCATGGGTCCCATATTACCACAAATTCTTTTAAAAAGCCAAAGTATTCCTTTACCTTGAACTACTTCCCAACCATCTTCGTCCTTCTTCTCGGTTCCATTCTTTGGAGAGGTTTCGCCGCTGAAAATTAAATAAAATCATTAATTTAATTGTTTAAGAAAAATCTTGTAATTTATTATTAAGGAATTCTTTGAGCAAAAAAGAAACTTTTGTCGATAAGTAGAAAAGATAATAAATCTCGAAAATTGGGTACTTTCGGGAAATAACGAAAATTCCTCGGTTGATCACATTTTTATCCGCGGAATTAAATATTTTGGAAATATGATAACAAGCCTTCGTAAAATCTTTGAAATCTATGAAATTTTTTTGTAATTATAGAAAAATTAAAAATCTGTATGAAATATTTTTTAAACTTCATCAAATACTTTCAAATCTTTTAGAAGATTGGAAAACTTTGTAAAATATTCTGTAATATTATCGAAACGTTTGAACTCTATGAGAGATTTTTTGAGATCTTTGAAATTTTTCTGAAGTTGTGAAATCTTATAAGATCAAATTCTTGTGCAAACTTTAAAATCTTCAGGAAATCTTTTAAAATCAGTCAACATTTTTTGAAATCTTTGAAATTTTCATCGAAACTTATAAATCTTTGCAAAGTCTTTGAAATCATTGTGAAATCATTTAAATCTTCGTGAAATCTTTGAAAATCTTTTAAATCTTTTCTAAATCATTTGAAATATATGAGAAATATTTTTAAAATCTGTGAAATCTTTCTGAAGTCTTTAAAATGTTTGATATCTTTGTGAAGTCATCGAAATTTTGTGAAATATTTAAGAATTGCGTGAAATCTTATTCCATCCTTGAAATCTTTGTGAAATGATCGAAATTCTTGAGAAATCTTCATAATCATTATAAAATCTTTGAAAATTTTTAGAATCCTTTAAATCTTTATGAAACCTTTAAAAACTACGTAAAAGTATTTAAAATCCTTTTTATATCATTTAAATCTTTTATATCTTCTAGAATCATTGAAATCTTTGTAAAATATTCTAATATCTTATCCAAACTTTTGAAATCTATGAGAAAGATTTGAAAATCTTTGAAATATTCTTTATTATTTTTAAATCTTCTAAATCGTTACGAAATCATTTTAGATCGTCAAAATTATTGTGAAGTTATCGAAATCTATGTGAAATCTGAAAACTCTTCTAAATTTTTGTGAATGCTTAGAAATATTTTGTAAATCTTTGTGAAATAGTTGAAATCTCTGTGAAAACACCAAAATTTGTAATAAAATCGTCAACATTTTTGTGAAATCTTTTCAAAACATTTGAAATGCATGAGAAATCTTTTGAGATCTTTGAATTCTTTCTGAAATCTTTGAAATCTTCTGAAATCTTTTTAAAGATTAAAAAAATGTATTCGGTGTGAAATCTTTGTAAAATCTTTGTAAAATTGTTGAAATATTTTGAAATTTCTTTGGAACCATCGAGATTGTTAATAAAAACGTCAAAATTGTTGTGAAATCTTTTAAATCTTTATGAAACATTTTGAAATCTTTAAGTCCTTGGAATCGTTCTAAAGTCATTAAAATCTTTGAAATCTTCGATATCTTTATGGAATCATCGAAATTCTTGTGAAATATTTGAAATCATTATAAGATCTTTGAAATATTTTTGAGATCTTTGAAATCTTTCTGAAGTCTTTGGAATGTACTGAAATATTTTAAAATATTTAAGAAATCTTTTGGAAATTTTGAAATATTTGAAAAATTTGAAATGTTTGTGAAATTTTTTGATCTCATTGAAACATTTATGATATAAACGATATTTCTGTGAAATCGTTAAAAATTCTGCGATACTATTGAAATCTTTGTGAAATATTTTAAATCTTTCTCAAACATTTTGAAATGTTTTGAAATTAAGGCAGATGAACCAAACGCGATTTCGGATTCCAAACGTCGATAAGTGGTTTTCCTTGTATAAAAATAGAAATTATTTGTTACATCGTTCATGCAAATAGTTTTGTATATATCATACTACACATTTTCCATTAAAAACTAATAAAATATATAAATTAACAGCGTATGTGTACCAAATGTGTACTAAAAATTATTTTAAAGTTTGTTACAATTTGGAAGTTAAAATTGAAAAATCTTCTATTTGATGGATATAGAAATAAAAATTATTAAATTTAGATGCTTTTGAAGATCATAAGTAAATGTTTTAATTCTAAATCTTCCAAATTGAAGAAATTTCGAATTAA
>JAWWLR010000092.1:32567183-32600010 GCA_035041075.1 Acraspis erinacei | reverse complement strand
TACTTAAACTACAAACTCATTTACCGAAAAATCAGCAAAAACAGGTAATACTTCGACAGGAAAAACGTTCTGTTTACTGTAGTGCTTTTCCAGCGGTTTTCTATTATCTTCAAAAGTCTTTTCGATCGCTTTTATTTGACTGGGTCTATCCAAATACAAAATCCCTTCCTGTAAAGATAATTTGAATATTCAGAGCACATTTAGAGAACATTTTATTGAACTCGAGTTTAGTTTAACAGGAATCACAGCGGCCGAGGAGTTCAATTTTATAAAAAAAATTTCAACAACAAAAATTGACTTGAACTATATTTTTATCAGTTTCATTTTCAAGTCAAAAAGACGAATTTTTTAGAAGAAATTTGAATTTTGGACCAAGAAAGATGAACTTTTTCACAAAAAAAATTTAAATCCAAAAAGAAATTTTTTAAACCAAGGAACTGAATTTCCAACCTAAAAAATACGAAGTTTTAACCATATAGTTTAATTTTCAACAACAAAAAAGAAAATATGCAGTTGATCTTTTAAGCAAAAGGGACGAACTTTGAACAAAATAGTTGAATTTTCAATCTACAAAGTTCAAATTTCATTCAAATGGTCCAAATTTTCAATAAAAGGAAATTAAAATTCAATTAAAAACAGTTGAATTTTCAAGCAAATGTTAATTTTTAACCCAATAATTAAATTTTCGGCCAAAATAATAAAATTTTCAACTCAAAAAAATTGGATTGACCTTTTTTTGTGACCGAAAATTGAACTGTTTTGTAGAAAAATCGTATTTTTGGCTCTAAAATTCAACATTTGTTTAAATTAATTAATTTTTAAGGTTGCAAATTAATATATTTTGGTTTACAATTCAAATATTACATTTTTTGTTAAGAACACATCGGTTTTAGATGAAATATCAAATATTAAATATTAAGAATTCACCTTTTTTGTATATATTATTTGATAGAAAATTAAAAGATTTGGTTGAAAATTTAACAGTATTGTATAAAACATTCTGCTTGGCTTGAAAATTTAACAATTTGGTTAAATTCTGTTACCTTTTTAAATGAAAAAACTTTCTTTGTTGAAAATTCATCTCTTTGGTTTCAAATTCGTTTTTTTAATTTAAAATTTTAAAAATTTGGTTAGACATTAATATTCTGGTTGAAAATTCAACTATTATTTTGAAAACTCATATTTTTGGGAGAAAAGTAATCTTAATGGCTGAAAATTCACCTTTTTGGGTTAAAAATACAACTATTTGGTTGAAAATACACTTTTTTTTTAATTCATATTTTTGAATTGAAGATTTAACTGTTTTGTAGAAAATTCATCTTCTCGGTTTGAAAATTCAACAACTTAGTTGCATTTTTTCTTTTTTGAATTGAAAATATTTCTTAATTGAATGAAGATTAAAAAATTGGGTTCCAACTATTTCGTTGGAAATTGAACTCCTTTGTTGAATATTCCTCATTTTTTTTAAATAATCTTTTAGTTATGATTTCTTTTTTATAAGTTAAAAATTCAGCTATTTGGTTTAAAATTAATACTTTTTTATTAATAACTAAATATTTTATTAAAAATTCTCGACTGAAAAATTTTTTCTTTGGTTGGAAAATTCGAAAATTAACCTTTTTTCTCTTTCTTGCAAAAATAAAATCGACTATCTGGTTGAAAATTGGAATTCTTTTGTTAAATATTCACCTTTCTGTCTAGAAAATTTATCTCGTTTGGTATAAATTTAATTTTTTTATGATTAAAAATGCATCTTTTTTATTTAGGAATTATTTTTTATTGTTGATATCTCAATGATTAAATGTTTCGTTGAGAATTTAACTTTTTGATCAAAATTATTATTTCGTAGAAAATTTAAAATCTTGGTTCAAAATTTAGACTTTTTTTTTGTAGCAAATATTTCCGCTTGGATTAAAAATTGAACCTTTTCTTGCAATGAAAAATCTGTCTTGATTCAAGATTTATCTCCTTGGATAAAACTTTAAGCATTTTCTTCAAATATCTCTTTTAAATTAACTTTTTTGTTGAAAATTCACATTTTTTTGTTGAAAAGTAAACAGTTTTGTAGAAAATTGATCTTTTTGACTAACAAATTTCACAATTTGGTAAAAAATAAACTTCAATTTTTAATTATTTGGTTGAAATTTCTCTCTTTCTTGATTGAAACATCTTAGGTGTTCAATAATCATTTCTTTGGTTGAAAACTCAACTACCTGGTTCGAAATGATTTTTTTTGGTTTAAAATTCATCATTTCGGATTGAAAATTCAACTGTTTTGTAGAAAATTTTCCGTTTTTTTTAATTCAACAATTTTGCTGAAATTTTTTTCTTCCTTGACTAAAAATTGAATTATATTAAAATGTTTAAATTGAACTCTTTTGTTAAATATTCATCTTGCTGTCTTGAAAATTCATATTTTTTGGTATAAATTACATTTTTTACGTTAAACATTATTTTTGTAAACGCTATTATTTCGTAGAAAATTCAGAAATTTGGTTGAAAATTAACTTTTTTTAAATTCATATTTATGAATTAAAGATTTAACTGTTTTGTAGAAAATCCATCTTCCTGGTTTGAAAATTCAACAACTTGGTTGCATTTTTTTCTTTTTTGAATTGAAAATATTTCTTAATGGAATGAAGATATAAAAATTGGATTCCAACTATTTTGTTGGAAATTGAACTCTTTTGTTGAATATTCCTTATTTTTTGAAAAAAATATCTTTTTGTTATGATTTGTTTTTTATAAGTTAAAATTTCAGCTATTTGTTTTAAAATCAATACTTTTTTTTATTAATAACTAAATATTTTATTAAAAATTGTCATTTTTCGGAAGAATTCATCTATTAATTTTTTGTTAAGAATTCAAAAAGTACATTTTAGTAGAGAATTCATCTTTTTTGGATAAAATTGTTATTATTTGGCAGAAAATTCAAATATTTGGTTAAAAATAAACTTAGTGATGGAAGATTTAACCGTTTTCTTAACCACTCTTCTGCCTGTCTTGAAAATTTAACTATTTTGTTGAATTTTTCGTTTCTTTCTTGACTGAAAAATCTTTTCTTTGGTTGGAAAATTCAAAAATTAACATTTTTCTCTTTCTTGCAAAAAATTCGACTATTTGGTTGAAAATCTCATTGTTTCTAATTTCCCGAATTTCTGTCTATGATGCTTAAAAAATGAATATGTTGCACATATATCAAATATTTTACGAAGATTTAATACAGAGACATACATTCTAGAGATCTCAATTATTTCAAAGATTTCAAAAATATTTCAAACATTCTAAAGATTTCAAAATATTCTAAATATATCAAATGATTTCAATAGATTTAAAAAATATTTCAAACATTTCAAAGATTTTTAAATGTTTTGAATTATTTCAAAGATTTCTACAAAATTTCTCAAATATTTAAAATATTTTACGAAAATTTTAATAAGTTTCAAACAGAATTTAGAATAATTCATAAAATTTGGAGGATATCATAAAAAACATTTAAATTTAGTAAATTTTTCAATTTTTACAAAGATTTCAATAGATTTTACAGAAGATTTTAAAGATTTCACAAATTTTAAATATTCCAATAATTTCAAAGATTTCAAAATATTTGAGAACTTCTCAAATATTTCTCAAAAATAAAAAAAAAATTAATTCTCAAGAATGTACATAGATTTTAAAATATTTCATAAAATTTCAGAAAATGTTAACAATTTCGCAAAAAATTCATTTTCGTAAATTTTTCATTTCATTACAAACATTCTGAAGATTTCAATGATTTTAAAGATTTCAAAAATTGCACAGATTTCAAAATATTCTAAAGATTTCAAATAATTTCATAAATATTTCAAAGATTTCAAAAATTTCAAAGAAATTTCAAATATTTCTCGAAAATTTGTTAAATTTCGCAAAAATATTTCAAATGTTTTTCAAATATTTCACTTGATTTCACAAAAATTTGAAACATTTTATCGGTTCTAGTATAAAAATTTTAAAGCTTTAATAAATATATCAGAAAATTTCAAAAATTGTAATAGACTTCGTAAGATTTTGAAAGATTTCAGAAATATTTCAAAGATTTCAAAATATTTTAAAATATTTCAAAAGATTTCAAATATTTCGCATATAATTGATAAATTTAGCAAATATTTTAAAACGATTTCACAAAAGGTTTCAAAGATTTCACAGATTCTAAACATTTCAATGAATTAAAAAATATTTCGAACAATTTAAAGATTCAAAAATATTTTAAAATATTTCAGAAGATTTGAAATATTTCGCAAAAATGAAAAAAATGCAAAAATGCAAAAAAAATGCACAATATTTCAGAAAAAATCAAGGATTTTGCAAAAACAAAAAAATAATTTCGTAAATTTTTTAATTCATTAAAAGGACTTCAACAGATTTCACTGAATGAATTCTTAAATATTTCAGACTACAAAAATATTTCAAACATTCCAATATTTCAAAATATTTTAAATTATTTCAGAACATTTCAAAGATTTCGCGAAAATTAAAAGAAGTTTTCAAAAATTTTAAAGATTTCAATAGATCTCAACAGATTTCACAAATATTTCGAAAAATTTTGAAGACAAGGCAAAAAAATTTAAATTGCGTCAATTTTTTTACAAAGATCGCAAATTATTTCACAAAATGTTTCAAAGATTTCACAAAAATTCTGAAGATTTCAGTGATTTTAAAGGTTTCGAACAACTGTTCAAGAAAGTCAAGAAAGAACAAAATTTCAGCAAAATTGTTGAATTTAAAAAAAAACGGAAAATTTGTTACAAAACTTTTTGGCTTGTAAATTCAAAAATTTAATGGAAATTTGTATTTTTTAAATGGAAGATTCATTCTTTTGTTATAAATTTCATTTTTATTATTAAAAATACATATATTATTGATTAAAAATTTCACAATTTGGCAGAAAATTCAAATATTACTTGAAATTTTATATTTTCTACAATTTGGTTAAAAAATTATCTTTCTTGACTGAAAATCTCATTGTTTCTAATGTCCCGAATTTCTGTCTATGACGCTTAAAAAATGAATCGAAGCCTATTAACAAAAAAAGGGAAAAATTGTGCCAAAAGTTTCGGTTTTAGGTGTTTTATTTCATTTTTTCAAGTTAAGGGAAGGAAAAAGGGGGAAACGGCACAGATTGTGATCCCTGTTTTAGGAATGTAAATAAAATAAATCTGAAAACTGACCACAAGAGTTTTCTTAATATTGTAGCCGACTTTCGCCTCAACTTTATCCATAGTTTGTGGCTGAAATCGGGTTTGCTCAGTTGAAATATATTCCGTTCTACGGA
Organism: Acraspis erinacei; assembly: GCA_035041075.1. Lineage (NCBI taxonomy): Eukaryota > Metazoa > Arthropoda > Insecta > Hymenoptera > Cynipidae > Acraspis > Acraspis erinacei. The sequence goes on along the minus strand of JAWWLR010000092.1, from coordinate 32,594,699 downwards.
GCCAAGAGACACTTTTTGCATGATGTTTTGAACGCTTCGAATCCTGCAGCGTAAGAAGCTCTTCTTCAAGCAGTCTTTCGTCAGCTGGATCTAAATGAGCATTTAAATCGGGCAAATAAGTGTCTCGATTAACTAGGTCGATCGAAACTCCCAAGTCCGATTCGGTCAAAAGATCGTATTTGTAATGACGCTCGAGGGAAGTCGGATTGTATTCTATGAAACTAGAAATAAACATTTTATAGTAAATAAAACATCAAAGGGTGTTTCCAAAATTTAAGGGTTTTTTAAAAAACAGGCCTCAGACTCCCCGGTTCTCCCGGTGAATATTCGTGATTTCTCCCGGTTTATAAAAAATTAACTCTCTTTGCAAAACCCACCTCTCTGAATTTCTATGTACTAAGATGAAAATATAAAAAATTTAAAAATCCATTATAAACCAATTATTTAATAACAGGTTTTTAATATTTTTTGGAACAATAATTAATAATTAATAATTTCAAATAGCAAACTTCTGAAATTAAAAAAAAAATGGGAACGATTTTGGACAATTTAATTAGAAAAGGGAGTTGAATTGTATAATTTCTAATTCAATAAAAAATGAATATTTCATATTCAAATTTTGGAAATTGGACCATTTAAAATTCAGAGGAATTGACATTGTATTCTTCATAATTAAAATCGTTCAAAATAAATAATTAATGATTGAAAACTTTTAAATTTGAATTCAAAGCGATTCAAATTTGACAATTTAGTATTTAAAATTAAATTGAATGCTTCAAATGTGATATTTTAACTTTTTAAACATTAGTAATTTTTAAATTGCTACTAATACTTTCCAGAATTTAATCAATTAAATTTTAATTGAAAATTAAAACCTATGAAAGGAAAACATTTTTAATTTAGCATTGTTCCTGAAAATTTAGAAATCTGAAATTGCAAGCATTTAAAATTAATAAAATTTTCCTTTTACTGATGTCTTCATTTCAGGTAGTTTAATTTTCATCGTTTTTTATTTTATCCTCAATTTTTAATTTTTTAACTTCAAATCTTCCTTTAGAATTATAATTTATTCTAGAAATTCTTGAATATAAAATGTTTTAATTTCAAATTACTTATTTCTTCAAATCTTCAACTAAAAATTGGAGAATTTTAATATCTTAGATAGACAATAAAAAATTAAGATAAAGAATACAAAACAATATTCCTAAGATATGGTTTAATTTTTTGAAATTGTAAAATTTTATGCTTTTGAATCCGAAATTGCGTTATGTTTAGATCCAAATTTATTAAATTTAAAACTGACTATTAAGGCCTTTAATATAAAATTTTGAAACATCTAATAGCGAAATTGTCATAAAATATTTATTATCTAAACATTAAACAAAACAATTTATTGAAATTAAACATTAGAAAGCTCTAAAAATTAATATAAAAATTAATTTAAGAAAAAACTATAGTTTCAAGGCCTGAAAGATTGTATTATTAATTGACATTTCAAATGACTGGATAGTTTTTTTTACTTAGAGATGTGATTTTGTTAAATAAAAAGTTACTGTCATTTTCACCATCCCAAATTGAAGAATTTTAAATAATGGGAGAAATATTGTTGAAAGTTTTAAAAATTACAAAATACGCGAATTACGAAATATGGGAAATCTCCAGGTGAAAGTTTCTCCCGGCTTTCTCCCGGTTCTTTTTTTTTGGTTACAAATTCAATTTTTGAAATAAAAATTCATCTTTTTCGATTAAAAATTTAACTCTTTTAGCAGAAAATGAACCTTTCGTTTAAAATCCATGTCATGCTTTTGTTGCTGATAAGTCAACTGAAATCTTTTTTGGATGAAAAATATGTTTTTCTGAAAATTTGTCTTTTTTATTTAAAAGATGATATTTTTTAGTAGAAACATTGCATCTTTTTTAGATAAAAATGCAACTGTTTCGTTGGAATTGTAACTATTTCCCAGAAAATTTAATTTTTGTTTAAATTTCGTATTTTTCTGTTGAAATCTTTTTTTGAAAATTTGTCTTTTTGATTCAAAATTTCACTTCTTTTAGTAGAATTTTCATTTTTCTTGGATACAAATGCAACTTTTTGGTTGAATATTCTACTATTATGTTGAAAATACAACTATTTCGAAGACAATTTGTTTTTATCTTTTTAATTAAAAATTCATCTGTTTAAAGAGAAATTTCAACTTTCATGGAAGAAAATTTGTCGTTTTTTATTAAAAATTCCTCTGTTTTAGTACAAATTTTTAGTACAATTTTTTGCTTAGAAACTTTTTTTTTATTTAAAAATTCATATTTTGACCTTGAAAAATCAACTGGAATCTTTTTTGAATGAAAATTCAACTATTCAAAAAAATTTAATTTAAGTAAAAATCTGTTGTGGAAAAAAATGCAACTGTTTGGTAGAGAATTCAATAATTTTGTTAATAACTCATCCTTTTTGGTTAAAAATTCGTCTTTTTTATTAAAAATTTAATTTGTTACGTAGAAACTTATTTCTGATTTAAAAATTAATATTTTGATAATGAATTTGTCCAAAATTTATCTTTTTGATTTAAAAAATTATCTGCTTTCGCTGAAATGTAATTTTTTTAATGAAAATGTTACTTTTCGGTTAAAATTTAATCCTCTTTGCTTAAGTGTTCAATTATTTGGTTGAAAGATTTGGTTGAATCACTTTATTAAGAAATTATTTTTTTGTTGAAAATTTATATTTTTAGTTGAAACATCATCTCTTTAATTGAAATTTCAACTATTTAGTAAAAAAGCCTATTTTTAAGATTAATCTTTTTCAGTTGAAGATTCTCCTTTTTTAATAAATAAATAATTTTCTGTGTTGAAATTTCATTTTATTTGGGTAGAAATGCATTAGTTTCGTAGAAAATTAATTTTTTGCTGAAAAGTCGTATTTTTTGTTTGAAAATTCAATTTTTTTGCAGAAAATTCGTCGTTTGGCTTGGAGGTTCAACTTTTTTTGGATTGTTTTTTGATCAACTTTCATTTCTTTCTTGAGTGAAAAATGTTTATTTGTTGAAAATTCGGCTTATTGGTTTTAAACTTCTTTTTTTTATAAATTTCATATTTTTAATTGAAATATAAACTGTGATACTTTTTTGGGGGCATTAATCTTTTTAGTTTGAAAATTCAAGTATTTTCTGAAAAGCAAATTTAAAAAAAAATTTAACAAGAAATAAAACGCGAAATTTAAACGAAATAGATAAATTTTCATAGAGAAAAGATTAATTTTCATTCAAAAACTAAACAGTTACATTTTTAATTTAAGAAATTGATTTTCAACTAAAAAGATGATTTTTCAACTAAAATGATAGACTCTTTAACTGGACCAGTTAAATTTTAAGTTAAAAAATTAATTTTTGACTAAAATTATGAATCGCTGACTGTAATATTAGAATTTTCAACAACAAAAGAGGAATTTATAACAGAAAAGTTTAACTTTCAACCCAGTAGTTGAATTTTTAAAGAAAAATATTAATTTTCAACTTAGATGATGAATCTTTGACTGGAATAGTTGAATTTTCAACCAAACAGTTAACTTTTCAGCTAAAAAAGATAAAATTCCAATCAAAAATTTAATAGTTATATTTTCAGTTGAAGAAACTAAATTTTCAACACAAAAGAAATTTTCAACAAGAAAACACGACATTTTTACAAGATAGATGAATTTTCAACCAAACATTGAACTTTTAAAATTTTTAGATTGAGAAATTGATTTTCAACTAGAGGTAAATTTTCAACAAAAATTATGAAACATTTAACTGGATTAGTTAAATTTTGAGTTAAAAAAATTAATTTTCAACTAAAGCGATGAATCGCTAACTGCAGTAGATGAATTTTTAACAAAAAAATGAATTTATAACAACAAAATTTAACTGTCAAGAAGTTGAACTTTTAATGAAAAGATGAATTTTCAACTTAAATGATGAATCTTTAATTGGAATAGTTGAATTTTTAACCAAAGATATCCCCCCCCCCCAAAAAAGAAGAATATTTTCAAAACAAATAGTTGAATTTTCAACTAAAAAAATATATATGTTAACGATTAATGGAATAATAAAATTTTCAAACAAAAAATTAAATTCTAAGTAACATAATATCTGTAACTGTAAAAGTTGGACTTTCAACCGGAAAGAAGAAATTTAAAAAAGAATATTAATTTTTTAACAAAAAAGAGGAATTTTCAACTAAAAAAGATCAATTTTTAAGGGAAAATTGAATAGTTAAATTTTCCATAAAGAAAATTTAGTGTCAAGAAAAAAACAATTAAAAAAAATTATTCAAGTTTAAACTGCAATAGTTAAATTAATTTTCTAACCAAAAGATGCATTTTCTTCAAAATACAAACATTTTCAACTAAAAAATACCAATTTTCAACCAAAAATTGAAATGTTAATCTTTGAATGAAAAAAAAAACAATTAAGAATTAAGAAAAACAAAAAAAAAGAAATTCTCAACAAAATAATTCAAGTGTGAACTGGAATAAGTAAATTTTCAGTAGAAAAAATTTAAAAAAAAAACGAATTTTAAACAAAATAGTTAAATTTTGAATTAAAGAGATGAATTTTTATTTGTTTAACTTTCGACCAAGTAGTTGAAGTTTCATTAAACAAATTTAATTCTGAATGAAAAATGTACTAGTTGATATTTCACGAAAAAAATATTTATATTGCAAATAAAAATTATTTAAATTCAATTGAAAAGGCGAATTGTGAATTAAAAATAGAATAATAAAAATTTTCCGTTATCAAAATTAATTTCTAACAAGCAAAAATTGTTCAACAAAATAGGGAAATCCATTAATATAAAGCTACTTTCACAAATAAAAATACATTGTTATTTAATTTTATATTAAAAAAGGCAAGCACGCTCTAGAAAAAATTATAATTCTTTTTTTATTCAAACGCGAACTGAATTGATAGAATCCAATAAAAAAATCTAACCTTTTTTTCGTTGTAACTTCATTCTTTTCAAACAATTTTGTGGAAAATTCATCTTCTTAGTTGGAAAATGTATCTTTCTGAAGAAATGTAATCTTTTTTTTATTAAAAGTACTGTCAGATTATAAATTAATCTGTTCCGGTCGAAAATTAATTTTGCTGTTGAAAATTCCAATTTTCTGATTGAAGATTTAACTGTTTTGTAGCAAATTTGAATTTTCGATCCGAAACTTATATTAAAATAATTAATTAAATATAATAAAAAGTCAAAAAATAACTCTGATCAGTCAAAATTATGCTAATTCGTTTTATTTTAAAACTTCTACTATTTAGTTAAAAATATTTATAAACTAAAAATTATTCAAATAACATTTGGACTATTATTACATTCATTGTTCACACTATTTAGTTTAAAAAATGTATGTATTTTATTGAAAATTCGCTTTTTTTGTAGAAAATTTAACTATATGGTTAAAAATTTATGTATTTTGTTGGAATTTTTTGTGCAGCAATTATTATTATTATTTTTTTTTGTTAAAAATGTAACTGCTTGATAGAAAAATAATTTTTTATATAGAAATTAGTTTGTTATTGAAAATTAATTCTCCTACTTCAAAATTTAACTAATCAATTTTTGGTTAAAAATGTTTTTTTTTTAGTTGAAATAATATACTATTTAATTAAAAATCGTGTAGATACGATAAAATATAAACTAAAAATTAATAAAATATATAAATACAGTTGAAATTTGATGTAATTTGTTGAAAATTCGTGATAGAAAATTAATAATTTTTGTTAATTAATTAAAGTATTTGGTAAAAAATATATGTAAAAATCCGTATTTCCAGGTACCAAATTCAACTGTCTAGTGAGATTTTTTTGACTACTTATTAAAAATTAATTCTTTTAAATACAAACTTAACTACTCCTTTTTTTCAAAATGAATCCATTCTAGTTGAAAAATTCCACTGTTTAATTGAAAATTGATGCAATTTGTTGAGAATTCATCTTTTTGGTAGAAAATTAATTTTCTTAGTTGAAAATCCATATTTCTTGTTGAAAGTTCAGATGCTTTGTGGAAAGCTGAATTTTTTACTTGGAAATTTAACATTTTTGTCGGCCCTTAATCAGCCGTTGCGAATATTTTTTTCCAATTAACGAAGAAGTTTAATAAAAAGTAAATTGTGTCTTCAGTGTCACTTTTTTTTAAATATGAGAAAAATATAGTGTCACCGCTCAAAAAAATGTCAAATAGTATCAATATTTTGGTGCGTCCGAGGCCCGAAAAAAAGAGTTCAGAATCTGAACTTGCATTTGCAATTTTTTTCGTAAAAAATTAAGCACTTGGAAAGAGATAATAAAAATAAATCCGATAATATTTAAAGGTCAAATATTTTACTTATTGAACAAAACTTATTTATAATTCAAAAATAAAATACAATTTTACAGATATAAATTTTTATCTTTAAAACATCTTCATCGTTAATTTTTATCTTTTTAGATAAAAATTAATTTTTATAGTAAAGACAGGTCATCGGGAAAAATGATATATAATATAAAAGATGCGGTTCATTAAAATTATTTTTTTTCTAATAAGTTTTTTATTTTTGTGTACCACTTACTGAGAGATTTTTAAAACACATTTAAATTATTTTTTTGTTCTTAAAAAAGCAAGTATAAACTAGTTTTTCAAAAATATTAATTAACATCTTTATAAACAGTTTTCGTGAAAAATTAATTTTTTAATGAAAACAGTCCGATTTGTTTCTCCTTTCACGTGCTTAATTTTTGTCTCAAAATGAAAAAAAATTTAAGATAAGATTCGGACTTTTTTTAACGCCCCTAGTGTGAATTTTCAAAGAAAAAAAATAAAATAAACTTACCGTAAACTTGGAAAAGGATATGTAATAAACTTTGCGTCGAACGGAAAATCTGGCAAAGTGTTGCAGTATCTCACCCTTGATAATATTTCAGATCTAAAAAATAAAAGGAAAAGTGCACATCCTGTTCGAAATTTATCTTACTAACTAATTGGAAATTCTTTTAAATGACAATTATAATAAGAATTTACGCCAAGGATTTTAATTACAAAAGAATTAAATTTACAATTTTCGAGTCCTTGAATTTATAAGCCAAGGAATATCAAACTCTTCAAATAAAATAATTATAAACAATTAAAAATTAATGAAATATAATTCATTATATTTATATATGTTCGATATTATATTCTATATTCATGTAGACCACTATGAATAGACCGGCTTTCAAAGTATAAAATTGCACTTAAATTATTATTTAAACTATTATTCTCTGGTCTATTAAGAATTCAAATTACTATTTATTTTTCGCAGACTTCACACTCTTTCCCTTTTTTTAATTTTTTCTCTAAAATGGAAATAAATTGTTTTTAATTTAAAATTAAAATCTTTTTTCCTTGACATATCCGCTGCAGAATTTGTTGAACTTATTTGTTGAAAATTTGGATATTTTGTTGAACGTTTTTTGGTTGAAAATTAATTTTTTTTAATTTAAATACAGCTTTCTTCGTTAAAAATTTGTGTTTATCAGTTGAAAATTCAATTATTGGATCAAAAAATTGTCTTTCTTGTTGAAAATTTGTCTTTTTCGTTTGATATTTCATTGGTTTTTGCAAAAATGTAATCTTTTTTGGTTAAAACTGCAACTGTTGGATTCAAAATTAACCTGTTTTGATTAAGGATTCAACTGTTTTGTTACAAATTTCTCTTTTTTGGATGAAATATCCACAATTTTATTTTTCGTCAAAAATTCATTTTTTTCGTTGTAAATCATCATTTTGGATAAAAATTTATCTTTTTAGTCGGTTAAAGATTCATAATTTTAGTAGAAAACTCATCTCTTTAGCCGAAATTAAAAATTTTTTTGTTTGAAATTTAATTCTTTTGCTGAAAATTCAACTGTTTGTTTGGAGATTCGTCTTTTTGGTTTAAAAATTCAACTGTTTTGGTATAAAATTGAAACTTTATTGGAAATTAACTTTTTTGGTTAAAAATTCGTATTTATGGGTTACAAATTTAACTATTCGATAGAAAATTCGACTCAATAATTGAAAATTAAACTATAATTGTTTTAAAACTTGTTTCTATACTCCTTTTCTAAACATTTAATTTTCGTTTGAAGAATCTTTATTTTATTTGAAAATTCGTTTCTTTGATTCATATTTTTTAAATTTGATTACTTTGTTGAAAATTAATTTTTTGTTAAAAATTCATACTTATGGGTTAGAAATTTAACTATTTTGTAGAAAATCTTATTCATTATTCGGAAATCAAATTAAAAAAAAATGTTCTTTTGTTCTGGTTCGAAATTACTTTTTTAAACTAAAAATCGAAGCCTCACAGTTTTGGTTAAAACTTCCCTTTTATTTAAAAATTCTGTTTTTTTTAATTCAGCTTTTTGGTTCATTTAATGTTTTTTGTTTGTTGAATAATAATATATTTATCTGAAAATTTAACTATTTCAGTTTTAGTTGAAAATTTATATTTTTTAGTTGAAAATTCGTCTTTATATGCAATAAATTAATCCTCTTTGTTGAAAATTCTTTGTTTTAAATTCAAATTCATCTCGGTGATTTAAAATTGCACTATTTTCTTGAAAATTTGCCGTTTTTTATGTGAAAATTAACTTCTTTAACTGAAAATGTAACTAATATTACAGTTATAGTTCAAAATTTATCTGTTTTATTTTTAAACTTTTATTTGAAATGCTATTTATTTGAAAATCGGGTAGAAACGAGAAAATATAAAACTAAAAATGAATAAAATAAAATTTTGACTAACATCACATCCACTGTTAATTTTTTTTATTTGATTATTTTGTTGACAATTAATTTTTTGTTAAAAATTCATATTTATGGGTTAAAAATTTAACTATTTTGTAGAAAATTTTATTCATTATTTGAAAATCAAACTATTTTTTTTTTGAAAAATTGTTCTTTCCGTCTGGTTCAAAATTTCTGTTTTAAACTAAAAATATAAGCCTCACAGTTTTAGTTAAAACTTCTCTTTTATTTAAAAATTCTGTTAATTTTTTAATCCATCTTTTTGGTTGAAAATTGAAACACTTTGTTGAATATTTAATGGTTTTTCTGTTGAATATTAATATATTTATCTTAAAATTTAACTATTCCAGTTTTAGTTGAAAATTTATATTTTTTAGTTGAAAATTCTGTGTTTTAAATTAAAATTCATCTCGTTGGTTGAAAATCGATCTATATTCTTGAAAATTTGCCGTTTTTGTGTGAAAATTAACTTCTTTAATTGAAAATGTAACTAATATGACAGTAATAGTTCCAAACTTATATGTTTTATTTTAAAACTCATGAATTTTATAGAAAATTCATATTTTTGGTGTAATTAATCAATTTTTTATTTAACAATATATTATTTTTTTGTTTAAATATCAAATATTATATTTTTCGCTAAAAATCAATCTTTTTTGTTGAAAAGTGCATTTTTTGGAAATTCGTCTTTTTGGTTTGAAAATTGAACAATTTAAAATTAACTTTTTTGTTGAAAATTTATTATTATGGGTTGCAAATGTTACTGTTTTCTAAAATTTCGCATCTTAGGTTTAAAATTAAAATATTTGGTTGGAAAACTGTTGATTTTTTTGTGTGCATAATTCATACTTTTAACTAAAAATTTAAAGATTCTACTTTTCGTTGAAAATTTATCTTTCTTACATGATAATTCATGTATTTTATTGAAATTTTTTTTTGTACAAATTTATTTTTTTAACAGAGGTTTAACTATTTCAGTATAAGTTCTAAATTTATCTTATTTTGGTTGAGAATTCATAAATTTAGAAAAAACTTCATATATTTTGGATGGATTAAACTATTTGTTATTCAAAAAATAAATATTTTTTATAGAAATATCAATTAATATATTTTCAGCTTAAAATATATATTTTTTTAAAAAGCCAAACTTTTTGTTGAAAATTCGTCATTTAAGGTTGAAAAATAAACTTTTTTGGTATAAAATTAAACTATTTGTTTCAAAATTAACTTTTTTGTTAAAGATCTCATATTTGTGGGTTGAAGATTTATCAGTTTTGTAGAAAATTCGTCTTTTTGATTCGTAAATTTTTGGTAAAATACATATTTTTTTTAGTTTAACTATTTATTTTAAAATAAAAAAATTTTGGTTGTAAACTCAACTGTTTTGTGTAAAGTTCGTCTTTTTGGGTTTGAAAATTAAACTTTTTTTTATAAAAATTGAATCATTTCGATAAAAGTTAATATTTATGGGTTGAAAATTTAACTATATTATAGAAAATTCATATCTTTGCTTGCTAATAAAATTACTATTACGTTAGAATTTTTTTCTTTCTTGAAAATTTGTTTCTTCAACTGAAAATTTGAAATTCCAGTTTTGCTCAAAAATTGAAATATTTGTTCAAAAATTCGTCTATTCTGCTGAAAAATGCAATTTTTTTAATTGGAATATTAGGATTTAAATGCCGTTTAAATTAAAATGAATACAGTATACCCAGATACTTTTTATTTCAATTTCTACAAGTAAATAGATACTTTAACTGAAACTGCGCAGTTGGGAATCCCCAAACCTCTGGCACAACCAAAATAAATTATAATTTTTACAAATCAATTTACTTTATTTTATTAACATTTAGTAAATTATCTGAAATTCATTCAATATTTGGAAGACTTCTCGAACTTTCTTCACGGTTCGTAAATTACTAAATCATGCCAAAGATTTGTTTATATTTTATAAACATTAGTAATATATACTAAATAAAAAATTAAGAAACAAAAAATAATTCGTAGGTATTGAATTGCAAGCTGGAAAGGGTGCAAAACGATAGGATAACCTTTAATTTCCGATAGCGTGAATTAATAAATAAACTTACTTTTTATCTGTTGATGGCAGATCACTTTTGTCCCTTACGTTAGCGGTCGTGTTCTGAATTGTTGGAGCCATTTTAACAAAATTAGGAATTTAATTCGAACCTTTTCTTTTATATTTATTCACATTTCTTATGTATTACACACTTATCACTGTTATTTCGCTATAGGAATTGTCCATTTGCCGCTTGCAATTGTTTCTGTTGTTGATCATGTTGACATCACGTGACTAATCCAGAGTTCACGCGTGCGTGTAATTAAAAATCGTAAGTTTAACGTTAAGATATTGTTTAAATAAAAAACAAATCGAACAATATTTGATTCCTAAATAACGGGTTTTTATATGTTTAAGTATAAATTAAAATTTTTTAGAAATTCAAAATGAACCAAATAAACACGTGCTTCTTCTCTTTTGCGCCGCGAAAGCAAAGATATTATCTTTGGCGAAAGTAAATTCAATGAGTTTATACAAAGATACGATGGATGGCGACACTGAGGCAAATTGTTCATCTGTTTTGAATTTTGATTCCCTGATTCCGTTTCTACGTTTCTGATTCTGATTCTGATTTCCGATAACCTATTTCGAATAATTTTTTCGGAAGTAATACGTTAATGTTAAAAATTTTTTTTTTTAAATCATTCCCAAATTGGGCGACCAGTAGGGTAGTCCAAATTTATTTTCTTCGAATTTTCATGCATATCGCCCGGAAGTTTGTTCAAATCCACAGAAAATTAAATCCTTTTTTGTAGTTTATAAAATGATATTTAGAGCTGGCGCAAACCCCATGAACTTTAATACATTTTTCCCATAAGAAAAAAGACGTTTTTGTAAATCTATTCAGAATCGTCTGTATTAGGTAAATTGAGTTGAAACTCAACATTTCTCTTCACTAATAGCCATAGAATACAAATAAAATATTACTTTTTAAATACCTCTCCCCATAAGTCTGTTTTATAGGGTCCCAAGAAAACCCCATAAGTGAAAAAATTATTTTTGCAAGTTTTTGAATCTAATTCTGATTTTTTGGCGGTTTCTTTAATTTAAATTCTTTCTAATAAGTTAGATGCTACTTTAGACCGTCAATTAAATAATTAAATAATTTGTTTAAACAATTTATTAGTGTCTTTCGAAATTTGCTCTGATAAAAAATTCAGAGAGTGGCGGTTCTTTAAGAAAAAACCACGAAATACGAAAAATACATGGAAAAAAAACTTTTTCTATTCAAATTATTAATAAAAGTCTATAGTTTCTATGTAAAATAAAGTAAAAGGGTAAGCCATTTAGTTTGAGAACAAAAAAAAATATTTTAATTACTTGTTCAACCAAAACAGGAATAGGTCAATTTTCAGCCAAAATGTTGAGTTTTCAATCAAGAAAATTGAGTTACTACTAGAAGGACAAATTTTCAACAAAATAAATAAATTTCCAAATCAATGTTTGAATTATTAAACTTTCAACTAAGAAAATTAATTTTGAACAAAAAATGTAATAGTGAAATTTTTGGATATAAAAATTGAATTTTCAACAATAAAGTTCAATTTGCAACAAAGAAGTGAATTTTAAACTAAAGAAGAAAACAGTTTTAACAAAAAATGGAAGAGTTAAGTTTTCTGTTAAAAAATTTGTATATTGATTAAACAAATGCTTGTTTATAACAATACAAGTTAACAAACTAAATGGTTGAAAAAAATTATTATTGTTTATAACTATCTTTTCTTGCATAATTGCTGGAAAGTTTCAATTTTTTATGCAATTTTTTTATTTGCTTTGGCTTTCTATTTATGAACGCATAATAAATAAGCAATAGAAATAATTATATTTAAACATTCTCTTGTTTGTAAATATATATTTCTGAACTAAAAAATGTATTTGCAAAATTCTTCCAATTTTCTTTACGAATGATACGAAATGAAAAGTTTTCTTTAAGTATCTATTGATAGCCCTTTTGTTTAAATTAATATTAATATTATTCGTTCCCAAATTAAAAGTAAAAAAATCCGAAAATTTCAAAAAAAGCCCGCAACCTTTTTTTGCAATTTTGTAAAAGAAGATAGTTGTGAATCATAACCCGCAACTTTCTACACTTAATATACAAGAAAATACTTATAAACAATAATAATTTCTTTGATCAATTATGCGTGATTAATTGCAATAATTATTACCTCGCTCCAAGCGAAAAGTTGACAAAATTTGAAAATTTGCAGAAAAAAACCTAAACTCACTAGCATTAGTGTATAAAAAAAATAGTTATAGACAATAGTAATTTGTTTAAACAATCTTGTCAAATACATATTATTTATTATTTTTATTTATGATTATAATCATTATTATTTAATACATTTATTATTAATAAATGTTATTTATATTTATGTTATTGGATTTATTATTATTTTTAAGTATATATTTTATTTATTTATGAAAATAATGATTACCACACTCTGAGTAAGAATTAGACAAACAGCTGATATTTAAAACAAAATTAACTTTGTAGCATTATTCACGGAGAATATGATTGAAAATAAAATAAAATACTTTAAACAATTAGTTTTGTTAACTTGAATTAATTATTAACTCACACTGGTTGAAAATTGGACCAAAATTTGAAAGTTTTAGACAACACTGCTACTTTTCTAGCATTATTCTAAGAGAATATTTAAAAATTAATAATAAATTGTTTTAATATTTATCTTTGTAAAATTGAATTGATTATTGCCTCGATCTAACTGAAAAGTTACAAATATGTTGAAAAAATCAGGAAAAATCTCGATTTTTTGGTAAAACCTTTAACTGTTTTCTTAAAAAATCTTTTCTTTTGTTGATAAATAAATTTTTGTTGTATTTAAAAATTTGTTAACGAAAAATATAGCTTTTCCATTTTTCTTTGAAAATTAATCTTTTTTTCGTTGATTTTTTTTCTTGAAGAAATATCAATCTTTTTGTTTGAATTCATCTGTTTTTTATTGAAAATTGAAATAGTTTTTTTTGGCTTATCAACTATTAGATACATTTTTTATTTAGAATTGATATTTTTCATTCAAAATTCAACTAAATGGTTGAAACTTGAAGGAAAGACCATCTTCTTAGTTGAAAATGTAACTATTTGATTGAAAATACGTTTTTTCGGCTGAAACTTAATTTTGTTAATTGAAAATTAAGCTATTTCATTTTTGTTGAAAATTGATCTTTTTTAGATAAAAATTCGAATATTTGCTATAGGTTTTAAATATTTTGTTAAACATACGTCTTCTTTGGTTGAATTCTACTCTATTTAATTAAAAAATAAATAAAATTTGCTTGAAATATCAAATATTGAATTTTTCATTAAGAATTCACATTTTGTTGTTAAAAATTCAACAGTTTGGCTGTTAGTTAAACCACTTTGTTAAGAATTCATTTTTTTCTTCGTGAATCATCTGTTTAATCAAAAGCTTATTTCTATGGTTAAAATATACTTTGTTTTTAGATTTAAAATTATTTTTTTAAACAAAAATTTAATTGGCAGGTAGAAATCAATTTTTTTTTAAGGAGTCGTTTTTTAATTTTAATTTTTAATCTTGTTTATTGAGTTTAAGGGTTAGAATTTTTCACTTTACATTTTTTCTCCATTTTAAGAGGGAAATTTTTAATTTTTAATATTTTTGATGAGTTTTAAAGGAGGATATTTTGTTTTTTAATATTTTATGAATTGGACGAAAGATCTTTTTTTAAAATTTTTATTGAGTTGATTCAGTATTGAGTATTGAGTTTAGTTTTTAAGATTTACTGAATTAAAAGAAACCCTTTTTTGTTTTCGCCATTTTCATTTAGTGGAAAGGGATAAAATTTTGGTTATTTATGAACTTTTTGATTGGATTTTTTTCTTTTTAAAAGTTTTATTGAGTTGGAAGGGAGAAAGTTTCGGTTTTAAATTGTTTCTGAATTCGAAGGACATTTTTTACAGACTTTTATCGAGTTAAAAAGGGAGGAAATTTTATTTTTATTTTTTTCTGAATTAGATGAAGATTTTTTTATTTTAAATATTTTTATTGATTTGGAATGGAGAAAATTTGGGGTTTATATTTTCTCGTAACTGGAAAAGGAACGTCCTTTTTTTTAAATTCCTATTGAGTTGGAAGAGAGGTAATTTTTGTTATACATTTTTTAATTTTCAAATTTGTAAGGAATTGAAAGAAGAACCTGTTTTATTTTAAACATTTTTATTAACTTGGTAGCTTTTATTTATAACGTTTAACCATACATCTTTTTTTTAACTGTTCAATTAATAAAAGTGAAATATTTAAAATTCAGCATTGTAAGGGCATTTAATTTAAAATTGACTAAATTAAAAATGTTTTAGCATTTAAAAAATTCAAAAGTGTTCTACATAAAGTAAATTAAATTGCATTTCAGTTTTGATTACTTAAATAAAAAAATTTTGGTTTTAAGAATTCGAATCTTTTAATTTAAATAGCCGTGAAAATTTTATGCGAACCGGAAACTAACCGGGAATCAAATCGTTGCGTAATATATGGACGACCTCCAAACGAAATTAATAACCAAAAAAATAATATTCATTAATAGCTCTAATGTCAGGGGTTAAGTATAAATATAGCTTAAGTTTATATTATATGGGAAGGGGATACGATCAGAGAGATCTGAATCAAACTTTTCAAGCGTATTAAGGGTTCGAATTAATGGTTAAAATCACTTTTGTGCGTGCAACACCTTTTAAACTCAGCAAAAAAAATATATTGTATATTTCATCTACAAATACGTATTTCCCGAAAAGTTTATCCGGCAATTCAATCACAATTGTTATTTCCTGTTATTTATAGGCCAGAAAATAAAAATATCAGTTATGTCTGGGACAAGATCAATCTCTTCTGACAATGAATTTTAAAATATATAAACGACATGTAAAAATGCAAACAATACTATTTTTTTATATGTTACAAGCACTATATTTTAATGTTTTGTTTTTTGATCTTTGATTTCATTTGACAAAGGCCCAAAATAAAACACAATATAAAAAATAATATTTTAACAGGCATCACAGCCCAAAATCTTAGCTTTCAAAACAAGGAAAATAGGGTGATATTTCGGGAATAGTAGGAGAACGAATTATTCTAAATAAAAAATTATAAGATAAAAATAAGATAAATTTTCAATCCAGAAAATATGAGTTTCCACAAATAAATTAAATTTTATAAACCAAAAAGATGATTTATCGACTAAATAGTCGAATTTTCCTTAAACAAAAAAATAATATTGAGACTAAACAGTTATATTTACAACCAATTTGTTGGACTTTCCACCAGAAAAGTTAAATTTTTGACACAAAAAGTGCATTTTCAGCCAAGAGAATTTTCAACCAAATAGTTGCATTTTTGAAAAAAAAGAAGATAAGTTTTTAATATTGATTTTTCAACTATTTTTCAACTAAAAAAGATGGAAATTCAATGAAAAATAGAAATTGTAAAATTTTCAGTTTTAAAAACTTATTTTCAATTAAAAAAATAACGAATTTTCAACAAAAAACCATATTTTCAACCAAATGATGAAATGAATTTTTAACAAGCAAGAATAATTTTCAACTCGTATAGACGAATTTTCAACAAAATACATTAATTCTCTACCAATTAGTTTATTTTTCAACCAAAACTGGAATGGTTTTTTATTTAAATTTATTATATATTATTATATATTTATTTATTTTTTTAACGGTTTTTTCAGATAAAAAAATGAATTTTCAAAAAAAATGATTTTTTAAGAAAAGAAATAAATGGTTTACTCTTCAACAAACCAATTATTTTTATAATTAAAAAGTTATTTTCCGACCGATTTTATTTAGATACCGAGAATAGTTCCATGCAACCAAAAATGTCGAATTTTCAATTAAATAATTAAATCCTGAAACAAACCAGATACAAAATATGATGAACTTTTAACCAAGTAGGTTAATTTCCTACTAAAAAGATAATTTCTTAATAAAATGCAGAATTTTTAATTAGCAAAGATTCATTTTAACCAAATAGTTATAATTTTTAACTAAAGAAGATAAAGTTTCAACAAAAAATAGAATAGATACGTTTTCAGTAAGAAAAAATTATTTTAAATAAACAATTAAATGATTTTGTAAGAAATTTTTCCCATTTTCAACTAAATAATTTAACTTTCAACTAAATATTTGAACATTTTTTGAAACTAGAAAAATTTCGAACCCAAAATATAATGGTAGACTTTTCGAGCCAAAAAATGAGCCTTTAACAACAAATATTTGTGTTGCCTCGAAAAATTAAGAAAAAGAGCAAATTTCTTGTAAACTGAAAACAATCTTCTTTCGTAAAATTCTCCCAATTTGTTAAAATTTGTCATTAGTAAACTTTCTAGACATAGTTCTCAATAAAAAAGTAATTAAAAAAATTAAATTGTTACATTTTTAGATTAAAACCAAAGATATTATAATATATAATATGTAATAATATTATAATATCTTTGTTAAACCCCTAATTTTTGAGAGAGAGAAAATGAATTTTTAACCATTTGAATTCAACAAAAAAGACGAATTGTTAACAAAATAGTTGAATCTTCTACCAAACAGTTAAATATTTTTCCAACGTATTTAAGTTTTCTACCAAAAATATGAATTTTCAACAAAAAGTTCATTTTCGACCAAATAGTTAAATTTTCTATAAGATTGTTGAATTTCGTACCCGAAAATACAAATTTACGACAAAAAAGTTAATTTGCCAGAAAATAGATTAATTTCCAACTGCAACAATGAATCTTCTAACGTAAAACAGATTAATTTTCATTCAGGCAGTTGCATTTTTACCCAAAAAGAATAAACTTTCAACCAAAACCGATTAATTGTCATCCAATCTCTGCCTTTTTAACGCGACAGTTGTATTTTTAACCAAACATATTATTTTTATATTAAGAAGTTTAATTTTCCATAAAAAAGAAGAGTTTTGAACCTTTGAACCAGAAATGATCAATTTGTTATTCAAAATATACATTTTAAACAAAAAATGAAATATAATTACATTTAGAGCGGATAAAATGAATTTCGAAACGAAAAAACGATTTTTTTTCAAAAAAAGTTAAATTTTCAACCAATGAAATTATTTAAAAAAAAGATGAATTTCCAAGAAAGAAGTTCATTATTCAAGCAGACATTTTTTTCAAGAAAAGAGTTCAACATTCAACGAAGAAGTGGATTTTTCCACCTTAAGATTTTTGCTTAACTAAGAAGATTAATTTTCTACAAAAGAAGATGAAGATCAAAAATCATTTTTTTACCAAAAATCAAATCGTTAAATTTTCAGTTTGAAAAACTAATTTTCAATCAGTTTAATTCATTTAAGAAAAATAATTTCAAGCAAGTAGTTGAATCCTCAACCAAAATGATGAATTTTAAACAAATAAGATTAATATTCCACTAAAAGGAATTTTTAACAAAGTAAATTCATTTTCTATCAATTAGTTGAATTTGCATCAAATAAATTAAATGGCTAAGTTTACAGATAAAAAAATTTATTTTCCACAACAATAAAAGAATTTTAAAGAAAATAGTTAAACTTCAAAATATAGACCTATTCAACCAAATATATAATTTTCAAGAAAATGTTTATTTCTAATCAAACATTCCAATTTTTTACAAAATTGTGGGAGTGCCAATCCAAGAAGACGAATTTTCTATAGAATATTTGAATTTCCAACCGAAAATAAGAGTTTGTAACAAAAAAGTTAATTTACGACAAAAAATTGGAATTTTCTACTAAAACGATAAATCTTCAACCAGAAAAGATAAATTTTCTACCGAAAAGACGATTTGAATTTTTAATAAAAAGCAATTGAGTTGAACCAAAAAATGCGAATTTTAAATAAAAATCTTGAATGGCAGATTAATTTTCTACCAAAAAGACTAATTTTCTACTAAAAATAGAAAAGAATTTCAACAAAATATATTCATTCTAAGCAAGAAACGATAATTTTTTATTTAAAATGTCAATTTTCAACCAAAAATTAAAAGGGTCACATTTTCAGTCAAGCTAATTTCGAACAAAGAAAAAAAACAATTTCAAGCAAAAAAGTTAAGATTTCAAACAAAGAGATAAATTTCCAACAAAGAAATTTAATTATTTTTTAAGAAAATAATTCATCATTCAACCAGATAGTTGAATATTCGAGAAAAGAGTTAAAAACTCAACAAAGTAGTTGAATTTTCAATCTACAATTTTTTTTTAAACCAAGAAGATTAATTTTCTGCAGAAACAAAATCAACAAAATGCATGTATTTTAAAGTAAAACTGATAAATCTCCAACCAAATAGATAACTTTTATACAGAAAAGATAAATATTCAACAACAAATGGAATAGTTATATTTGCAGTAAAAACATCAATTTTAAACAAAAAATGAAACCATTTTTTAACAAAATATTTGATTTTTCAACCAAAGATATGAACTTTAAATCATCTAGTTGAATTTTAGTCCAAGAACGATGACTTTTTAAAAAAATAGTTGCATTCCCAACAAATTAAATAAATTTGAATCTTAGTTTACCAATTAGGTTCAAATTTGAGCAAAAAAAAACCAGAAAAAAGGGAAAAATAGTTTATGCACGGCCCTTAATATGTTAAGTTAATTTGGCGCCTAAATTAATATTTAAATCTCATCATTGTTCTCAAATGAGAAAAAATGTTCCACTTTATATTAATTGTTTTAATGCCGGTTATTTAAAATTTCAAGCGCATGTTTGTTTGCTTATTATTAACTAATTATTATTCTGATTGAACGAATATTAAATTGCATTATGTTATCATAAAGTAGAAGGTTCAAAAGTGATCTATGAATTTTTCTCGAATTTTTTATGCGTATTTACTACATTTTCAAGACACCAGGTCAATTTGACCCCCTATACGGTTAACGTAGGTAAAAAAACAGCTATACGGGGAACGGTTAAAAATAGGAGTAGTGTCAGTTTGAATCCACCCTGACATTTTGGCGTGTGGGGGTGGAGGGGGGTCACCTAAACCTCACAAATTGTCAAAAGAGGGGATGAGTAAAAATAGGACTGAAAATAGCATCACGAAATATGTGGAAGCTCCCTCACAAAAAATTCAAACTTTTCTAATAGCATAGCTGATGAGATCCAATTATGTTGGGACAAGTGCGAACAGGGTTCTGAATTAAGCTCTTCTGAGTTCCCCGATAATTTGAAGGAGTGAGTTCGATCGTTTAGACTGGAGTGAGGAGCACCCTTGAGGCTTGGTATTGGACGAAAACAGTGCAGGGACTTGAGAAACTTGAACTCGTCCCTGTTTTCCACCCCTTTACCGAGTAACCACCTACGCCGCCCATCCTTCTATTACTACGAGCACTCAGAATTTCCCCTCCGGAATCCCACTCCCAAACCTCGGGCAAGTCTGAATGGCCGGGAGTGGGGGCATCCCCCTCCCTTTTCCACCCACGCAATCAATAGCAGGCTTGAGGTTTCTACTGAATGGACTTTGCCATCCCTGTGCCCTCCACACCTACCCAACCCCCTTGTATTGATTACTACGCCCGAGGGGTGTGCTCTATCGACCCACCCAGCTGTATTACAGTTCATTCATAAATCTTCGCTTTTCACTCACAATCATCCTCGATCCCACTTATGACCAACTTATGTTAGCACTTCGCGTACTACCATAATGGCTCCTGTCTTCTCATCAGTTGTCAGCTTTGATTGATTACGTTTTTCATTTGCTTACCCTAAATAGGTTTGTAACGTCTCTATTAGGGGCAGTACATAAATTAGGTACAGTTTTTTTCTTCCGAATATTCCCCTATCCGAAGTAATTTCTGCTGGGTAGATTTTTTTTCGTGAATTTAATAATTGCTGATTGTTATGAATTAACAGCTCGTTGTTGAATATCCAGCCAGAAAAAATGAATTCTCAATAAAAAAAATTATGATAGTTGATAGTCCAACCAGGAAAGTTTTTTTTTTATTGAAATAGAAAGCAGAAATTCTCAAACAAAAAAGATTAATTTACGACCAAACAGTTCCATTTTTAACCGAGAAAGATACCATTTTTACCAAAGGAGATGAATTTTCATATTAAATTTTTAAACCAGAAAGACCAGCTTTCTACGCAACAGTTGAATTTTTAACAAAATAATTGAATTTTCAACCAAAAGGAGGAATTTTCAAGAAATCAGGTGAATTTTCAACCAAATAATTGAGTTTCTAAACTAAAAAACATCAATTTTGACCAGAAATGGAATAGTTAAGTTTTCGTTTAAATCAAAGAAAACATTTTTGATTGAAATATATAACCACAAAAGGCGAATATTAAAAAAAGAAGTTAAATCCTGAACCAAAACCAAATAATTGAATTCCCAACCATAAGCATGAATTTTCTACCAAGAATATTAAGTTTCTTTCAAAAAGAAGAATTTTCAACAAAAAAACATCAATTTTCAACAAATATGGTTAAATTATGAAAAAAAAAATTTATTTTCAACTAAACAGTTGAATTTTGAACCCTGGACGATAGCATTTTGATCAGAAGAGAAAAATGTTCATATCAAAAGGAATTTTCAACAAAACATAAATTTTCAACCAAAGTAGTACATTGTATATGAAGGGCGTAAAGAGGGCTATTTTGACGAGTGTGAACTTGCCGCCCGAGCGAAGCGAGAGCGGAAGTCACACGAGGCAACATAGCCGTACGCCCATGATACACACTATATTTTTGTTCTACCCTCCTTGAAAACAAGCATTTGAGCAAATAGATTAGGTTTGGTTTACTTGACAATTTTAGATTATTATTTTATTATTATTAATTTAAAATTATAAGTGAAAGGAGGAAATAGCGTACTTAGCAGAAGGGATATTTTAGAGTCCAGCGATTTTGTTTGCCTATTGATACGAAAAATATCAAAATTCGAACATTTTTTCGAAATTTGGAAAATTTATTAAATTTTCAATTTTTTCGAAAATTTATCAAAATTTTGATCATTTTTCGAAATTTTAGAAATTTCGAGAAAATTTCAGAATTTTTGGAAATTTCTTAAAATTTGAAATTTTTTTAAAACCTTGAAAATTTTCAAAAATTTGATAAATTTCCAAAATTTGATCAATTTCCGTAACAATAAGTTTTTCTTAGAGACAATTTTTTCGTGACAATAGATTTTTAAATCAAATATGGACAGAAATCATGCCTTTTGGGGCGTAGCGTAGCGGGCGTAGCGGGCGTAGACAGGATGTTAATTTTTCAAGCCAAGAGAAGATGATCTTTCTACTAAACAGTTGAATTTTTAACGAAAAAAATGCATTTTCTACTACAAAAGAAAAATTCGCAACAAAGTACGTACATTTTTTAACCGATTAGTTAAATTTGCAAGCAAGAAGACTAATTTTTTATCAAAAAGACGATTTTTCATGAAATTATATGAATTTTTAAACAATTAGTTGAATTTTTTAAATAAAAAGGATGAATTTTAACCAAAAATGGAATAGTTAAGTGTTCATTAAAAAATTATTTTTCTATAAAAAAAAGTATTTTCTTTAACATAGTTGCATTTCTTACCAAATAATTCGATTTTCTACAAAATTGTTGAATTTTCAAAGCAAAAAAATGAATTCTTAATACATAAATACAATTGTTGATATTTTAAGCAAGAAAATATTTTTAATTGAAATAAGGAACGGTTGAATTGAACCAGAAAAGGCGAATTAAAAAAAGAGTTTAATTCTAAACCAAAACATATTCATTTTTAACCAAATTAATGTATTTAGAGCAAAATAATGTCATTTTTACCACAAGGGAGAAATTTTCGTATCAAAAGGACGAATTTTCAACAAAAATTGAGATTTTAAACTAAACAGATCTTTCAGTCATTAAAGAAAAAAATGTCATCAAAAATGTTGAATTTTCAAGCCAAAAAGATGATCTTCCTACGAAACAAAAAACAGGAATTTTTCGAGCAAATAGTAAAATTTTTTAACTAAACGAGATAGATGTTTAATAAAAATAGAATAGTTGAGTTTTCACTTTAAAAATTTATTTTCAATAGAAAAATCAGTTTCCTTTCAAACAGTTGAGTTTCCTACCGAATTGTTAAATTTTTTTAGCAACTTGTTGAATTTTAAAGCAAAAAAAGAATTCTTCAAAAAATTGTAATAGTTGATATTTCAACCAAGAAAATATTTTCTATTTAAAAGAAAAATAGTTCACTTGCACATAAAAAAACGAAATTTCAACCAAATATTTAACTCCTTAACGAAAACCGATTCATTTTCAACTGAACAGTTGCAATTTAAATTTAATAAAAATAAAATTTTTAACAAAAGAGATACATTTTTTTATAAAAAGGACGAATTTTCAACAAGACTTGAATTTTCAACCAAGAATTATTTTTCAGTCAGTGGTGAAAAAAATGTTCTTCCAAAATGTTGAATTTCTATACAAAAAAAGTCTTTCTACAAAAGTGTTGAATTTTTAACTTAATAATTTAATTTCCAACGACAAAGATTAATTTTTTACTAAAAAATGCGAATTCTCAACAAAATACATAAATTTTTATCTAAATATTTGAACTTTTAACCAAGAAAATTAATTTCTACCAAAAAATAGGATCTTTCATGAAATCGCAAAAATATTAAACGAAATAGTTCAAGTTTCAAACCAAAAATGATAAATAGTTAATCAAAAACCTAACAGTCAAGTTTCAATAAAAAAATTCAATTATAATTTTCTACCAAATATTTCAATTTACAGTTAAAAAAATTATTTATAACCAAAAAACCAATTTCATTCAAAGCAGTTCAATTTTCAACCAAAAAGCTGAATTTGTAACTTAAACTATGAAACTTTAACCAAAAATAATTTTCAACCAAACAGTTAAATTTTTTACCAGGAGGTTTGGTCCCTACCGTCAAATACGAAGTCTTAACAAAATAAATGAATTTTGAACCAAGTAGTTGAATTTTCATCTGAGAAGGTAAACTTTTCAACAAAGAATGAAATGGGTAAATTATTAATTAAAAAAATTAATTTTCGACCAAAACTGAAACAAATTTTAAACAAAAGGTTAAAATTTTGTACCAAAGAATGACTTTTTTTAAACGAA
The DNA here is from genome assembly GCA_035041075.1 of Acraspis erinacei. Classification (NCBI taxonomy): domain Eukaryota; kingdom Metazoa; phylum Arthropoda; class Insecta; order Hymenoptera; family Cynipidae; genus Acraspis; species Acraspis erinacei. The sequence continues at coordinate 32,570,727 of JAWWLR010000092.1, read as the reverse complement.
AACAGTGAATTTTTGACTAAAAAAATGAGCTTTTAAAAAATAGTTCAGCTTGCGATCAAATCCTTGAATATTCTCCCATAATTTCAAAATTTAAACCAACCAAATCAGTTCAATTTTTAACGAGAAATCCCATTTTTGGTATTTCTACACAAATGCGACTCAAAGTGAGTTTTCTATAAACAAATTAGATAAAGAAAACCAAAAACTTGATATTTTCACCCAAATCTGCACAAATATGTGTTACCTAAGAGGCTTGTCTAAAAACATTGTTCATATAACAAACAATAAATCTGTAAAATTGTCCATTTTCACACTTTGCGTTAAATAAGTAAACATAATGAAAGCTAAATTAAAAAATCCCGCTCAACCAAACTCTTAAATATTTGAATAAAGTCAATTTAAAAACATGTAAATTAATATTATTTATTTATTAAAAATACAGTAATGACTTATTTTGATCAATGAAAAAATTGTATTTAGAAAAATTATTGTGTCAATTTCGAAGAACAATTGAAAATAATTCATTGAAAACCCAACAACATTTTTTAGGATCAAAATTAATGCGGAAAATTTTTTCAGTTTTGTTATTCGAAAATTTTCAAATTTGCTTATATTTTAAATTATTTATGAATTTTATTATTCAAGAGTTTTCCAATTGGGAATTTTTGTAATCCGGCAATTTTATAATTTCTACAATTTTCTATTTCGAAGCTTTTCTTTTTCTGGAATTTTACTGTTTCAGGACGTTTAAAAAAAATTTATTCTGCGTTTGTTATTTTATTTATTTATTTTTAATCGAGATTCTCTGAATGCTCTTAACATTGTAAGAGTGATTTACAAGATTGATTAAAATGAAACTTTCGGATTAGATACGGGTATACAATCTTTTGCGGCTCCATCAAACTAATTTTGTATTGTTTTATAAGTATTTTATTCTGGGGTAGAAAAAATAGGGGAACTAGGGGAAAGTTTCCTAAAGTTACAGAACTTTGAAGAAAACTTTTGTTTTCGAAAAGTAAGCCTTCTAACTTGAATTATTTTCAATTTAGAAACATCTCCCGTTTTTTGGTAGAAAATAAAAAATGCTTTATCATTTATTTCTTTTTTAATCTGCAGAATTTAGTTTTATAGTTTTTTAAATGTACTATGGGGAGAAAATTAAATTTTGCTTATTCTTTTTAATTTTGTTAAATATCGGTAATAGAATTTATAAAGAAGGTTTAAAATTATGGAAATGAGGAAACAAAATGTATAAGTCAATTAAACTATCAAATGGGTAGCAAAAAATTTTTCCAAAGTAATAACTTTTTAGTCTTGAAAATTTTGTTGTTTAATTAAAAAATATATTTTTTCATTGAAATCTACTTTCAATCAATGATAATATCATGCATTATGTAGACTTCTGATATTCTATTGACGCCAGGAGAGGAAGACTGTTGTTTCAATTTCCAAGTTTATGTAGGACATCCATCGATGAGTCGTTAATTATTGTTTCTCCCATTAAAATTTCTTATATTACTTATATTATATTAATTGCCATTAAAAATTAGGTTTTAGATTTAAACTTTTTAATTAAAAAAAAACCTTTAACATTCCATTTTTTTATTTGAAATACTTTGAGATCAAAAAATGGTTTCCCCATTAGCTGAAACCTTCAAACCTGGGTTTTTCTCAAACTGAAAAATGTTTTAATTCTATTTATTTTGAAAAAATATTATACAGAAATGATCAGGGATTCAGGGTTGAATTTTCAAACAAAAAAGATTAAACTTCAACCGAAAACAGTTTGCATTTTTAATCAAATTATTTCATTTCTTAAAAGACAGATGGAATTTCAATAAAATCGAAATTGAACTATTGAACGAAATAGTTGAATTTTCGACCAAAAAAGTATTTTAAATAATTTTAAATAATTAAAAAAATTTCAGCCAAACAAACAAAATTTCAACAACTAAGTTTAATTCTATACCAAAAAGTTGCATTTTCAACAAAATAGTTAAATTTTTAACCAGTTAGCTGAATTTTTAAATAAATAATTGAATTCGAGGTTGAATTTGTAACCTACGAAGATGAAGTCTCAACAAATAATGTTATAATTGATATTTAAAAAAACAAAAGACTGAAGTTTCTGTCAAAATATCTGAAATTTAAAACCCAACCGATTTCGTTCGTTTTCAACCATTTAGTTGCATTTTTAACAAATTTTTAACGAATATTAAAAAAAGAAGTTGAATCCTGAACCAAAACATATTTATTTTGAACCATATGAAAAGGAGAAAGAGCTGAACAGCATCTTTATACAAAACTTTTGAATTTTTAACAAAATAATTGCGTTTCCAACCAAATAATTGAATTTTCAACCAAAAGCATGAATTTTCTACCAAGAATTTTAAATTTCTTTCAGAAAGAAGAATTTTCAAGAAATCACATCAATTTTTAACAAAAATAGTTAAATTATGAACCAAAACAAATTTATTTTCAACGAAACAGTTGAATTTTTAACCCAGGAAGATAGCATTTTGATCAAAAGAGACAAATTTTCATACGAAAAGGAGGAATTTCCAAAAAAACATGAATTTTCAACCAGAACAGATTTTGCAATTGATAACTAAAAAGATGTCAGGCAGAATGTTAATTTTTAGAGCCATAAAGATTATCTTTATACTAAACAGTTGAATTTTTAACCGAAGCTATGTATTTTCTACTACAAATGATAAATTCGAAACAAAATTCGTACATTTTTTATCCGATCAGTTAAATTTCCAAGCAAGAAAATTAATTTTTTTATCAAAAAGACCAATTTTCATGAAGTTATGTGAATTTTCAACTAAGTAGTTGAATTTTTAAAATAAAAAGATAAATTTTTAACCAAAAATGGAATAGATCAGTGTTGATTAAACAAATTAATTCTTTATAGAGAAATGTCTTTTCTTTAACATAGTTGAATTTTTTATCAAATAATTGGATTTTCTACCAAATTGTTGAATTTTTCAGGCAAAAAGATGAATTCTTAATATAAAAATACAATGGTTGATGGAAGATTTTTTTTTATCAAAATAAATAAATTTATAACTAAAAAAAATTGAATCCATAGAATTAATTTATAACAAAGAAGTTCAATTTTTACTTAAGTAGTTTATTTTAAATTAATAAAGATAAATTTTCAGTAAGATAGTTCAACTTTCAACTAAAGAGATCTGAATTTTCAACTAAAATCATTAATCTTTTACTGAAATAGTTAAATTTTCAATTTAAAAAACGAATTTCTAACTAAAGTTGAATTTTTAAATAAAATGATGAATCTCTAACAAAAAATATTTTTTAAATAAATTGGTTTATGAAATTACTTCAATTTTCAACCAAAAATATAAATTTTTAAAGAATAATGTAATCTTACACATTTCAAACAAATAAGATTTTAATTTTAAATAAAAAAAGTTGAAATCAACAAAAAAACGAATTTCCAACTTTCAAACTGTCTCGTAAAAAATTTGTCTTTTTGGCTTGAAAATTTAACTATTTGATTAAAAGTTTAATTATTTTG
>JAWWLR010000092.1:32453510-32469233 GCA_035041075.1 Acraspis erinacei | reverse complement strand
CGAGTGAGTCACGCCTACCCCGAAAGGGAAACGGCTTAATGGTGTAATAATAAAAAAAAAAAAAGAACTTGAGTCCCTTTTCATTCAATACATTAATTCATGGGATAATCACCATTCATTTTAGGCCTATACCTATTTTTGAATTATCTTGCATTATTTGAAATATTTCAGGGTAATTATAAAGGTCCCGATAAATTTTAAAAATATATCAAAAATATTTAAAATTTTTTTTAACATTTTAGGGTATTTTTCAAACTTCTAAGACAATTTCAGAAGCTTTTAATTTGAATTATTTTTGGGAATTTTAAAGGATTCCAAGATTTTTAAAAATTAATTTAATTAATTTGCAGTGATTTTAAAGCTTTTTAAATATTGTAAGATAAAGAATTTTCTAGAATTTCCGAAGATATGGAACAATTTTACACGACGTATTAGGTTTTAAAATATTACAAAATATTTCACTTTATTTTGTAAGATTTCCGAGGATTTCAATTATTTCATGTGATTTTAAAACTCTCAATGTATTTTAATATTTTTTCCATGATTTCATAAAATATCATCATAGCATATCACGGAATTTTATCATATTTTAGTGCATTTTAAATAGTTTATTTATGAGAAGTGAGGTATTTTGTAAGGTTTTAAATATTTGAAGAGATTTGTAATTCACTCTGAATTCATTGAAATTCTCTTGAATTTTATGAATTCACTGGACATTTTTTTAATTCTCTTAAATTTCTATAACTTTACTCTTTTCTACTTAATTCAATGATTTTTTTTTGTAATTTATAAAATTTTCAATTTAATAGATCTTGCGGGTCAATTGATAAAATGATTAAAGTATTTGAAATATTTTAACGTATTTTTGCAAATTTATTGGCGTTTTCAAATGTTTTAAAGAGTTTCAAGGGCTTTCAAAAGATATCAAAGGATTCGAAATATTTTAGGAAATCGTAAAAGATTACAAGAATTTTTATTATTTATTTGAGTAGTTTGAAGGCTTTCAAAGACTGAAATATTTTACGATATTTTCAAATATTCCAATGCTTTTCAAGATATTTTAAAATATTTGTTACAATTAATTTGTAATTCGCCCTGAATTCTTATTAATTTATCCTAAATCCTTTTAAATTCTTCTAAATTCACTCAATTCTACCCAATTCAATTAATTTTTCTATGGATTTGAATTGTTTAGAATTCACTTAATTGCTTTTTAAATTTAGATTGATTTTTTATGAATTTCATCTAATTGTTCTCATTTCTTTTGAATTTCTCTAAATTCACTCAAAATTTTTTTGTAATTCAATTTTGTTCGATTCTTAATATTGTTCCAACTCAATTGAATTCTTTTAAATTTATCTGGAATTGTTTTGTAATCATTACTCACTTCTTGTGTTAGAAATTAGTAGGGGTTCAAAGATTTGAAAATATTTGAAATTTTACTAGGAATTCATCCTGAATTATTTTAAATTCTTTGGAATTCTTTTTAATTTTTTTAATTTTTTAATTTTTAATTTAGAAGGATTCATCCTTTTAAAATGTTTAAAAGTTTTTATTTAATTGGTCTTGAAGTCTATTAAACTCATTTTTAATTCTTAGGCACTTCATCATATTATTATAATTCTCTTGAATTTTTCTTAGCTTTTTTCAAAGTTACTGAACTCAATGAAGTTTGTTCAAATTGTTTTAAATTCATTAATTTTTTTATTAATTCACCCTAAATTTTTAGAATTGCATGACAAAAGCACCCTTTGATCCCTATATTTTATCTCATAGGGACTGTGAGGCCTGGGATTGTGATACCTGACTAAAGGCATTAAAGCGCTATTAAACCGCTTCAAAAGAAAAAAAATGTTCTCACGATTCCTGGAAAATTTTATTTTTGTTTATTTTCACAAATTAGTTCTATAAGATTAGAAAGATTTGAACGAATTTCAAACTGTTTCCAAAGTTGTGAAAAAATAATGTAAATGGTTTTAAGGCAGTTTTTTAATTTTGAAAGACTTTAAAAACTTGTATGAATAATTAGATTCAATTTAAAAGGGTCCGTAAATTATTGAAAAAAGTTTTTTTGAAATTGGACAATTTGTACGAGTTTCCTTAGTTTATTAGAAAGAGCATCGAAAAATAAAAAAGAACCTTTTCTTTTGAAACTTTAGAACAAACTAACAAAATTGCATTTTTCTTTATTTTTTGAAAAATGATATTTCGTTAAAAAAGTTTTTCCTTCTTTTTTTTGTATTTAAGATTATTTACTTTCATAAACTTCACCCCAAACAAATTGAAAGCAAAAATGTTTTTTCCTCAAGCAAAAATTTAAAAATATTAAAAGTTTAAACATTTTCGATCGTCTTGCCCAATGATGAGATTTTTTTTTAATCTATTTTTTAATTCGTTTGTAATGCTGCAAAGAAAGTTTTCAGCCCTATTATGAATTAATCTGATCATGTTGAGGTCGTTATGCAACACACCTGCGCTGATGCGTTTTTTTCGCAAGACCTGAGGGCGGAGGTCCCAAATCGTGTAATTCGTTTAGATACATTTTGTGCAGATGTATTGTTTTTTTATTAGGAATTTTCGAAAATAGCTGCAGATAGCATAATCTCATAATAATTATAATATCATTTTTAACAAAAATCCAGTTGCACAGCTTCTTCGTTAGGATGGTAGCACTTTAGTGGGGCTTTGCTTTGGACCTTATAGAGATTCCATTTGATCATTTCTTTAGCACTAAATATTTCTTTCACATTAGAATTCATCAAAAATCTTCTTAAATATTTGGTGCAATATTTTTTCTATTAGCAACGTTCTTTGTTTGTAGAAAAGATGATCTTCCCTCAAGAGGACACTCTGATGAATGCACTAATTAAGAAACTCTATAACCCACTTGAACAATTATCAATACCAGAATCAAAGGATCATCCATCTTACCTCGACCCTGGCCTCAAACCGGAAGCACTCAAGACCGAATTTTCGGTCAATCGACCGGACTTTGACCGGGACATCTCTGGTTCCGCAGAGTCATTTTTCTTTCCGTGCATCGGGGACATGCGTCATTCCCTACGACACTGGTGGTGCGGGGGTGCAGCCTCCCGGTACGATTCAGTTTGGGGGAAGGTTTCCAGGGGAAATTCAGCACAGCATCCAACAGAGAAGCTGAATTTCCACCAGATATAGAAAGGCAAACACGAGAGAGAAAGAGAAAAAAAATTATAAAGATGAAAAAAGGAAAATCCTGGGATAAGAGTGGGACAGTGCTGAATTGAGGCTGGGGTACCTGGGTTGAAGAGAAAAAAAAATTCCAAGAGCACCCTGTGTTGCGAAGGAAAAGGACCCCATGATGAGGTGAAGGCGGTGGAGGCGGCGAAGAAGGAGGCGGTGGAACCGACGTGGATAGTCGCTCGTTGCCGCCACCTCAGTTGCTCCACAGTTTCCGGACTCTGCGGACTAACAGGTTAGTGAGACCCTCGCCGATTAGCGTTTTTCTCTTTTTTTTTTTATCATATCGCTTTAAAATCGTGTTTTAAATTTATTTTTAAAATCATGTCCGATTTCCCAAGAATCGGGTTTTAGGGGTTGAAATTTCAATTTCCAGTTCCAACCCCTCGGCGGGCCGTGATTCAGAGTCTCGCGCGCCACGAGTCGATGAATCGGCCGCTCGTTCATTCACGAACACGAAACCTACCTCATTTCCCCTCCGATCTTCTAACTCGCTCTCTCCCTTCTTCTCTCTCTCTCTCTTTCCTATTTTGCTATCTCTCTCCTACCCTGCTTTTGTTATCACCACGCTCTGCCACACCGTAAATCAAAACCAGTGATCACTTCTCGCCTCGATAGTGTTTTCCAAGTGCGAACCTTCTGCATGCAAGGTTTGATCGGTGATTGTGGAAAAAATCGGCTTGAGGATCAAATGTGTGTTCAGGGTGGCTGCTGACCGAGATACCGGGAAATGATAGTGATTTTATTTTTTGATTGGGAATTTTATTAATTTTTAGAAGAAAAATGTATCCAATCACTTAGAATTTCACCAATTTCGCATCACATGATGTAATACAATTGAAATAGAGTTCGATTGAAACTTTTTAAAATTTTATATTCAATTGTTAACTTCGTTAATTCATTGAAGCATTTACTTCAGGATAAAATATATGGACCAAATGGTGCTTTTTTCACACGCATATGGTACTTGTTTTGTGCAAGATTCGTACAAATTCGGGATAAAAGAATTCGGTGAATATCAACAAGAATTCAAAGCGAAATCCAAAAAATAATTTAAAATCTCTTAAAATCTTTGAAACCCTAATATTTATGCAATTTTTAAATTTAATAACTAATTCAATCACTTACTTCAGGTTACAAATGTGAGTTGATCAACTGTAAATATTAATTAAATAATTATAGCTGTTTTTGAATCTGTTAAAAATTAATCAATTTAGGAATTTTTGACGTTGAGATTCACTTTTATATTTAGCGATATTTGAATTTCCATTTAAAATGAACAATAATATAATTCAGGTATTCGAAGCTAAAAATTTGGAAGCTAAATTGTTTTAAAGAGCTTTGAAACGACCTTGAATTGAAATAATTTAACTTGAAAGGATTTATGTATCAAAAAAGGTTTTAGTTTCACAATTTTAATCTGAAAGTAAAAGTTTTGGTACTTAACTTTTTTTGAATTGAAAGTGGATCTTTTTTTAGAATTTCGTTTAGTTGAAAGCCGACAATTTTAGTATTTTAAAATTTTTATTGAGTTTCAAACAAGGAAATTTTTGTTGAATTGGTAAAAGGACATTTCAAATTATTAAGATTTTTATCACGTTGCAAACAAGGAAATTTTAGTTTTGAATATTCCATGAATTGGGGGAATTTTTATTCAATCATTTTTCTGAATTGGAAGGAGGGTATTTTTTTAATTTGTATTGAGTTGGAAGGGAGGAATTTTTTTTCAATTTTTTCCGAATTGGAAGTGGAACATTTTTTTAATTTTCAGGATGTGTTAGAGATAGAAGGGACGAAATTTGGTTTGTTCATTTTTTCCTTGAATTAAGGAGAGGAAACATTTATTTTTCATCTTTTTGCGGAATTGAAGTAGGGCCATTCTTTTTTTGAAGATCCTTATAGAGTTTGAAAGTTCGAAATGTTTTCTGAATTGAAATGGGCCATTTTGTTAGGCATTTTTATTGAGTAAAAGTGGGGAATTCTCAATCTTTTTTTAAATTGGAGGACGGTAATTTTCTATTTTCAAGATTTTTATCGAGTTGGAAGGGACTTTAATGGAAAGATGTGCTTTTTTAAGCACTTTTATTTAATTGGAAGGAATGAAATTGTGGTGATTTTTCGGAATTGGAAGAGGCCATTTTTTTCTTTTAAAGATTTATATTGAGTTTAGGGGAGAATTCATTTTTTCATTTTTTTTTAATTGCAATAGGAAATTAGTTATTTTTAACTTTTTTATTAAAAGCATGAAATGGTAGGGAATTCATTTTTCATCTATCGATTTTACAAATTTTTAGAAGGGAAATCCAATCACTTGAAATATCACAAATTATGTCTCACATAATAAAATACAATTTAAAATAAGTTTGATTTGTAAATTTTTAAATATTATTTTCAATTGTTAACTTTTTTAATTTATTGAATCATTCACTTTAGTGTGCTTGACTGTAAAATTCTATACTTAAAAAGGTTACATATTAGGTCTTTATTTAAAATGGAGATTTGATGATTTAAACAATTAAAAATTAAAAGCGTTTGGATTATAACATTTTGGACAAAAAACATTGTAAGTGGGTCGACATTAAGTATAAACTAATTAATTATGATTCGGAATCTGTTGAGATTACAAAATTTACGGATTTTAACATTGAGATTAAACTCTTTCAATTTGATTGAACGGCTTATTGAAGCATTAAAAAGTATTTGCAATTTAAAATAATTTCAAATTAAAAGATTAAAAATTCAATTCTTTTATTAATTTTACAATCCTATTTAAATTTAAATGTTTTTAATTAGAAAAAATAGTTTTTTTTAAATGTTTAGCAATGCTTAAATGTGTAATTAAAATAAGCAATATTATAATTAAAATATGTAACTTTACTTATTCTACTTCAACCTTTTTTTTAAGTTTTAAGTTAAAATGTTGAATTTTGATGTATAAATAACAATTGAACATATGTTAACATGAAACGACTTAAAATTGAAGCAATTCAACCGAAAGGATTTATGTTTAAAAAATAATTTAAATTTCACAATTCGAATTTTAAACGAAAGGGAAGAAATTTTAATGTTTAGTTTTTTTCCGAATTAGAAGAGCAACTTTTTAATATTTTTTGTTTAATTAAAGGTGTGCTGAAACTGAGTTTTTTCAGAAATTGTTTAGTTTTAACATTTTAATTGAGTTGGATGGAAGGAAATTTTGTTATTCTGTTTTTTTATTGGAATAGGTTATTTTTTTCTTTTTAAAATTTGAATTGAGTTTGACGGAAGAATTTTTGATGATCAAGTTTTTTCCTAATTATAATAAAGAAATATATTATTTTTGACGTTTTTATTGAGCTGATAGGGTGCTTATTTTTGTTTTAAATTTTTCCTGAATTGGTAGAGGAAAATTTTTATTCTTAAGATTTTTATAGAGTTGGAAGTGGCAACATTTTGATTATTTTTTTGTGAATTGGAAGAAGCCATTTTTTCTTTTAAAAATTTTTATTGGGATGTAGGGGGAAACTATTTATTTTGAATATAACTATTTATTTTGATTTTGTATTAAAATAGAAGAAGGAAATTATTTTTATAGAGTTAAAAACGAAGAAATATTGATTTCCAATTTTTTCTGATAAGGAATCAGTTTTAGTTTCTTTTCTTTAATTTTTTCTTTAAGTGTTGAAATCTTCCATTTTATACGTGTAAATTATTATTGAGCGTTTGAATTACAAGTTTCTGAATGTGTTCAAATGTATTAATTTCAATAACCGTAAAAAATTCATATGACTGAGAAATGACCTGGAATCTTTTCCCTCGATTGAAATGGCCACCGTGGGATTTTTTTATCTTTTTTTAGAGAGATTAATGCGAGGATTCCGGAAGTTTGACATGTTGGGATCAAAATGAAATTTACTTAGGTCCTTCTATAAGCAGAGACAATTTTTTTACTGATATTTTTGGATAAATGTGGCACATTGTTATCGAAACTTATATAACAAATGTAAAAAAATTAATGGACATTTTTCGGGACGAATAAATTTTCGGAATTATTATTTTTTATTGGGTTTTCAATGTTTAAACCTTTAACACAGAATGGCGGTATGGGGCGCCATATGTCTTATCTGATATGAATCAAGAAATATGTATTTTTAGTCTGAAACAGACTTGAATAAAGGAATACAGATTCACTATAAATTTGATTAAAATACTCCGACAGAAAACTTCTGCTTGAATCCGTATTAAAAATCAATTTAAATGCATTTTTTAAAGTTTTATCTTGTGCATCCCACATTAATTGATTGGATTTTTGTATATTAATATTATTTATTTAAATTACTGATATAAAAAGTTCTTTAATTTGGTCCTTTATTAATTTTTAATTGAAAATATTTTCAAAGGATTTGAGATCTTTCATGTAACTCTTTGAACTGAAATTATTTTCAGGATTAATTGATAAAATTCAATTTTATTTAAACTCCTCTTCGCTGGATTTTTAATTATTCTTTTAATTTCCAGGACTTCCAATTTTAATCGGCCATTTTGACAATTTAATAAATTTTAAACCCCCTCTATTCCCAATATCATTCATTTAAAAATTACTTAATTTTAAGTTAGAATTGATTTACATCTCTTTCGAAATGATAGCTTTTAATTCGCTTCTGACGAGTCCAAATCCTAAAAGTTAAAGCTAAACGATAATTCAATTTCCTTGATTGAAAAATGGGAAAAATTGTAATACAATGAACTTGAATCCTTATCGTTGAAATTTATTAGAAATCGATAATTTCCCATTAAGATTAGATGGATGTGAACGTGGAAAATTAGAGTTAAAAATAATAAGATTTTCCTTACTTAAAATTGTAAGAGTATTTAAACAAAAAACCTGCTTTCTTGTGATTGAAATTGATTAAAAATCGATTCCCTTCTTAATGAGTTTAGCTCGGTCGCTTCCACTTGAGAAACAATTTTTATCTGGGCGTAGAGCAAAAAAATTCATGCTCTAATATTATGAAGGAGCACTGATTATTTTTAAAGTTGCTTTATTACAGTTCTAAAATAAATAAATAAATAAAATACCCAACTTTCCACTGAATATTACATCCATAAAAAGTATTCAGACCTCACATCCCTTATGGGATATTATAAAGGGACAAAAAAGTTTCGCTCTCAAAGGGTTCAAATATTTAGGATAAATTTATAAGGACAAAAAAATTCATTTTAAATTCAAAAGAATTCAAAAATTCGAAAAAAATTAATGAATTTAGAAAGAATTCAGGGCAAACTCCCAATGAATTTTAAACAAATATTTGAAAATATTTTCAAATCTTTAAAACCCTACAAAATTCCTCAGTTGTTGTGAAATAATTCTCAGAAGCCACTTAAAATCACTTCAAATTATTTAAAGCCTTGAAAATCCCTTGAAATTCTCCAAATTTCTTACAAATACATTGGAATCTTTTAAATATCCTAAAATTTTTTATATCCCTTGAAATCCCATTAAATTACTGAAATCAATAAGAAATTCCTTGTAATCTTTAATAATAACCTTAAGTATTTCAAATCTCTTGAAATATTTTGAAAACCCTTTACATTTTTTAAACCTTTTGAAAATTTCAAAGAATCTGAAAAAATATTTTAAATCCTTTGGTCTCTTCATCAATTGATCTTCAGAACCCATTAGGTAAAAACTCTTAAAGATTCAAAAAAATCTATTTAATTAAGTAAAATCGATTAAATTTAGAAGAATTCAAGTGAATTAAACAAATTCAAAATAATTCCAAAGAATTTAAAATAATGCAGGATAAATTAATATAAATTCTGGGAGAATTAGAAAAAATAATTTCAAATCTTTTGAAATTTTTAAAACTGCGAAATTCTATGATTTTTTTCTGATCGGTCGTTATCTTCCGCAATTCTAGAAAATTCTTTATCCTAAAATATTTCAAGCTTTTGAAATCCCTTAAAAATAGAAAAGTAATAAAAAAATTCTTAGGAATCTTTTAGTATTCCCTAAAATATTTAAAATCCTTTAAAATCCTTCAAAATACCTCACTTTTCGTCAATAAATTCTTTAAAATCCACTAAAATATTTTAATATCCCATGAAATTCTGTGGTGATATTTCCTAAAATCCTGAAAAATATATTAAAATACATTGAGATGTTTAAAATTCCATAAAATTATTTAAATTCTTGGAAATCTGATAAAATCCTGTAGAATCTTTTAAAATATCATAAAACCTTTTAGATCCTATAAAATCGTGCGCTATATTTCAAAATTCTAGAAAATTCTTTATCCTAAAATATTCTAAGAGTTTTGATATCCCTCAAATTGAAAAAAAATTATTAAAAATGTCTTGGAATCTATTAAAATTCCTCAAAATATTTAAAGTTCTGTGAAATCTTGAAATTAAGCTTCATAGATCCCACTTGGAATCTTTTGAAAGTTCTAAAAACATTATAAAATTAGAAGCTCTTGAAAATGCCCATAAGTTTTAAAAATACCCTAAAATCTTAAAAATACCATTAAATTATTGAAATCTACTAAAAATTTCTCAGAATTTTTATAAATACCCTGAAATATTTCGAAAAAATTAAATACAATAAGTATAGATCTAAATTTAATAGTATATTCATCCCATAAGTGTATTTATTGATAGAAAAGTGAATAATGTGATACTTTCATTTTAAAAAGTGACTAAAAAGTAATTTGAGAACAGGGACTAAATATTCAAAACAGGGTAATTTAGGGACCTTAATTAACTAAATATAGGATACAATAGGGGATGTAGAGACCGTTCTATGAGCCCTGTATATTTTTAATGGGAGCATTTTTATTCATAATAAACTTTGTTTATAATAAACTTATTTCATACCGAGTAAAAGTTTACTCGCTTTTAAATTTTTAATAGAATTTTTCTCAACACAATTATTTCTCTCTGCCAGTTAAAAAAGGTGGTTTCCTTTAGCGTAGCCAGAAGCTCGTTAATCACCCTCGTAATCATTACCAGAAAGTTTATTAAATCGCCGCGTAGCCATTAAGATCAAAGGACAGAAATCAGATTTCCAGTTCTGCAAGAACATGTTTCAAAACCTGGAATTAAAAAAGTTTTTTTATTATTTAAGAAATCAGTATTTTTCACTAAAAAATATGTGTCTCAAAAATCACGAAAGCATTGTTTTCGCCTTTCCTCAATGTGGATTGAGTTATTTAAAAAACTCAAAAGGAAGAATGTTGTCAAATTAACACATCAGTGTTAGAAATCAGTGACAAAGAATGTCACATTTTGGGTGCATAATATTTTTGGAAAAAATTTAAGATTTATTAATGTCAAATTTTTTAATTCTATTTTTAGCCAAAATAATTCATTTAAAAGAACAAAAAGGCAATTTTCAAAAAAATGTTCAAATTTCCAAACAAACTGATTAATCTTTGATTTAAAAAATGAATTCTCGACAAGAAGTGTAATAGCTGATATTTCGACCAAAAAATATTTTAATTTTTAATCAAAAACTGTTAAATTGAACCAAAAAAGTACAATTTTTTAACAGAAGAGTTAATTTTTCAATCAAGAATGATTTTTCAAACAAAAAAGAAAAAAAATCCGATTCAAAATATAAAGTTTTTAAGTCATAAACCCAAAAATATGCTTCCTCTATCAAAATAATTTAATTTTCGATTTAAAAATACGAGTTTTCAACAAAACAAGTGAAATCATCAGTGAAGAAGACCAATTTTCTAACAAACATGAAATAGCTATATTTTTAGTAAAAAAATTCATTCTAAACACAAAAGAAAAGGAATTTTGTACCAATTATGTTAACTTTTTTTTATCAAAGATTTGCATTTTTAGCTAAAATTATGCAAATAGGTTTGAAAGAATGCATTTTTAACAAATTAATTGAATTTTTATCCAAACAGGTTAATTTTCTACTAAAAAAGATAAATTTTCAACAAAAAATAGTTTGAGTTTGAATTGCAGGAATAATCTTCTAACAAAATAAAATTCATTTTCAACAAAATAGTTTTTTCAACCAAAAAGATGAATTTTTAGCCAAAAAGATTAATTTTCTACAAAAAAAAGAATAATTTTTAACACAATACACGAATTTTCAAAGAAATATTTTCATTTTTAATAGAATTTTAAGCCCACTGGTTGAATTTTTAATGAAGAAGATTAATTTTCTACCACAAGAAGAGAAATTTTCAACAAAATATATTAATTTTTAACTAAAAAAGCTAAATTCACAACAAAAATAGGATAGCTTTATGTTCAGTTAGAAAAAAATTAGTTCTAAGGAAACGAAAATAATTTTTTAGCGAATTAGTTAATTTTCTCAGTAAACAAATGAATTTTCTACTGAAAAGATTAAGTGTCTACAAAAAAAATTCAAGGAAAAATGGAATGGTTAAATTTATAGTTAAAAAAATTATTTAGACCTAAATTTTCAAAACAAACTGAGATAATTTTCTACCAAAATATTTTAATTTTTAATAAACAAAAAAATATTTTTTTACCAATATATAAAAAGAATGATAATAAAAAATATAAAAATATGAAAAAATAATAATAAATGTTAACAAACAAACAATTTTTAACAATTTCATGAATTTTCAACCTAAATAGATGAATTCGCAACGAAAAATATAGTAGTTGATATATTTCAACCAAAAAAGATGTTGATTGAAATCAAACATGGTTGAAGTCAAACAAAAACAAAATGAATTTTCAACAAAATAGTTGAATTAAAAAAAAATAAATGATAAGGAAGCAGAAAGTTACTACTGAATTGCTACATTTTCAACCTTTGAAGACAATTTTTCTTCAAAATTGTTGCTTTTGCAAACCGAAAATATTCATTTTTATCAAAAAAGTTATTTTTAAACGAAATAAGGTAGTTAGATTCTTAACAAAATGCTTGAATTTTCGTTCCAAGTTCCAAGTTACTGGAAAAATCGTTAAGTTACGTTACAATTTACTTTTTAAAACAGTAAATAAGTTACCCTGAAAATTAAAAACAACCTAACTTTTCAGTAACTTATTTACTTGTAACACGTTACTAACAATATTTTGGAAAATATACCAGATTTTTTTAAAGAGAAATAGTAATTAGTGAAACATAGCTTAGTGTAGGTAATTAGGTAATTAGTGTAACATAGCTACAATTGCAATTAAAAATTTCAAACCTACACCGTATTTTCAAATCGTTTATGATATAGTAGATCAATCTTAAATCACAATTTCTAATCTGAATTCAAAATCTTTGATCCTGCTAATAGGATATTACGGCAGTATAATGAGCAACTCACTAAATCAGCTTTGAGTTAGGAAATTCGAGGAATGCTTCCCGTTCTAGATCGTCTTGTCGAGAATTTCAGTATTAAATAACATGATGGAAAATTAGAATTTTGAAATACCAGGGATCACATTCAGTCCCCTATTCCCCGTTTCCCTACCATTTTTCTAAAAATTTCGTATTACCGTTATATTGGAGAATTTTTATAATTTCCCCCTTTTTTTAAGCTGGGATTAATTTTTCAACAATTATAAGAAACCCGCAGTCATTAATAAAGTAATTATAAATAGCTCAAGCGAAACTGCGACCCAAAAAAAAGCAATTTGTCTACGATGTGTTAAAAAAAATTGAAAAATGAAAATCTGACATGATTGATTCAAAAGTGTCGCGAAAGAGAAAAAATATATCTCTCACTTAATTCAGTTACTTTTGTTCTTATAACATTTAATTTTTAATTTGATTAAAAAAATGTAAATACTCATAAAATATTGTTGACAAAATGTAAATTTTGGAAATTGTTGAAAAAAATTCCAAGCTTTTTAAGCTTTTTGAAAGGTTTCAAGCAAATGAAAAAATATGGAAAGGCATCTGGAAGATTTTAAGACAATTTTTTAAAATTTTAAAGAGTTTTCAAAATCTTAGGAATAATTCGAGTGAGTTTGAGGGTGTTTTAAAATGTATCTATTTTATTACAAAATGAGTCTTGCAGTGTTCTACTTTATTAGCATTTTTAATTATAATTCACCTCTTTGGTTAAAAATTCATCTTCTTGATCGTGAATTCATCTTTTTGTTTCAAAATTAAACTCTTTTGATTGAGGATTCAACTATTTTGTGAAGAATTCCTCTTTCTTTATATGAAATTTTAATAAATCTTTTCAAATTTTCCCAACTATCTTAATAAAATTATATTTATATAACTTTAAAAAACAAATAATTTTGAAAAGTGAATAATTTTCAAAAAAACTTGTTAGATTTTAAAGATTGATAATTTAGCGTTTTAAACAAAAAATTTATATTTTAAGACAAAAGTCATTATAATTTGAACAAGATTTAGATTGGCATTAATATATATTTTTTAAATTACATTTGAAAGAAGATTCGTATGTTTTAAACAATCTTGATATTATTACATTTAATATAATAATAATATTATTAGTGACTATTATATTTTTATTTTATCAAATTAATCTTCTTGATTAAAAACTTAACTTTTTGCTTAAATGTTGAATTATTTTATTAAAAAGTCATCCTTTTTTTAAAGATTAATAATTTTAGTTCAAAATTCATCTTTTTAGTTGAAAATTTAATTATTTTGTAGGGAATTGGATTTTAAAAAATTAATTTTTGGAAACAAAATTCAAACGTTCAATTGTTTGTTAACAATTAATATTTTCAATGCAAAAATTGATCTTTTTGAGTTGAAAAGTCCTCTATTTGCTTGAAAATTCATGTATTTTGTTAAAAATTCGTATCTTTTTGTAAAAAATTAATCTACTTGTTAGGAATTCTTTTTTTTTAGAAATGAACCGCTCGATTTCAATTTAAACTGTTCTTTCACAAATGCATTTTTTTTTGTTAAAAATTTATCATTTTAGTTAAAAATGTATAGGGTTGAAAATTAAACAGTTTTGAAGCTATATTATCTTTTTGTTTAAAAAAATCGAAAACTTTGTGGAAAATTGATGTATTTTGTTGAAAGTTCGTCTTTTTTGTAAAAAATTAATCCTCTTTGTGGCAAATTCACCTTTTTAATTAAAAATTTTACCATTTGTTCGTTTAGAACTAGAAAATTTAACATGAAAATTATGCCTTAAGAAAATAATATTTATATAACTTTAAAAAACAAATAATTTTGAAAAGTGAAAAATTAAAAAAAAAAACTGATTAGATTTTAAAGATTGATAATTTTCAAATAATTAGATAAATAATCATTAGAATTTGAACCAGATTTAGATTGGCATTAATATTTAAAAACTTAACTTTTGCTTGAATGTTAAACTCTTTTATTAAAAAATCATTATTTTTTTAATGATTAATCATTTTGGTTAAAAATGCATCTGTTTAGTTGAAAATTTAATTATTCTGCATTGAACTGATTTTTTTTTAATTAATTTAAAAAAAAAATACAAACGTTCCCTTGTTTGTTAACAATTAATATTTGCAATGTGAAAATTGATCTTTTCGACTTGAAAAGTCCTCTATTTTCTTGAAAATTCATTTATTTTGTTAAAAATTCTGTTTTTTTTTTTTTTGTAAAAAAATAATCTACTTGTTAAGAATTAATTTTTATTGTTGTTGAAAAATGAACCGCTTGATTTAAAGTTAAACTGTTTTTTAATGCATTTTTTTGTTAAAGATATATGGTTTTAGTTAAAAATGTACAGGGTTGAAAATTCAACAGTTTTGAAGATAATTTATCTTTTCGTTTTAAAAATTCAAAAACTTTATGGAAAATTGATGTATGTTGTTCAAAGTTCGTCTTTTTTGGTAAAAAAATTAATCTTCTTTGTGGAAAATTCACCTTTTTAATCAAAAATTTTGCCATTTGTATGATAATTAAACTTTTTGGTAGAAAATTCAATTGCTTATTTGAAAGTTAAAGTAATTTGTTAAAAATTTATTTTGTTTTGTGTTCCCCTTTTTAGTTAAAAAGGACTCTTTGATTGAACATTCGTTATTTTTTTGGGTTGGAAATTAATTTTATGTTTCTGAAAATTTAATTATACTATTTTTGGTTATAAATCTATCGTTTAGAACTAGAAAATTTAACTATATAGTAGAAAAATTATTATTTTTTTTTTTAAATCATCTTCAGGGTTGGAAGGGTAATCTTGTTTGTTGAAAATACATCTTTTTGGTTAAATATTCGTCTTTCTGAGTTGAAATCCACTACTTGAAACTTTGTCTTTTGTATGAAAACCAACTGTTTCAACTAAAAATTTAACGATTCCATTTTAGGTGAAAAAAATGCTGTGTTTTTTCTATTTGAAATTTCCTCTTTTGGGAGAAAAAATCGCCTTTTGCTTGGAAAATTCAACTCTTTTTCGTTGAACTTTAATCTGTTTTGTTTTAAAATCCAAAATTTGTTTGAAAATTGTTGTTAAAATTCCTATTTTTTGTTAGAGAATTTTTTTTTCAAAATTCAACCATTTTATTAAAAATCTCCCTAGTTTTTAATAGTACAATCAAATAAATTACAACATTTCATATTTAAATTATTCTTAC
>JAWWLR010000092.1:32401451-32415352 GCA_035041075.1 Acraspis erinacei | reverse complement strand
CGACTGTGGGAGGATTGATCGTGTCAGAGTGGCATATAGTTCAGTGTTTCTCCCGATCGTATTTTCGAGCCAGAAAATGCACCTCAACCTCTGGGAATTTGTGACATTTTTACATAATGAATCCAAAAGAACTGTATTTCCCCAATTAACTTGCGTCTCCCAAGTTTTTTTCTTTTTTGAAGTTCTTCCTTTTTCCAATTTCCCCCTTTTTCAAGTTTGCCTTTTCCACGCCTGCCCTTTTTGAAGTTCCCCCTTTTTTCATGCTCCTCTTTTTTAATTTCCCCCTTTTTCAAGTTTACCCTCTTTCAAGTTGCCCCTTATCCAAGTTCCCACTTTTCCAGTTCCCCTTTTTCAAGTTCTCCTTTTCAAATTCCCGCTTTTAAGTTCCCCTTCCTCAAGTTCTTCTTTTTCAAGTGCGTCTTTTTCATGCTCCCCTTTTCTAAGTGCCCCATTTTCCAAGTTCCCTTTTTTAAGTTCTCCTTTATCAAGTTACCCTTTTCAAAGTTCCCCTTTTTCAATCTCCCCTTCTTTAAGTTCGCCTGTTTCAAGTTTCTCTTTTTCAAGTTCTCCTTTTGAAAATCACCCTGTTAAGTTCCCCTTCCTCAAGCTCTCCATTTTCAAGTGCCTCTTTTTCATACTCCCCTTTTCTAAGTGCCCCCTTTTATAAGTTCCCTTTTTTAAGTTCTCCTTTTTCAAGTTACCCTTTGTTAAATTCCCCTTTATCAAGTTCCACTTTTTCAATTTTCTCTTCTTTAAGTTAGCCTGTTTCAAGTTTCCCTGTTCCAAATTCCCCTTTTTCAAGTTATTCCTTTTAAAGTTCCCCTTTCTCAAGTTTTCCTTTTCCATGTTTCCTTTTAAAGTATCCCTTTTTCCAAGTTTCCCCTTTTCAAGTTTCTACTGTTTAAAGTTTACCTTTTTTACGGCTCCTTTTTCATGCTCCGGATTTTAAGTTCCCCCTTTTTCAAATTCCCCTTCTCTATGTATCCCCTTGTCAAGTTCTCCCTTTTTAATATCTCCTTTTTTAAGTTCGCCTGTTTCAAGTTTCCCTTTTTCGTACTCCCCTTTTTTAATTTCCCTATTTTTTCAAGTTGTCCATTTTTTAACTTCCCCTTTTTGATGTTCACCTTTTCCAAGTTCTCCTTCGACAATTCCCTCCTTTTCAAGTTCCCGTTTGTCAAGTTACCCTTTTTAAATTTCCCCTTCTTCAAGTTCGGCTGTTTATCGTTCGCCTGTTTCAAGTTCCTCTGTTCAAGTTGTTTTTTCAATTACCCCTATTTTCAAATCAGCCTTTTTTCAAGTTTCCCCTTTTTTAAGGTCCCCTTTTTTAAGGTCCCTCTTTGTCAAATTCAACTATTCTCTAAAAACTTTTCCTTTTTCCCTATTATCAAAAAGCTGCCCCTTTTCTCTTTAAATGTACGATATTTAAAAATACAATTGTTCTTTTTACATCTACACAATTATTTTATTCTAAATTAGAATAGTATCACGTCTCAGACTCAATACACGATTTACACTATTTGACATTTTTTTTTAACGATGACACTATTTTTCACAATAATTGTCAGCTAATGTAACTATTTCTTCCCTTTTCCTTGACCCCCCCCCCCCACCCACTATTTTGTGTAATTTTTGCCCGCAAATTTTTTTGGTGATTATATTTAGGAGGCATCCAAAAATAACGTTAAACAATTTGAAGGAGGGGGGGTGTAAAATCTTAATCTTTCTTATAAATGAATATAGTATTTCAACTTTCAAGCAAGTAGTTGAATTTTCAATCCAAAGAAACTTCAACAAGAAATGTAATAGTTGATATCTTAAGCAAGAAAATATTTTCATTTTAAATTCAAACAATTGCAATCAAATAGTTGTTTTAGACAAATTATGTCAATTTTCACGTAAAAATTATGGACCATGTTTGTGATTTTAGAAAATTAATTCTCAATAAAGAAAACAAATTTTTTACAAAATAATTGCATTTTGCACCAAATAGTTCGATTTTGTACCAAATTCTTTAATTTTCAGACTAAAAAGACTTTTTTTTATAAAACAGTGTAATATTATACTCGAACATGTCAATTTGCAACAAAAAAGTTGATTTTCAACCAATCGGTTGATTTTGAGACCAAATTATTTATATTTGTTGTCATTAGCATTAGTCAGAAACTATACAATTTCTTATCAAAATATTGTTTCTTCTTTTCTAAATGTAATTATAATGTTTCCCCTATTTTACTCTTGTTCGTGAATAATACCCTATTTTCCTTTTTTGACCTTTTCTGTGCTGTGATCCCTGAGAAAACTAGTATTGTCTATGGCCCTATAAGATACAAGAGATCATCCCTGGATTTCGCGAAAAATCTTACATGGAATTTACGGTATAACAGATATCGTAAGACCTCTCGATAATAAAGTAGAGTATTTATTTCCCACGTAAACGAAATTCTGGAACTAAATTTATTTTTCTTCCTTTCTAAGGAATTTCCAATCTCCTAAGCTTTTTAATTTCCAGACTACGTTCTTCTCAAATTGGGTTTTCTTCCCATGCTTTGATTTTATTTTAATATTCCATTATACATTTATCGATCAAAAGATAAATTAGCATGAAAAAAGAGATATTTTGGACTGGGATCGAACCAGGAAATCCTGTATTTCATATACTGGTCGAAATCGTATAAAGAATCATCCATAAATTAAGTATGAAGATTTGAGGTATGGGGGGAGGGAGTTGATAAAATATTACTTTTTCATATGAAGTAAATTTTCAACAGTAAATTTTCTCTTGTGTATATACATTTATTTTTCACCTAATATTTAACATGTACAGTCGAAAATATGAATTTTTTAATCAGAAACACAATAATTTTTAAATAAAAAAGATGAATTTGCCATCACATATATGATTTTTAAGCAGAATAGTTTAATTTTTGAATAAAAATGGGATAGTTCAATTTTCAGATAAAGAATTCATTTTTAACAACAACAAAAAATAATTTTTCATCAAAATAGTTCAATGTTCAACTAAAAAAAAAATTTGACCAAAAAGATTATTTTTCTACCAAAAAGATGAATTTTCTACAAAATACATAAACTTTCAACGAAGTAGTTGAATTTCTAACTACAAAAGATTAATTTTCAAACAAATATGAAATAGATACATTTTTATTTCCAAACAATTAATTTTCAACCAAAAAAAGCAAATTTTAGAAAGAATAATTAGAATTATACCCAAAGAAAGTAATTTCTAAACATTTCAATAAAATATTAGATTTTTCAACGCAAAAATTGGAATTAACCTTGAATTTTGGCCAAAAAACATAAAGTTTCAGTTAAAAGAATTATAAAAAAAAATACTTGCAACAAAATAGTTTAAATTTGAACCAAAAGTTTAAATTTTACCCAAAGAAAGTAATTTCTAAACATTTCAACAAAAGATTAGATTTTTTAACCGAGAAATTTAAATTGCACTTGAATTTTGGCCCTAAAAGGTAAAGTTTCAGTTAAAAGAATTAATTTTAAAAAATTGTAACAAAATAGTTTACATTTTAACCAAAAGTTTAAATTTTACCGAAACAAAGGATTTATTAAACAACCAGATTAATTTTCCACTTAAAATAAGAACTTTCAACAAAATACATATATTTTCAAGCAAATACACAAGAACGCCGATTTAATAGCGATTGATTTAATAATTCCAATAACTGTTGGCACACGCATTTACACAGCAGTGTGTCAATGTGTGGCATCCGTGTGTCAGTGGCTGGCAGTGACAACAATGGATCGCCACCAGTTTACAATTGATTCATCACAAGGCCATTGCGAGGCAACCCCCGAAGCTTCTATTATATCGGCGTTCTTGTGTAGTTTAATTTTCAAATACGAAAGTTAAGTATTTAAACCGAAAATGGAATAGTTTAATTTTCAGTTTAGAAAAATTATTTTCAACCCAAAAAAATATATTTTCAACAAAAAGAGAATTAGTTACAACAAAAGATTAGAATCAAAAAACAAGAATTAATTAACAATCAAATTGTTGGATTTTTTGCCAAAAATGGAATATTAAAATTTTTAATGTAAAGAACATCAATCATTTTCAACCAAAAAATATGAAATTACCATAAAGACGAAGTTTCAACAAAACAATAAAATTTTCAATCAAAAAATATAAATTCTCAACCAAAAATATAGTACATAGTAAACTTTTGAGCAAAAAGGAATTAAAAATGTAGCTTTCTACCAAAAAAATTGGGCTTTCTTACTAGGTTTTTATTATTCTATGACCCCTAACTCATCCGTTAGTGAAATATGGGAGCTTCCAGGTTCGAATCCAAGCCAAGGTGGATTTTTTGCCCTGTTTTTAAATAACAGACAAAATACTTAAGAGCAATCTTTTTAAAAGTTTTAGGATATTACTATAATAGGTATTATTTAGTTATTTGTGACTATTTGCGAAAAAAAGTGAGATAATGCATATAAAGGACAATTTTCATTCAACACCGACAGTGATTTTAATTCGCCAAGTGTTCAGTTTGACTGCTTTGTTCGTATATTTCCGCCTCTGTAAAGTGTCTCAGTTTCTCTTCTCCTTTTAATGAGCAACAATCGTGCATTAATCTCAAATGAATAAAGTTCATTCTCTATGCATAAATCCGCACTGAATCAGCGTCATGCAACCTCGGTTAAGCTCTTTGATACAAAGTTTCGAACTTGAGAACTATATACGCTTAAAAACGTTTACTATGCAAGTTTGATATTTTAGTTCCCTTTGTTTTGACAGTAACTATTCATCTCTCAAGTTAACTAATTCTGAGCTTTATCTAAGAAAAGTGTTCTCTTTAATGAAACAAAAATTAGTTCAATTGACATAATAAATTAAGGGTGGCCGACTTTACCCCATTCCTTTTCCAACTTTACCCCGTATCCTAGCCGGCTTTACCCCGTACCCTTATAGATTTTACCTCTTACCCAAATTGACTTTACACCGCACCCTAGCCGACTTTACCCCGTACCTTTTCCAACTTTACCCCGTATCCTAGTCGAATTTACCCCATATTCTAACCAACTTTACTCTGTACCCTTATTGACATTTCCTCTTACCCAAATTGACTTTACACCCCTCCCTAGCCGACTTTAACCCGTACCTTTTCCAACTTTACCCTGTATCCTAGCCGAATTTACCTTTTACCCTAACCGACTTTACCCCGTACCCTTATTGACTTTACCTCTTACCCAAATTGACTTTACCCCGTACCCTAGCCGACTTTACCCCATGCCCTGGGGACAGGTGAGGGAGCTTTAGGAGTGGGGTGTGAGAGGAGGGAGCGATAGGATGGATGAAAAAAATCTAAATTCTAGACGTATTGATAAATTTTGAGGAGAAAATGAAGACATTATCATTTGGACCAAATTGGAGGGTTTGAGAAATAGGAAATGCTAAATGCTTATTCCTTTAGCACTTAACTTTCCACTCGTTTAGGCTTTTCCATTTTCTGTCTATTCTCTGTCACTTGAGTTTTCCACTTAATTGACCACCACAACCTAATTGTCTGTTCTTCCTGCGTTCCTTCGCCTCCGTTTAACTCTGACAATATCGGAATTCTTTTCCTACGCCTGTCTGTCAGTCAAATTCAACCCCTCCTTCTACTACCTTCTATAGAAGAATCGCCTTCTTAACTTCCATTTAAAAACCTTGATTAAATTCGCGAAGCTTATTTGTAAAACTCTTTGTTCTTCTTTCACAAATTTAAAAAAAAATTTACATTAACAATGGGGAATTTTATATAAGTTCATACTTTTTCTCATCGAAGATAACTTATATTAGAATGTAGAAAAATTTAATTTAAAAATTTTGTATGGTAAAGTAAAACCTATTTCCCTACACATACTTTAATATTTCGAATCATTTCCTATAATTCTCCTCACTCTTTCTACTTTCCTCCACCACATTTCCCCTTACATCCTCACTACACTTACTTTTCTCCTCTGACTTTCCATAATTGCCCCTATTCCCCTCATAGGTTGGAAAGCAGCTTGAGCTGAGCCTCTGCGTTTTATGTTCCTATTGTTCATCTTCTTTTGTATATTCAATTTTATATAGACTGGGTTAACAATAAAGATCAGTTATCATTATTATTATTCTTTACCCTACTTCAACTACTTTCGCCTCACATTCTATACTTACCCTCCGCTTATTTTCTACCACTTCCCATAGTTACCCTGTCATAATTTCCGATGATTTCTCTACCACCCCTCCCTTTATTTTCCCTACTTCCCCTCCCATCAAGTACTCTCACTCACCCTACTTTCTTACTCAAATTATTCCCCTATTTCTCCCCTTATTTCCCATCACTTACCCTACTACCCCTCCTTTAATTTCCCATCCATTCCCCTACCTTTTCTGCCCTTGACTACCTTATTTGGCCTCCTCTTTCCTATTTTCCTACTTCACCTACTCCTCTCCCATACTATTTCCCCTGTTTCTCTCCTTATTTCCTCTAACTTCCCCAACTACCCATCCCCTCATTTCCTTTCACTGTTTACTCTCCTCCTTATTTCCCCTAATTAATCTACCTCATTTTCCCTCATTTTCCCTCATTTCCCTTATTTTCTATTATTTTCACTCCCCTCATACGATCTTATTTCCCTCAATTCTCCTACTTTTCTCTAATTTTTTTTCCTTATTCCCCCTCATTTGCCGTATTTCATCTACTCCCCCCTCGCATCCTATACTTCCCCTTTCCTTATTCTTCATCACTTACCGTACCTTTTCTTCCCTCCTTCCCCATAGCTTTTCTTACTACTCCTCCTTTTATTTCCCCTACTTCCGCTCCCATAAATTCCTTTCACTCACCCTACTTCCCCTTCCATATAATTTTCCCTACTCTCCCTCCCCTCATTTTCTCTCACTTATCCTACTACTTCTCCTTTTATTTCCCTTCACTTCCACTACTTTTCCTCCCCGCATTTTCCCTTGCTTCTCCTTTCCTAATTTCTTTTTACTTCCCCTTATTTTCCCTTATTCCTTTTCACCTACCCCTCCTTCATTTCTCCTCATTTCCCCTACTTTTCTCCGCTAATCTTCCCTAATCCTTCCTTATGTACGTTACTTCACCTGCTTCACACTTCCCTTTCACTTAATTTTATTCCCCTTCCCTTATTTCCTGTCACTGTCCCTACTTGCCCACTCCTAATTTCTCATCGCTCCCCCTACTGCCCCTTTTGTCATTCTCGAGCCGGGAAATGGATCTTTTAAAAACGTTATCCCCAATTATCCTATGTTTTATTTAAATAAATAATAAGTCCAATAATTTACAATAATCTACTTAATCGCGCTTGATAACGTATAACGTGCTACTGCGCTCGGTCATTGTGCATCTCCCACACTCTGCATAGGACTTTTAAAGTTAAAGGTCAAACCATCGACAACTGAAATTTAGTGTTTTTGAATTATCTTTCGTTAAAACACTTTAGGCTTTAACGAACACATTCTCATTATGTTTCTCGTCAGAAAAAAAGGTTAAAAGCAAATTTACAGAACCAATTTTCAACCAATGTAGTTATTAAACATTTATTTACGTTGTGCCTTTTTCTCCAAATATTTAATTTTATTTATTTGTAATGTCTATTTTCACGATTAGAACAAAAACTACGCGTCTTATAAAAAATAATTAATCAGAAATTTTGTAGCTATTGTTTGGGTGAACAACTTTCGTCAATTTAATTTTTTTCGTAGCTTGTATCGTTTTTCCAAAATTTTATGTTCAATGTTTTTTACGAATAAACCAAAAACAACGCATCAAATCAAAAAGTGATTTATAACAAATTTGTAGATTTTTCATAATCTTTAAGGGCTTTCAAAAAGCAACGTTTTTCTTTTCTTGAATTTTGTTCATATCCTGCCTTGATTATTTTTAAATTTTCTTTTGTTTTTTTAGATTTTCAAAATGATATAACTCTGATAATTATATTTTTATCGAAGAATATCGTTAGGATAAATTTTTCAACTTTCCGAGTACTACAAATAGCCGTTCATAGCATTTTCAACTCTTGAAAAAACATAGTTTCTACATTTTTGAAACTGCTCTAACTTTTTGAATTCTCATCCAAAATAGCTGGCTAATAAACTCGTCCTTTCAATTAAGCCTTAAAAAAATGTCAAATTTGACATAAAAACATTACTTTCTCATTAGGTTTAGAATGTAATAAATCAAGAATAAATAATAGATAATAAATAATAAATAATAAATAATAAATAATAAATAATAAATAATAAATTACAACTAAAGTAGTACTATTTAAAACAAATTATTGTTGTTTATAACTATCTTCATCTATATTAATTCCTGATATTTTTGGTTTTTTTGTTGAAATTTTTAACTTTTTCCTCATTTTTTAATTAATAAAGTAATACATAATCAGGTCAAAAATCATAGTTGTTTAAAATACTTCTTATTGTGTATAACTTTCTTCTCTTAGATAATCGCAAAAAAGTTGCGGTTTTTTCTGAAATATTTACCTTTGCTTTGTTCTTTTATTTATGAACAAATAATAAATAAAAAATAGACAGAATTATTTTTTAAACAATCTCTTAATTTTATGTGAATATATTTTTCTAACATAAAACAGACATTTGAAAAATTTCTTAATTCTTTTATATTTATGATATTAAATGTATATTTTCCTTGAAGCAGTAGCCAGAAAGTTTAAAATTAAAGAAAAACCAGCAACTTTCTAGTAATCACCTAATTAAAGATAGTTATAAATAATAGTAAATTGTTTAAACACATGTGTTTGTTAACTTACCTTATTTATTACTTTACTGATTAAAAAGTGGGTAAGAAGTTAAAAATTCAGAAAAACTGCAACTATCTAGCATTGTTCAAATTAATTATTATGAACAATCATAACAAATTATTTAAACCATTATATTTGTAAAAAATAATTAAATTTTATCTTACTGTAATTGAAAGTTATCTATTCTAAGAGAAAATTTCTAAAAATCAATAATAAATTGTTTAAACTATTTATTTAAACATATTGTTATCAGTTTAAAGTAGTATTATATATATTAGAAACAATCTACATTAAGCAAGCCTGAAAAAATCATAAATAGCACCAAAAACTCGAAAAACCCACTTTTTCACTTTTGGGCTTTTTTTGGGACCCTATAAAACAGATTTATTGGTATAAAATTTGAAAAAGAATATTTGTTAAGTATTTAATGGCTAATTTTGAAGAGAAATTTTAAGTTTCAATTAATTTAACCTAAAATTAACAATTCTGAGTAAAATGTACAACAAATTATTATTTTTCATATGGGAAATACGTGTTAAACTTCTTGGTGTTTATACTGCATCTAAATATCATTCTTTTCCAAATAAAAAATAAATAATAATAAATAAAAATAAAATAAATAAATAAAAAATCAAACAAGTGACTGTTAAATTTCTTTGAGAAGAAAAAAAACTTGAATGGCTTTTAAAAAAAATGCAAAACGTGTGATTTAACTGATGAGATTTGCCTTGAACACAGAAATGCAGATTGCTCTTGAATATTCAGACAGCTTTGTCAAAGGTCGATACAATATCTTCCATTTGTAATCAAAGTTTCATTCAAGAATATCGAATTGTCGAGGATATGATAATCAAAATACATATATTGTGCAATTTCCCCTGTAGTTTCATTTGTTTTTTAGTACATTGTAGCTGATTCGATTGAACTGATTGTTCATTAAAATTTCCATTATTAACTCTATTCACATTGATTTAGGTTCTACTGATTTAAAAGTTTGTATTTATTGGGATTTCTGTAGCCATTAAGCGGGGGTGTTTATCTCATCGAGTCTATTCAATTTGCATTTCATGCAAATTACGTGTCCACAGCCTTTAACCTCAGGACAATCCCTATTAACTTTATGCCTCATATTATTTTATCTCCATGAAGAAATTTTCAACTTTTGATGAAAATCAAATTTATACAGGGATTATTTTAAGGTTTAATTTTTTAAATCTTGGATCTAAGATATAAAACAATGGCGAATAAATCTATATGTAGATTTGAAGCTTAAATAAAAAAAAAAAGATATAAAACACCTTCAAGTAATATTAGGGTACCTACTCATCTAGATAACCTGGAAAACCTGGAATCGTCATCCAATTTTTCCAAATTCAGGGAATTTTTTCTAGATCGTGCCTACATTTTTTTTCTTGAATATAAAATTAAATAAAAATGTTTCTTATTCATGGAAGTAGCTTTATATTACTAGATTTGACTATTTTTTGATTATTTGCTTTTTGTTGGTTAGAAATTTTTTTTAATGAAAATTAAGTTATTCAATTTGTTGGTTAAAAATTTAACTTTTATCATTGAATTAAATTATTTCTGATTTAAAATAAAAACATTTTTTGGTTGAAATAACAACCAGTACATTTTTCTTTCAGGATTCATTTTTTTATTGATAATTTATTACTTCAGTTTTTTAACTTTTTTTCATTTGTTCGAAATTGAAATATTTGTTTGAAAATTAATTTTGTTAATGTAAATCGAACTACCTATCCAATGTTTGATGAAAGATTTATCTTCTTGAGTTGAAAATTCAACGATTATAATAAATTACTTCTCAATTATTTTCTCAAAATTACTTCCATTTTTATTGAAAAATTATCTTTCTTAGCTGAAAATTCATGTACCTCTGAAACATTCTTATATCTTTCAAAATGATTTGAATTTTACTTTAAACTTTCTGTAAATGTTACAAAAAAATTTTTAAATGAACTTAAATTCTTCCAGATTTTTTTTTACAATTTTGAAATTCGTTTTAGATATTTTAAAATATTTTCAAACATATATTATTAAAATTAATTTTTAAGAAAAATTATAATTTAAAATTTTCACAGGGATCTTAAAAAAATTGTTTCGCTATCTTTAAGATATTGAAAATCTTTTTAAAAAAATTTAAATGGTATCTCAAAATCTTCAAAAATCTACATTTCGTTGAAAATAAATTTAATCTTCTCGAATAAATTTTTTTTACTTTCTTAAATCTTCTAACTATTTCTTAATTTTATTGGAACTTTTAAAAAATCTTTCAAAGTTAATAGAAAATACCTGAAAATATTCCAGATTGTTTCGACATTTTTAGAAATCTTTTGAAATCTTTTTGAATTTTCTTAGAAAATTAATTTTTTAAATAAAATATCATTTAAAATTTTGCTAGCAAACTTAAGCAATTTTATAAATATATCTTAAAATTATTCAAATTGATTTTAATCTTTCAAATAAAAAAATATATTCCACTTTTTTCCACTTTTTTAGAAATCTTATGAAATATTTTTAAATTTTCTTTAAAAATTAATTATTCACCAGTAATTATTTACTTGACATTTTTCATAGGGATCTTAAGAAAAAAATTTATTATATAGAAAATTTCAAAATCCTTAAAATTCTTCAAAATTTTATTTCAAAATCTTCAAACTTCTCTATTTTTTTCTATTTTTCGAAACCTTTTAAAGTTTTAAATATCTTTCTGAATGTTTCGAATTTTTTCTACAATTTTTTTTTAATTCTGCAAAATTAAAGACATGCCTTCAAATTTCTTAAAATTAATTTTTCAAAATAAAAAATCATTAAAAAATTTCCCCAAGAATTTTAGGACATTTTTTTATTCACTTTCGAAACTTTTCGGAATTCTTAAAAATTCTATAAATTTGGTATTCTAAATCTTCAAAAATCTAAATTTTTTATCTATTTTTTCTAGTTTAAAATTCCTGCTATATCAAAACATTTTGTCTTAAAATATTCTACATTCTTTTTCGAAATTTATGGTAATATTTTAGAATTCTTAAAAAGCTTCTTTTTCGAAATCTTCTGAAATTTAGCGGACTGGGTTTAAAAAAACGAGTTATAATTGGTCTAAGTCATTTTGGGAAATTTCTTCTAGTTTCATAAAATACAAAATAAACGATGTTTCAGAAAATTCTACCTAAAAGGCTTTTACATACATTTTGTGCTGGGTCCTTTGTTGAAACCTTCTCAAGATTTAAATTATGTCAGAATTATAAATTAATTATTGCATTAAAACAAGTTTTTTTACATTCATTTATTATTTTGTAATAATTTACAATGAAGTTTCATTTGAATCCACGGACAATAAATAGTTTTTTTTAATATTCTACTTTTTGTCCACTTTTCATTGTCAGAGTTTAATAATAATTATTTAAGTTTAATATGCATTTGGTCCAAAAAAAATTATTATTGTTCAAAACTATCTTCTCCTATAGTAATGCTACTTTGTTGTGGTTTTTTTCTGAAATTTTTCCCTTTTTGTCAAATTTGCACTTAATTAGTAAAGTAATAATTAATTAAAGTTAGCAAATATAATTGTTTAAGTAATTTATTATTGTTCATAATTATTTTTAGTTAGATCATTTCTAGATAGTTGGTTTTTTCTGGAATTTTTAATTTTTCCTCAACTTTTTACTTAGTGCCTTAAAAATTAATGCAAGTTAGGAGCAAATAATATGTATTAATGTTAATTTATAAAAAAAAAGTTGTAAACAATTATTTTTGTTATCTTGCATTAATTTCTACCTCACTAAGTGAAAAATCAACAAAAAGTTTCAGAGTTCAGAAAGAAACCGCAACTGTCTGGCATTAATATAGATAAAGATAGTTATAAACAATAATAATTTGTTTAAATAATTAGTTTGGCCAAATATAATTAATTATTAACTCACTTTAAGTGAGGAGTGGGCAAAAAGTTGAAAATTTTAGAAAACCCCGCAATTTCTAGCATTATTCAAAGAGCATATTATTAACAATAATAATAATTTATTTAAACAATTATTTTTCTTTACTTGAATTAATTATTAATACACTCACTCTAATTGAAAAGTGGACGAAAAGTTAAAGATTTCATTTAAAAACCCGCAAATATCTAGTATAAATATAGAAAAAAGTAGCTATAAATAATAATAATTTGCTAAAGCAATAATTTTTAATAACATTATATAACTATGCCCTCACTCTAATAAAAATTAGACAAAAAGTGGAAATTTGTTTGAAAAACAGTGTTTTTCTGACTATTCTAAGAGAAAAATTCTAAAAATTAATACATTGTTTAAAGAATTTATGTAAACATTAAATTACCAGTAAAAAGTAGTATTTTATATGTTAAAAAAAATCTGCGTTTAAAAAAACCACACAAAAATCATAATTAGCGCCAAAAAGTCGCAAGAACTATTTTTTACTTATGAGTTTTTTTGGGACCCTATAAAACAGATTTACAGGAGTGATATTGAAAAACTAATAATATTAAAGATTCTGAATAAAATGTACAAAAATGTATTTTTTTGTTATAGGAAATACGTCTTGAACTTTATGGGGCTTGTGCCACTTCTAAATATCATTTTTTCCAAACTAAAAAATAGATTTATTTTTTATGGATTGTAACAAATTTCCGGGTGATATGTATAAAATTTAGAAAAAAGCATTTACCAATGCATTTTTGGACCAGCCTATTACTCATGAGTCAAACTACTTCGAGACAGTAAATTATTCAAACTCGTGAAATTTCTTGTTGTTGTATGCTAAACCGAACAATGTGTTATGTAAGAAGATTACGCGTTCATAAATTTTCATTATCAAAAACATTGAACATTATCATGTTAACACAGCATATTCAAATTTAACAATAAAACATTACGAAAAGTAGGATTTAGAAATGCACTGCTTGAAGCATTTTTTTTAATTACGAAAAACTAAAACCATTTCTACAGGAATCTATAAATAAATGGAATAAATCTGAAGAAAAACTACAGGAAAGTACAACTACAAGAATTTATAAATATAAAAATCTGCAGGCATTTATAGATTTTGCAGCCAAAAAGTTGTTCTTTTTCGACCGA
>JAWWLR010000092.1:32342518-32354832 GCA_035041075.1 Acraspis erinacei | reverse complement strand
AACAAAATTCGCATTTGAAATTTGTTTGAAATTCTTGAGCACTTTGAGATAAATGATTGATGAAGTGTACAAAAATAAACTTTATTTTTAGGACATTGGAGCTTTAAAGAATTTTACAAAATTAAAATCCGATCTTTCATTCGCTCATTTCCTGACCTGTAAAATAGCCATCTGCAGATTTTCCGGTATTTGAGTTTCGGCCATAAACTCATTCGAATAAACTGGGTCATGGAAATTCCATTACAAGCTGAAGAGACATTTTTCATATTTTCAAATAATATTAAATATTCGGAATTGATAAATTTGATAATCTATAATTTGAAATTACAAAATTTTATGATGTAATTATTCATTTTTTAAATTAAACTGAGTTAACTATGAATTAATAATATTTAATATTTATAATATTTTAAGCTACCTTAAGAATTTCGATGGCTCTAATATTAAAATTCTTTAATATTGATTATTTTTCTATTTTGAAGATTAAAATGATTCAATTTTGAACGGTTCTTCAATTTGTCAATTGATGTATCTCTATGCATTTTTCAAAACACGACTACTGTATTTTAGACTAAATTTTTTTTTAATTTTTCAACGTGAATGGCTTTAATTTTTAATTGGCTGATGAAAATGTATTTGCACAATTAAATACAATAAATTAATACAACAATCTAAAAATTGTAGTTTTTGTAAAAAATTTTAATTATACCAGTACACTTTAGTAAAAGTTTCATAAAGCCTTAAAACTCGTAGTAGATTAGAAAAAAATATGCTATGAAGTACAATTTTTGCTTAGAGTTGAGACACTTTTACAAAATAGTACAAGTAATTCCGAATTTTTTAAAATACTTACAATTTGTACAATACTTTAATTTATTATAATTTATAATATTATATTGAGAAAATACATTTTTATAAGGTTTATCAATAAACATTTTCCCATTTTTAAGGTCGAAGACCTTATTTTATTTTATGTCACTTCTAGTTAAAGCCTTTTTTTATGCAAAAAACATAAGAATTTTAATTTTCATCTTCGTACATTCAGAATAGAAATTTTTCATTTTTGAAAAACTTCGGATTTTTAAAGAAACGCCGAAAGAACTTTTATTTGATTTTTGCAAACTAAAAAGGCTTCAACTATAAAAATATACAATTTTGAAGGCTTTAAATGTAAATTGTTTAATTAAAAAATTAATTAATTACCAGTTAAAACAATTTAAGAAAGTTAAACAAAATATTTTTAAAAAAGAAATTAATTTTATAACCATACTGGTAAATTTGCAACCAAGAAGATTAATTTTCTACTAAAGAAGATGAATTTGCAACAAAGTAAATTAATTTTCAACCAAATAGATAAACACTCGACCAAAGAATTAATCGCTTCACTAGAATCACGATTCTCCAACCAAATTAATTAATTATTTACTGAATAGTTAAATTTTCGACCGATAAAATGTATTTTCAAACATGAAGTTTAATATTTTACCAAAGTTTTCGAATTTTTAACTCAAGCTGATAGATTTTCTACTAAAAATGGAATAGTTATATTATTTATTGAAAACATTCATTTGAAATAAAAAGAAAAGAATTTCTAGCAAAACAGTTATATTTCGAACCAACCAAATTAATTTTTTTACCAAAAAATAACTTTTCAGCCAAAAAGAGTAATTTTCTACAAAAAAAGATGTACTTTCGCCAAAAGGCGTGAATCTTTAAACACTAAAATTAAATGTTTAGCAAAAAAGATTATATTCAACCAAAAAGATTAAATTTCTCAAAAAATCGAATTTAAAATAAATAAATGTATTTTCACTCATAAAAGATCAATTTTCAATAAAAAATAAAAAAGTTGGATTTTGAGTTAAAAAAATTTATTTTTAGACAAAAAATTGACGGTTCAACAAAATAGTTAAATTTTTTAAGCAAAGAAATGAATTTTTAGCTAATAAAATAAATTCCTCACGAAGAAGATTCGTATTCTAATATAATAGACAAATTTTAATGAAAAATGCATGATTTTTCAACTAAAAAGGGTAAATTTTAAATCAAAAATGGAAAAGCTGCATTTTAAGATAAAAAAAATTAATTTCTAAAAAGAATCATTTTCAACAAAACAGTTGTGTTTTGACCAAAAAGATTAATTTTCTAACAAAAAGGTCGAAATTCAAACCAAATAAATAAATTTTCAATAAAAAAGAAATTTTCAACCAAAAGTGGAATAGTTATATTTTCAGTTAAAAAAATAATTTGTAACCAAAAAAACTACATCAACAAAAATTTTCATTTTCAGCTGAATAGTTAAGTTTTTTACCAAAATAGCTGAATTTTAAATCTAAAATGGGAAGTTTGTAACAAAACAGTTGCATTTTCAAACCAAAAATTCAAAAATATAAATTTTCAATGAAAATATTCATTTACAGCGAAAAAGTTGAATTTTTTACGAAAATAGTTAAATTTTCAATCCGCAAAGATCAATTTTGAACGAAAATATTTATTTTAATCTGATTAGTTGTATTTTTTTATCAAAATAGTTTGATTTTGAAACCTAGAAGACAAATTGTCAACAAAGTAATTGAATTTTTAACAACAATGTTCATTTTCAGCGAAATAGTTTAACTCATTACCAAAATATTTGAATTTTATACAAAAAAAAAATAAAAATGTATGACAAGAATGTTCATTTTCAGGTAAATAGTGAAACTTTTGACCAAA
Organism: Acraspis erinacei; assembly: GCA_035041075.1. Taxonomy (NCBI): domain Eukaryota; kingdom Metazoa; phylum Arthropoda; class Insecta; order Hymenoptera; family Cynipidae; genus Acraspis; species Acraspis erinacei. Next base: position 32,352,120 of record JAWWLR010000092.1, on the reverse strand, counting down.
ATAGTTGAATTTTCAATCCGAAAAGAACAATTTTTAACGAAAATGTTCATTTTTAGTCGAATAGTTAATTTTTTACCCTAATAGTTGTATTTTAAACCAGGAAAAAAACAAATTTACAACAAAAAAGTGGATTTCTTTAACCTAACAAATAAATTTTTGTAAAAAATGTTCATTTTCATCGAAACAGTGGCATTTTTTTACCAAAATAGTTGAATTTTCAACTCCAAACAAATTTTTTTCAATAAAACTTTTGAATTTTCAACCAAGTGGGATTTCTCAGTCAATAAAAAAAATGTTATCCAAAACATGAAATATTTATGCCAAAAAGACCATTTTACTACGAAATAATTGAATTTTCAAATCATGAATATGAATTTTTAAGTAAAATATTAATTTTCAGCCGAAAAGTTGAATTTTTCACATAAATAGTTGAATTTTGAACCCAAAAAGAAAAGTTTTCAACAAAAAACTTGAATTTTCAAACCAAAAATATAAATTTTTAACAAAAATGTTTATTGTCAACCAAAAAATATAAATGTTCAACAAAAATTTGAAATCTTAAACGAAAAATATATATTTTAAGCAGAATTTTTTATTTTAAGTCAAAACTTTGCATTTTTTACCAAAACAGTTAAATTTACAACCCAAGAAGATTAATTTTTATCAAAAAAGTAGAATTTTTCATCCAAAACGTTATCTGACTCTTTTAGATTTTCCCTCACCTTCCCTGACTTTCTCTACGCATTTTAAAATTTCCTTACTTTCCAGAACTCCCTGAGCTGTAGCAAACTTTTAATTTAAATCTACGATTTTTCTAATAAATTTGATGTCAAATCGATAACAGTAATTCAATAAAAAAGCGAAAGGAAAATGAGTTGGAAAGTTTCCAATAAAATTTCTGTTTCGTCCTTAATAAATTTATGCATGCGCATCTCTTATCGCGACCTATAAGATCGACATATCATACGAAGATGTGCTTTCCACTTTCATTACAGAGAGGCGATCAATACGGCCGAGAATATATGTTGCGTTAAAATGGACTCAAACAAACATAAAAAAGGAAAACGCTCTAAAAAAATTGCAAAGAAAATAATCAAGCGTTATCGTCCACCCAGCCGCAAACAGAAGAAGAAGAAGAAGAAGTCGAAAACAGTCCACCAACTGACGAGAAAAAAAAGAAAAGAGAAAGCCGAATACTTTTGCGAGTATTTAAAAAAATACCGCCCTCAAATCTCCAAAGATATTTTAATAGAAAAAAAGTTCAGATAAAAGCGAATATAAATGGAACACAAGAAACCAGAATTTTATCCTCGATTTTTTTGATAATGGCATAATTTATTGCTAATCGTTAATAAAAAGGGCTCAAGGTTTCTCGAATTTCCTTTTCTATTCGCTGAACTTGCCTGCTTTCATACCTAAACTATTTTATTTTTTAAATCGCTTTTTTAGAACATATCACACCAGAAAATTACAAACTGAAAAGTAATAATCGAAGGATAATCAAAAAAGGAATTTGGTTTTAAAAATACAATTAGGGGAGACCATCCTACATTCGATAATGAACCTAGAGTAGATAATAATTTATTTAAAAAACTAATGTATTGGAAAGTAATTTATTTAATTCAATGTATAGTTAAGACACTATACCCATTAATGAATTAAAATTGGAATTAGTTATTATTTAACTTATATTTTATATTTTAATCAATGATTGACTATTTTAGGGTGGTCTCCCCTAAGTCCAATTTCTTTCGAATATATTTATTATAAAATGTGAAAAGCTAGTAAATTTTCGACTATGCGATTTCAATCCAAAGTTTGAAAGTTTAATGTTAATTTTATTATTAAACTGCTCCAAGCCAAATCGGCAGGGAAATGACTGTTAATTTATTTCTTAATGGGAATTTTTCTAATTTGTAAAAGAAAAATCCATTCAATGCAGTTTAAAATTAGTTCAATTTTAACTTATTTTTTAATGTTGAGTTCACAGTGGATAGTAAAACCTACATTGGGTAATTATTAATTAAAAATACTAATATTTAAAAAAAATTTATTTAATGACTAGTGAAGACACGATACGCGTTAATAAATTAAATTTTAAATATTAAAAATTAAAAGCATTTCAAATTAAAATTCTTGGATAAAAAAGTTTTAAGCTGATCAAGCGTAAATATAAATTAATAATATATGGTTTGAATTGAACTGCAGTTCGAAAATTAAAAATTAAACAATAATTCATTAATTTGATTAAATTTCAAATCATATGCAAAAACTTTTTAAGTCTAAAATATTGCATTTTTAACTCATTCAATTTGAGGTTTCTTCAATGAAGGAAAAGAACAATTGTTTGAAATAGAAAACCCTTAATGTTCCATTTTAAAAGTATTTTAATTTGTAAGTGAAATTTTTACATTTTTATTTGTGAATAAAAATTGATCAATTAATTATTTATAAAAAATTTTTATTTTTATTTACTTTTAGAATATTTCAAGAAAAATTCGAATAATTTTAAAATACATTGAAAAGTTTTTATAAAATTTCAAAAATAATTTAGAATTTTAAGATTTCAAAAAATAAAAAAAATATTTAGATTTTTAAAGATTATTCAATATAATTTTGAAGCTTTTTAAGGATTTTGATTTTTTTCAAAATAATAACAATTTTTTTCAGAATCCTGCGAAAATTTAGAAGAATTTTTTATTTTGATCAAATAATTTAAATTGAATACCTAAAAATATTTCAAAACAAAGGAATTTCTAAAAAATCATGAAAAGTAAAATTACAACATTCTAAAATTCCCGAAAAATAAAATTTTCTAAATATAAAAGTCCCGAATTGGAAAATACCTGAATAATAAAATTCCCGAATTTTAACAATTACAAACTTTTTTCAATAAATATCACTGATTTACTAAGAATACAATTATTAAATATATAAACAATTTATTTTTAATTGACCACAATATAAAAGTTGTCTTTGATCAAAGATTTCATTAATGTGTTTTTAATAAATAAACAATATTAATGAAAAAACATTTTTTACTGATTTTGGGAATTTTCTAATGCCGGCAATAATATTATTCGGACATTTTTAAATTCGGTAATATTACGAATGGTCGGGAATTATATTATTCGAGAATTTAAAAATTCAATAATATTATAAGATTTTCGAGAATTAAATTATTCGGGAAATTTAACGAATAATATTTCCCGATTAGTCGCGAATCTTATTTTTCAACATTCCTTAGTCTTCCCTAACGAAACGAAATTTTTATGCATAAATAACAATTGAATAATTATCAATTTTTAATTATTTATAAAAATGATAAATTAAATTCTAATCTAAAAAAATTTCAGCTTAAAAAAATGGTCATCGATCACTTTTTAATTTTTCTAGATTAATGTTGCTTAAAATTATATAATTTCAAAAATTTAGAAAATTGATTCATTCTTCAATTTAGAGCATTGAAAATTTTATTTAGAAAAAAAGTTAAAATGTTTTAAAAAAATATATTTCGCAGTTCGAGAGTATTCAGTTTTGATTACTTAAAATGAAAAAAAATTTAACTACAGGAGTTAATTTTTTTAAATTAAACTAAATAATAAAATTAAAGTAAAATTAAATTTTTCCTCGGGTAAAACAGCCACCCTGATACTATTTTTGTAATTTATTTATTCAATAAGGCTTGGAGTAGTAAATAATAATTTTGAATATTTAAACAAATAATATTTTCATTTCTCAGCCTTATTAGAGCTATATGAAAAATTCAATTTTCTTCTGAAACAAAGGACTCGATTACTCTCTTGAAAAAAAAAAACAAAAAAGAATTTCCGAATTAACATTTCTTGATAATTAACATATCAATTCATATCAATTTGTTCATATCATTTCTTCTTTGAATATATAAAAAATTCGGTAATTCTTAACCTGAATGGACAATATCTTGACAATAATCATGTCTCGAACACTTGAGACATTTTTTTAATGTACACGAGATTTATGGCTTTCCGTACTCGGTACGCTTTTTTTGAGAGTCAATCAGAATAACTAAATAATCGCGACACAAAAATCACTGTGTCATAACTGAATTGAACGCGAGACAATAATTTTTATTATAATGTGTATACTATCGACAATACAATATTAGAAAAGCTTATACGCGTGATTAACGTATACTTATAAATATTATACATATAAATAAATAAATAGTAAGTTAAAGTTCTGAAAACGTGCATTCTGCAATCAAAGATTCATTTCTAAGGGTCTGATGTCATAATTAAAAAGAAATATGGCTTTTTTACGTTGGATATTGGTTGCAAAATGATAAGAAAATAAGAAAAATATAGAGAATTCTCTCAGAAAACGATTTGGCAGAATCAACCAACTTTTTTTTTGTTCAACCATAGAATATGGGTTTTATATTCAAAACAACATTTTTGGTTGACCCATATTTATTTAATTTAAACAAATTTTTATGTATACTCAAGAAAACAGTTTATTTGGTTCAAAAAAAAATTTTCTGAGAGTTTTAATTATTTTTGAATTTCAAATATCAACTTAAATTCTTCACAAATAATATTTTCAGGCTCGAGATTGCATTGAGGATATGGAGGCCCGGTCTCCCCAATTTTTTTCAAGGTAGACCAGGCCTCTCCACTTATATTTAAGAAGAAGAAATCATCACATTTTTTTGTAAATTTTTTTACTTGAACAGCTTTTGTTAGAATTTGAAAAGTTATGCGGTCGCCATACACCATTACGTAAAAATATTATAGGAAATACAGTATAGATTTTTAATTATTTTCATATAGTTAATTTCTTCTGTTTTTTTTTAAATGTTTGAAAAATTATGCAGAAAATATTTTAAGATATAATAGATATAACTAATGTTAAAATATTCCACAAAAAGGGATACAAAAATAGAGAAACTGTAAACGGAGGATTGATTTATTTACTCAACCTAAAATTTCAAATTATTTTTTATTCAAAACATATATAAAGTTTTTTATTTTAAAATATTTCTTAATTAAATTCTTAAGCTATTCAAGGATTTTAAAAGGTTTCAAGATAACTACAATTTTTAAAAATTTTTGCATAAATTTTAGATGATTTTTTATTTTGAAAAAGTAATTTTCAAGAGAATTTTTAAAATCATGAAAAAAAAATTCCTGATGTCCCAATGAAAATTGAATAATTGTCAATTTCTAGCGATTTAGAATAAAATTAATTTGTCTTCTGATTTAAAAAATATTCAGCCTAAAAAATTATAATCGTTCAATCTTCAATTTTTCTAAGTTGAAATTGCTTAAAATATTCAAATATTTTTATGGATTTTCAAAAAATTTGATATTGGTTTTGCCAAGATTTGAAACTCGATTTTAAGCCCTTTCTAGAGAAATTTTTAAAATAAATTAAATTAAATATAATTTCAAGGGATTTCGAGGTATTTGAAACAATCTCACAAGATTAAAAATTGTTCTTGAATCTGAAAGAATTAAAAAGATTTCTAGGGATCTGAACGTTTTTTTCGGGAAATTCTAATGGAAAATTAGATATTTATATATTTTAAAAGAATACGTACAAGTCAAGAGATTTAAAAAATTTCAAAGGATTCTCGGGATTTTAAAGATTTGAAGTTATTTTGACAAATTCCTAAGAATTCAAAAATTTGACCAAATTTAAAGGATTTTTACTTATTTTAATGGATTTTTACAATCTCCAACAATTTAAATGATTTTAAGGTATTTTATGACATTTCTATCAAACTTTGAGGAATAAAATAAATTTTATTTTAAGGAATTTTTACTGATTTCAATAATTTTAAGAGATATGAAGAAATTAAAAAAATTTCCAGAGGCCTTTAAAGATTTTAAGTTACTTTTAAACTTTCCAAGGAATTTCAAGAGATTTAAAAAATTTCAAGAAATTTCCAAGAATTTTGTATATTCCAAATATTTCAAAGAATTTAAAAGAATTTCACCAAATTTAAGGGATTTCTATAGATTGTAACATATTTCAAAGATTTTAATGAATATAAAAATATTTCCAAATATATCAAGAGAGTTTAATTTTCAAGCAATTTTGAAGCTATCCGAAGAATAAAATAATGTTAAGGTAATTTCAAGAAGTTTTTATTAAACTTTAAGGAACACAATATTTTAATAGTAAAAAATAAAATATTTATACTTATTTTTTTTACATATTTGACATTTTATTTGAAGGGATTTGAACGGATTTAGCGATTATAAGGGGTACGTAGCAAATCATTTTTTTTTTAATATTTTAAGTTATTTAAAAATAGTCTCAAGTATTTCAAGATATTTCAAAAATTTCAAGGAATGTCAAAGAAGTTTGTAGGATTTCCAAAGATTTTAAGTAATTTAAAAGAATTTAACAAGATTGAAGGGATTTTACTAATTTTTTATTTGAAGAGAATTTTAGGGAATTATTTTATTATATTTCCACTGTATTTTTAATGACTTTAAACAATTTTTCCCGAATTTCCAAAATTTCAAAGAAATTTGAAAAGTTTTAAAAGATTTCAAGAGATTTCTAGGGATTTTAATATATTTCAAATATACTTACTTGAATTTAAAAAAAAAGCTTTCAAACGTATCAAGGGATTTATTTAAAATTTCAAGTGATTTTAATAATTTCATAAGATTTCAATGATTTTAAGGGTTTTCAAGAAATTTATATAAAATTTTAAGGAATAAAATAAATTTTATTTAAGAGATTTCTATGGATTTAAATGATTTCAAAGGATATGAAAGAATCTAAAAACTTTCAAGGGTTTGTAAAGATAACTTGACCAATTTCAAGGGATTTCTGGAGAACTTTAGGAAATAAACTTATTTCATTTTCAATTGATTTTAAACAATTTTAAATGATTTAAAAAATGTCAAGGAATAACAAAGAATTTTTTAGGGTTTCCAAACATTTCCAGGAATTTAAAAGAATTTCATCAGAATTTGAGGGAATAAAATAATTTTATTTCCAAAGTATTTTGAATAATTTCTAACTATTTCGAAGATTTTAAAAATTTTAAAGAAATAAATAAGGGGTTAAAAGTTTTAAATGAAATTTCAACCAAATTTCAATTTTTTACGAATTGTCTAAAATAAATCGTTCCTTTGTAGTTTATCTATTTTTTACATTAATTCCTTCAATATTTTTGTATTATTTATTTCAATGCTGATTTTCTTATATTCGTTTTCTATATAATGATTTTATTTAATAAATTTCCTATAATCACAAAAAAATTACAGAAAATCATTATATGCCTATACTGAATTTCGCATAATATTTTTTCGTTAAGGCGCAGTTAGCAATTATATAATATAATAAAAAAATATGTTTTTGACAATCTGAGGCCTGAATATTTCTCGAAAAATAATTAAAGTTTGAACTATATTTTTCGTAGCGCAGAGTAAAGTTGAAGAATATGGCAGACGGCGAAATGAACCCCGAAAGAAATAATTTTCAATCTCGTACTTAACATTCTGATAAAAAAAATATTATTGGGGTGAAAAGAGATTTTTATTTCGCAACCGGCGTGGTATAAAAATGCTGAATGCATTACACGAGACAATGTTCTATGGTTACCTGTACCTTCTTCTAGGATTAAAATTTTAAATTACGTAATCTTAAGCGCCACGTTCGATATAGAGGATCTTCTTGTTATTACGATTTACAACCGAAAGCGATTAGCTTGCATCAATATCACCAAATTTTAATTTTTAAAAATGTAGTGATTATTACAACAACAAAAAACTTTCCTCTTGGGAAAATAGTTTCATCCATTCGGAACATCAACTGTTTTGTTATTAATTTAAAATTATTTAAGTTTCTGAATAAATTTCTAGTGGATGAAATATTTTTGAAGTAAAAAGTGATTAGGATGCGAGGTGGTCACTGATAATTTCATATATATTATATATATGTACGTATCTCAAAGTTAAATGTGTCGGACAATAATATCGATTAACGTATTGTTAACGGTGATTAAGCCTGATTAAATTAAATCTAAATATTGATGCATAATATGAGAACACATAAGGAGTAAATGTCATTATGTGTGTTAAATAATATATTTAGGATATTATGTAACGTCACGAATTATTCAGTCATTATAATTATTAATTATCTATTATTAGTTTTTAATTATCTATTATTAGTTATTAATTATTAATTATTAATTATATTCGCATAGGCACATCTCGCGTTTTCGCCAGAACGAATTAACGCTTAAAGACTTAAAATGCAATCTATCAATATATATAATTATATAATATAATATAATATAATATAATATATAATCGTGTCCTCCGTTCTAAAAGTGCCAGGATTCCTATTGAAATTCCTAAGTCACTTATGTGGGGCTCATACGTTGTTCGTCGTATAATATACATAAAAAAATATACCGAGTCATCAATTAAGTCAACTAGACTTATTGCAAATAAATATATTTTACATGAAGCTGCTGCTAAATCATTACAAAATTCATTTACACTTTTTAAACATTTTTACCCGCAGTTTTTTAGTTGTATAATAAATTCCAGCGATTATTTTGTTTAAAAGATCTCTAGTAAATCAGAATTTCGAGTTCGATCGACTTTAGCTGGCCACTCTACTAGAAAAATAGAAAATATTTTTGATTTTATATTGTGTGATATTTAAACCTTTTTTTTCCTTAATTATAGGGTTCGGTCGAAAAAAGTTTCATAAAATAGGTAAAAATAATGAATTTAAATAGCACATGACTTTTTCATTGAGGAATTCTCATTTATTTTCAAATATTTTTTAATTCTCGAAATAAATAATTGTCTAAAGTTACAACAATTTTTTAACTATAGTTAACTTAGTTAGAAATATTTCTTTCTGAACTATTAAACTTGTCAACTTGGATTATTTTTTTTAAGTTTATAATTAAAATTAATTTTCAACTAAAGGACATTAATTTTTATAAATATAAACTTGAAAAAACTCAACAATTTAGGCTAGAGATTTAAGAATGTATAATTCAATTTATAATAGATACTTTTTGAACCAAAAAGATGAAGTTTCATTTTCTACTAAAGCAGACGATTTTTAACAAAGATATGAATTTTTAGCTAAAAAAAGATCAATTTCGCCACAAATTGTTGAATTTTTTAACAAAAAATACCAAATATCAACTAAAAATTGAATATTAAAATTTTCAGATAAAAATAATATTTTCAATGAAAAGAAAAACCATTTTTCAAGAAAATTGGTCAATATTTAACTTAAATAACTTAACTTTCAGCTAAAATGAAGAATTTCTGAACAAAAAAAAATAATTTTCTACCAAAAAAGACGATTTTTCGAGAAAATACATACAATTTTTTACCAAATAGTTGCATTTTCAAATAAAAATATTTTTTTCAACCAGGTATTTACATTTTCAACTAAAAAATATCAAATTTACATTATTAATTTAAATAATTTAATTAATTTAATTAATTTAATTTAATTGTTCTTTATTTGTTTATACTCTCTCCCTTTTACGGGTTTGAGAGTCTTTACATAACCATTACATATATACATATATTCTTACAAACAAGCCTTATACTATCTTACGA
>JAWWLR010000092.1:32302593-32319616 GCA_035041075.1 Acraspis erinacei | reverse complement strand
CCAGAAAATAGGAATTTTCGAAAAAATAGTGAAATTCTTTTAAAAAATACAGGAATTTTGAAGAAAATATTGGAATTTTAAAATAGAAAAGATAAATGTTCAATTATAAATATAAATTTCCAATGAAAAATTGAATTTTTGTACTTTCAGTTTTTAAAAAACTGGTTAAATCTTTCACTCTGGAGATGAATTTTAAACTGAAATGATGAATCTTTAAAAAAATTGATTTTCAACCAAATAGTTCAATTGTCAACCAGCTAGTTGAATTTTCAAGAAAAAAGAGATGAATCAAAGGAAATTGTAATTGATTATATTTCAACCAAAAAAGATTTTAATTTACACCAAAAACAATTGAATGCAATCAAAAATATGAATTTTAAACTAAAAAAGATCAATTTTAAACCAAATAGTACAATATTTAATTTTAAAACATCAATTTTCCACAAGAAATGCAATATTTAAATTTTCAGTTTAAAAATAAAATTTTTAACCAACAAGATTAAATTTCTACGAGTTAAACTGAAGTTAATTTTTTTAATAAGCAATTTAATTTGTAACCAAACAGTTACATTTTACACCAAAATAAAGGAATTTTAAAATAAAAGAGACAAGTTCTCAAATATAAATGGAATAGCTACATATTCAGTTAAAAATTAAGTTTCAATACAAAAAAAAAGAATTTTCACGAATTTTGTACAAATTAGTTGAATCTATAGCCAAAAAAATAAATTTAAAAAAAAATATTAATTTTGTACTGAAAAGACGAATTTTAAATCAAATAGATGGATTTGCGACAAAATAATTGAATTTTCTACAAAAATGGTTCAATTTTCAAACAGAATGATGAATTTTCAACGAAGCAGAAGCGTCTTTTAACCAAAAAAAATATTACTTACGAAGATATGATTTTTTTAAACTAAAAGAAGTGTTTTCGACGAAACAATTGAAAGAAAAAAGTTAATTGTTAACTATATAGTTTAATTTTCTACCAAATTGTTCAATTTTTAATCCAAAGAAAAGACTTTTTCTACAAAGCAGTTTAATTTTCAAACCGAAAATACGAATCCTCAAAGAAAGCCGTAATTCTTCATATTTCATCCAAAAACTATTTTAATTTTTACTAAAAAAAATAGTTGAATTTAACCAAAGAATAGGAATTTTCGGAAAAAAGTTAGATTTTTTTTTAAAATAGACGAAGATATGATTTTTTTAAACAAAAAGACGTCTTTTCTTCAAAACAAACAAATTTTTAAGAAAAAAGGTAATTTTCAAATAAAAAAAGATAAATGTTCAATTATAAAAATAAATTTCCAATAAAAAATTGAATATTTGTATTTGCCGTTTAAAAAAAACTGGTTAAATTTTTCACTCTGGAGATCATTTTAAGTTAAAATGATGAATCTTTAACAAAAATTTGATTTTCAACAAATTAGTTCAATTTTCAAACTGGTAGTTGAATTTTTCAAACAAAAAAGACAAGTTTTCAACAATAAAGTTAAAAATTTAAGTTAAAGAAATTAAGTTAAAGAAATTAAGTTTCAAACAAAAAAAATTTTTAACAAATCAGTTCAATCTACAGGCAAAAAAATAAATTGTAAAAAAAAAAGAATAATATTTTATTCCAAAAGACGAATTCTAAATAAAGTAGATGAATTTTTAACAAAATAACTGAATTTTCTACCTACTAAAATAGTTCAATTTCCAAAGAGAATGATGAATTTTCAACGAAATAGTAGCGCTTTTTAACAACAAAAAAATGGTAACTACGTAGATATGATTTTTTGAAACAAAAAGACGTCTTTTCTTCAAAGGAATTGAATTTTTAACAAAAAAGGTAATTTTCAGATAGAAAAGATAAATGTTCAATTATAAATATAAATTTTCAACCAAAAATTGAATTTTTGTATTTTCAGTCTAAAAAAATTGGTTACATTTTTCACTTTGAAGATGAATTTTCAACTGAAATGTAATTGATTACTAAATTGTAATTGATTATACTGCAACCAAAAAATATTTTAATTGAAACCAAAAACAATTGAATGCAATCAAAAATAGGAATTTTCAAATAAAAAAGATCAATTTTGAACCAAATAGTAGAATTTTTAAATAAAAAAGATCAATTTTCAATTAGAAATGTAATACTTGAAATTTTAGTTTAAAAATAAAATTTTTAACAAAAAAATGAAATTTCTACGAGTTAAATTGAACAAAAATAGACCATTTTAAGAAAAAGATATGAATTTTTAACAAACAAAAAAATAGAGTTTTATCTAGAAATGTAATAGTTAAATTTTTAGTTTCAAAAAATAATATTCAACAAACCAAACGAAATTTTTACCAGTTTAATTGAACCAAAAAAGACAACTTAAAAAAACAGTTAATTCCACAGACAAAAAGATTAATTAAAAAATTGTCTACCAAGTCGATCATTTTTAAAATAAATATTTTAATTTTTAAACAAATTGTCGAATTTTCTATCGATATAGCTGAATTTTCAACCAAAAAGGTAAGTTTTCAAACACAACCTGGAAAAGTTAATTTTCAGTTTATAAAAAAAATTAACTTTCAAAGAAAAAAACAACGACTTTTCTACCAAAAGATACTAATTTTTAATAAAGTATTTGAATCCATAACCAAGAATATAAAATTTCTAAAATGAAGATTAATTATCTACCCAAAGAGACGAATTTTTAACTACATAATTATAAATCTTCAACCACTGAGATAAATTTTTACCAAAGTAGTTTATTTCTCAACCCAGTTGTTGAATTTTTGACCTAAAAAAATGAGTTTTTAACCAAATATTTGCATTTTTAACCAAATATTTAAATTTTCAACAGAAAAGTAGACCTATTACACAAAAATAAATTGGCAGCATAGTTTATGAACGATCCCTTACGAATTCTAAAACCCACCTTTGTTTGCAGGAGCCTTTTTAAGAGAAACAACGAGTGTCGCAACAGCCTTCAAAACGAATGATATCTCTGACAACCTGTATCTAGAAAATGATCCGTAATAAATATTTTTAAAATTAATTGTATTTCTACACTAAATTTGGAATTTTAATTTAAATTAAAAACAGAATGGCCGCAATATTCTATTTTATATAGAATATATTATAAACAGAATAAACAAATTTGTTATTTAAATTTATATTTTATTAATTTATTATTTTCAGGTCCTTTTAAAAAAAATAATTTAAAAGAATTAAATTCATAAGACTTCAGAGCAATTTAATTTAAACTCAATAGGATAGAAATGTATCCATTTTTTTAAATCCACAATATTCCATTCATTTCAGTAAAATTGGAATTAAATACGAGAAATTTTAGGGAAATGAGAAGAATTCCATGAAATTCAAAACGAATCAAAAAGATGAAGAAAAAAATGCATTGAATTCAGTAAATTTGAAATGAGTTTAGAAAAATTCAAAGGAATTCAAAATATTTGCACGAAATTTCTAATAATTCAAGGTGAATTTAAAATACTTCAAGACGAATTAAACAAAAACGTTTAAAAATTAATTTCATTAAATAGAATTTATTGAATACAGAATAATTCAGGATTAATTAAATAAAAACTTTTTAGTCATATTTTCAATTAAAAAATTAATGTTTAAGCAAAAAGATGAATCTTCAATCAATAAAGTATATTTTCAAAAAAGTAGTTCAACTTTCAACAAAATAATTGATTTAAAAAACAGATGAATTCTCAAGAAATAATTAATATTCTATATTTTGAAAGGGAAAAGATTTCTTTTTTAAATAAAGTTGTATTTTTAACAAAAAAGATGAAATTTATGACAAAATAGATCAATTTTCAAATTATAATGACGAATTTTCAAAAGTATTTGACATTTTAAACAAGAAATATTTACTAATGAATAAAGAAACAAAAAAATTAATTCAAAATCTTAAATTTCCAAGCCAAAAAAGACGAGGTTTCTACCAAAACAAGTGAATTTTCAACCAAGAAGATTAAATTTTGGTCCAAAAGTAAGAAAATACTTGAATCCTTAACGAAAACAGCTTAAACATTAACCAAACTGTTGCATTTTTTTTATCAAAAAGCTAAGCTTTCTAAAAAAAAATGTGAACTCTCAACAAAATAAACAAATTTTTAACAAATGACATAAATTTTCTACCAGTGAAATAAATTTTTATCTAAACTGATGAATCTTCAACTAAAAAATTAATTTTCTACAAAGTAGTTACACTTTTGACCAAATAGTTGAATTTTATACCAGATTGCATTTCTGAAAAAAATTTCGTTTTTAACCAAATAGATTAATTTGTATCCCGGCAATAATATTTTAACCAAAATATATGAAATTTCTACAAAAAGAAATGAATTTTAAAATCAAGAGCACGAAAAAGTATTTTGTTCAAATCTCATTATTTTAGATTTTAGATTTGATTTCGTCTTATTTAAAGTTAATAAATTTTTAAAGTAATTTTTATAACTGAAAACTAAACTATTTCATTTTTTGTTAACAATTTATTTTTTTAGTTGCAAAATCACTGCTTTCGATGCAAATTTAACTATTTTATTGATTTATTTTTAATTTATTAGTTTTCGTTGAAAATTTCAGTATTACGTTCAAAATTCCTTTTTTTTGGTTCAAAATTGTTTTTTTTTTTAACTGAAAATTGAAAAATTTCATAATTTCTTAGGAAAATCATTTTTTTAGTTGAAAATTCAATTATTTCGACGAAAATGTAACTATTTTATCGAGAATTTGTTTTCTTCATTGTTGAAAATTAATTTTTAAAATTAAAACTTGAGTATTTTATTTAAAATTTGTCGTTTTTGTTTAAATCATTTTTTTCGTTTGCTTGAAATTCAATTTCTTTACCTGAAAACTTAACTATTCCATTTTTGGTTTAATATTTCTTTTTTGACCAAATAGTTGAGGTTTCTACTAAAAAAAAAATCTCAATAGGAATGGAATAATTATCTTTTCAAATAAAAAATTAATTTTTCAACAAAAAGATGAATCTTCAATCAATAAAGTATATTTTCAACAAAGTAGTTCAACTTTCAAATAAGCAATTGAATTTAAAAAAAAAGATAAATTCTCAAAAAAAAATTAATAATTGATCTTTTGAAAGGGAAAAGATTTTTATTTTAAATCGAGTTGTACTTTTAAACAAAAAAGATTCCATTTCTGCCAAAAGAGATTAATTTTAAAATCAAAAGGGCGAATTATCAACAGGAGCTGAAATTTTTATCAAGAAATATTTTTTAATCAATAAAGAAAAAAAATTCATTTAAAAACGTAATAATTTTTGATTTTTAAAAAACTACAAAAGAGTTGCATTTTCAACCAAGTAGTTAAATTTTTAGTTACAACAATTAATTTTTAACGTAGGAAACTGAATTTTTAACAAAAAATGCATTAATTGGCATTTCATCCAAAAAATATTTTAATTCAAAATAAAAAAATTAAATATAACCAATAAAGATGAAGTACCAAGGAAATTTGTTGAATCTTCAACTAAAACAGCTCAATTTTCAACCAAACAGTTGCTTTTTTTAACCAAAAATCTCAGCTTTCTGCCAAAAAAGGTGGTATTCTCAACAAAATACACGATTTTTTTTAACAAATTACATACATTTTTTTACTAAGAATGATCTATTTTGAACCAACGAAATGAACTTTTAACTAAATTAATGAATCTTCAACTAAAAAATGAATTTTCTACAAAGTAGTTACTCAAAACTAAACTATTTCATTTTTTGTTACAAAATTATTTATTTAAGTTGCAAAGTCACTGCTTACAATAAAAATTTTAATATTTTATCGAAATTATTATGTTTTTTTTAATTCATTAATTTTTGTTGAAAATTTAAGTATTCTCCTTTTTTTGGTTAAAAATTATTCTTTTAAATGAAAAGTGAACTATTTCATTTTTTTACAAATTTATTTTTAAGATGCAAACACCGCTTTATTATTTTATTGAATTTTTCTTTTTTTTTTAAATTCATTAGTTTTGGTTGAAAATTGCAGTATTTTGTTCAAATCTCCATTTTTTGGTACAAAATTATTTTTTTAACTGAAAATTGAACTATTCAGTTTTTAATAACCGATTTAGTAATGCGAATTTTACCGACGTTTGCAAATGCATTTCTTTTGTTTAATTATTATGAAAATTTTTCCTGTTTTTTTTTTGGAATATTCACTATTAAATTTTTCGTTGAAAAATAATTATTTTTTTTGGTTCAAAGTTATAAGCACTACTTACTTTGTTAAAAAGTATTTTTTTAAGAATAATTATTTCCGTTAAAAATTCATTTCTGTGGCTGATAACGCAACTATTGCAAAATTCGTTTATTTTTTATTTTTGAATATTAACTTTTGAACAGAAAATTTAATTATTCCATTTAAGATTAAAAATGTTTCGTTTTTTAGTTAAAAATTCACTTGTTTTGTTGCAAATTGTATATATTGTTTCAAATTAATTTTCTTTGTCACAAAAATTTAACTATTTTATTTAAAAGTTCAAATATTTAAGTTGGAAATTGATCGATTTTGTGGAAAATTTTCCTTTTCAGTATACAATTAATTTTCTTATTTGAAAACTCATCATTTTGGTTGAAAACTGAATTATTTTATTTTTAATTGAAAATTAAGCTATGTCATTTTTGGTAAAAATTTATCTTATTAGTTGAAAATTCTACTATTTTATTGAGAATTTGTTTTATTTCTTTCTTGAAAATTAATTTGTCTACTTAGAAATGATGTATTTTATTTAAAATTGGTCTTTTTCGTTTAAATTCAACTTTTTTCATTTAATATTAAAATCATTTTTTTTGCTGGAATATCCACTATTTAATTTTTCGTTGAAAATTAATCTTTTTCGGTTCAAAGTTATACGAAATTGCTAAAAAGTATTTTTTCGTGAAAGATTAATTAGTTTAGTGGAAAATTCATCTCTATGGCTGAAAATGAAAACTATTCCATTGAAAAAATTCGATTTTTTGAGCTTTTTAATACAAAATTTATCTATTCCATTTTTGATTGAAAATTCTTTTTTTTAGTTGAAAATTCACTTATTTTCTTGAAAAATGTATACATTGTCGGAAAACTTTTTTTTTAATTGAAACACAACAATTATGTTGAAAATTATATTTTTTCTAGTAGAAAATTGATGCAATTTGTTAAAAAAAATTCATTTTAGTAGAAACTTAATTTTCTTTTTTGAAAACTCATCATTTTTGCTGAAAATTGAACTATTTCATTTTTGATTGAAAAGAAAACTCTTTTGCTTTATTTTACAAATTAATTTTTAATTTTTATTAATAACTTCTATAAAAAAGCTACTTTTGATTTATCAAATTTGAGGAAAAAAGTCTCTCAAAATGACTATATAGCAGCCCTTAAAGTGCTGCTTACGAGAATTGCCTGGCTTTTACTATTTTTTTTGTGCAAAATTCCTGACTTTTCCTTAACAAAACAATTCCCCGACTTTTCCCTGGTTTCTAGGTTTTTCCGGACTCGCAGCCACTCTGTAAAAATTTAAATAGAGAGTACGGAATACATGACATTACCTAGGCAAGGGACATTTTCCACTTCTCTTCTCATCATCGATATAACGTTTGAGAACTTCTTGAAACCTGTGAAGTAAAGCTGTCACCGCTAATCTCCCGGCAACTCCGCCTTCATCCTCCGGCATTTTTTCCTTATTTAAATCAATCTCGCTGGTCAGTCCATCGAGCAACGAAAACTGAAGCAAAGTCTCGAAACAGGTCTTTGCGAATTCTTCTCGCAATTTCGGCTCTCCATTTTTCTCTGTATAAATATTTAAAATATCATATCAGCGAGTTTATTTGCCAATTTTGGTTCAATTAAGTAAGTAAATAATGTAAAAATTGGGGAAAAAGCGTTAAGAAAGTGCTATTCTATTGTTGCTGTTTACAAAAATTATTCTTAATTATTATTTTTTTTAATTATTATATTTTAAAAAAAATTCATCAAAAATCTTAAATTTCCATGCCAAAAAAGACGAGGTTTTAAATTCTTGAGAAAAAAAGACTTGATTCTCTACCAAAACAGTTGAATGTTCAACCAAGAAGATTAAATTTTGGTCAAAAACTAAGAAAATACTTAAAATT
Organism: Acraspis erinacei; assembly: GCA_035041075.1. NCBI lineage: Eukaryota > Metazoa > Arthropoda > Insecta > Hymenoptera > Cynipidae > Acraspis > Acraspis erinacei. Next base: position 32,311,501 of record JAWWLR010000092.1, on the reverse strand, counting down.
GTAAAAAAATGGTTAAATTTAAATTTGATTATTTAAATTAATTAATTAAATTTTTTTAAACTAAGTAAAAATGAATTATAATTTAAATTTACTAAATTTTAATATTTAATATATTTACTTATATATATATATATATATATATATATATTTTATTTATTTTTTTTTTATTTACTTGATTGAGCAATTAATTAATTAATTTATCAATTAAGATTCAGTAATATATCATTACATAATTTTAAAGTATTATAAAAGTATTTAAAAAAATAAAAAAGATTATAAAAAGAAAAAATTAAAGTAAAAAGTATAAAAAAACCGGAAAATCATGTTATTACAGGGCTTTTAAAGCGCATTGCAAATCATATTTAAAAAGGAAAAAAGTATTTAAAAAATCATTAGGTGATCAATTTTGTCCCAATTTGTTATTTATTTATATATATAATTATAATATAATATAATAGTTCTAAATAAAACTCTATAGTATATTTAGTCTATAAGATTTTATAATTAAATATAATAGATATAATAATTAACCAACTTATTTAAATTATTAATAAATAAATAATAAATAATTAAATAACATTATTTACTTATTTAATGGGCCCACAATAAAGAAAAATAAGGAAAAATTATTGAATTTTTCAAGTATTAAACTTATCAGAGTGGCGATTCGGCGGACGAATTTAAATTCCCGGTCATTTCCCGGTCAAGTTTTTCAATTTTCCCGGTAAACTAAAGGAACATTCGTATTTGTTGCAAAATGCAAATATTTATTTTAAATCAGGACGTTCATTCTAATCATCCTTTAACACAACAGAACAAAAAATTACAAAAGAAATTAATTTTTAAATCAAATTATGAATCTTCAAATGTCATAGTGTAATTTTAAACCAAAAAGATACATTTCCAACTAAAATTGTGAATATTTAAATGAAATACTTAAATTTTTTATCAAAAAGATGCATTTTTAACTAATAAGATTAATTTTCAAACAAAAAGATTAATTTTCTACCGAAAAATATAATTTTTAAACAAAATACATGAATTTTAACGAAGTAGTTGATTTTTCAATCAAAGGAGAAAAATTTTCAACCAAATCGTTGAATTTTGAACGAGAAAGAAAATCAATTATAAACAGAATATGGAATAGTTAAATTTGTAGTTAAAAGTATACACTTTTTATCTGAAATGATAAATTTTTTACTAAAATGATGAATCCTCAACTGAAATAGTCGATTTTTAAACCAAAAAAATGGGGTTTTAACTAAAACAATTAATCTTCAACTGAAATAGTTGAACTTAAAACCAAAAATATGCATGTACAACTAAAATTATGAATATTTGACTGAAAACCATGAATTTCCAAACAAAAAGATGAATGTTTAAACAAGAAAATTAATTTAAAAATAAAAATATTAATTTTCTAAAAAAAAAAAAAACAATTTTTCAACAAAGTACATGAATTTAAACGAAATAGTTATTTTATTAAATAAAAAAGACAACTTTTCAATCAAATAGTTGAATTTTCAAAAAAACAAAAATTAATTTGTACTAAAGAAAACGAATTTTTAACTAAAAAAAAATATTTAAAAAAAAAAATGAATGAAAAAAAGAATATTTTCCAAAAAAAATGAATGAAAAAAGAATTTTCAACTAAAATGATGGAATATTCAACTGGAATAGTATTTTCAGTTTAAGAAAAAAATTATTCTCAACCAAGAAAGAAACAAATTTACAATAAAATAATTCAATTTTAGGCAAAAAATTTCTTTTCATCTAAAGGAAAAAAAGTTGTCCATCAAATAGCTCATATTTCTTCCAAAGAAATGAATTTTTAATTAAAATGATGAATCTTAAATAAAAAAAATAATTTTCAATAACGAGTTTATTTTTCAACAAAGTAAATTGATTTTAAACCTAAAAATGAATTTTCAACTAAAATGATAAATATTTAACTGAAATACTTGAATTTTCAACCAAAAGGAAGAATTTTAAAACTATGAGGTTATCATTCACAGAGAAAAATTATTTTCTACCAAAGAAGCCGATTTTCGATAAAAAAAATTTTTTTTAATACGTGAATTTTAAACAAGATAGTTGAATTTTCAATGAAAAAAGTCGAATTTTTATCCAAATTGTTGAACTTTGAACTAGAAGAGATCAATTTTCAAACTAAAACCGGTTTCCACTTAAAGAAATTAATTTGTAACCAAACTGATGAATTTTCATCTAAAGTGAGGAATCTTCAACTGAAATAGTTGAATTTTGTGCCAAAAAAATTAATTTTCAACCATAAATATTATTTTTTCACAACAAAAAAAAAGAAAATTTTTCTACGAAGTACATAAATTTTGCAAACAAGTTGTATTATTCCTAAACACAAAATATCAATTTTCAAAAAAACAGTTGAATTTTCACCAGAAAAGGATAAATTTATTTTGAACACATTGGATACATTTTCAAAAAGAGATGAATTTTAAATATAAAATGATAAATTTTCAAACAAAAGAATTAATTTTAAATTTCAGTTTTACTTTTAATTAAGTAGCTTAAATTTTTAAATAAAAAATATGAATTCCCAACTCTACAAACTCTGAAAATAGCTTAAAGTACTTTCTTTATCTAAAATTTAGAAGAGGAAATTTTCAAATTGCGACGAATTCTGACTTGGAAGGAAGATTTTTTAAAATTCATTTCTTCTAAAAAAATCTAAGGTTCATAAACCGCCAAACAATAAATAAATTATTAAAATAACGAAAACTTGAATTTTGCTACAATCAGAAGAAAAAAATATTTCGAGGACTTCTAATAATTTTAATAGATTTTTACGATTTCAATAGATTTCAATTACTAAACTAAATTTTATTTTTCAAGTATTTCGACGATTTTCAACGGTTTTTATGGAATTTCACACATTTAAAGGATTTGAACATATTTTTTTTTAGAAAACTTTAATGAACATGATTTATATTCAAGGAATTTCACATGATTTCTATTTAATTTATTAAATGTTTAAGATATCCAAAGATTGAAGTGATTTTTAACGATTTTTAGGAATTATAAAGTGTTTTTTTTTAGATAATTTTAATAAATAAGTTCAATTTAATTTATAATCATGCGATTTCAAACATTTTGACGATTTTTGTAGATTAAGATGGGTAAAACCAATTTAATTTTTAAAATATTTCGATGGATTTCAAAAATTTAAAGAGATACGAAGTAATTAAAAGAATTTATTTTTTAGCCAAATAGTTGAGGTTTCTACTAAAAAAAATCTCAATAGCAATGGATTAATTATATTTCCAAATAAAAAATTTAAAAAAAAGATAAATTCACAACAAAACAATTAATAATTGATACTTTGAAAGGGAAAAGATTTTTATTTTAAATCGACTTGTACTTTTAACAAAAAAGATTAAATTTCTGCCAAAAGAGATAAATTTTAAAATCAAAAGGACGAATTAGCTGAAGTTTTAATCAAGAAATATTTTTTAATCAATAAAGAAAAAAAAATATTTAAAAACATAATAATTTTCGGTTTTAAAAACTCTAAAAAAGAGTTACATTTGCAACCAAGTCATTACATTTTTAGTCACAACAATTAATTTTTAATATAGGAAACTGAATTTTTAACAAAAAATGTAATAATTGGTATTTCATCCAAAAAATGTTTTAATTCAAAATAAAAAAAAGTTAAATTTAACCAATAAAGATGAAGTACCAAGGAAATTTGTTGAATCTTCAACTAAAACAGCTTAATTTTCAACCAAACAGTTGCTTTTTTTTACCAAAAAGCTGAGCTTTCTGCCAAAAAAGGTGGTATTCTGAACAAAATACACGATTTTTTTAACAAATTACATACATTTTTTTACTAAGAATGATCAATTTTGAACCAACGAAATGAATTTTTAACTAAATTAATGAATCTTCAAATAAAAAAATGAATTTTCTACAAAGTAGTTACTCAAAACTAAACTATTTCATTTTTTGTTACAAATTAATTTTTTTAAGTTTGCAAATTTACTGCTTTCAATGAAAATTTAAATATTTTATCGAAATTTTTATGTCTTTTTTAATTCATTAATTTGTGTTGAAAATTTAAGTATTCTGTTCAAATCTCCTTTCTTTTGGTTACAAATTATTCTTTTAAATGAAAAGTGTGAACTATTTCATTTTTTTACAAATTTATTTTTAAGTTGAAAACTCACTGCTTTTGATGAAAAGTTAATTATTTTATTGAATTTTTCTCTTCAATTTCATTATTTTTTGTTGAAAATTGCAGTATTTTGTTCAAATATCCATTTTTTGGTGCAAAATTATATTTTTAACTGAAAAGTGAAATATTCATTTTTTAATAGTAGATTGAATGCTTTCACGATGATTCATTTTGATAATATAAAAGATATTTCGGGTTCCAGTCGTGTACAAAACTACGAATTTTGACGAAGTTTCTTTTTTTTCTTTGTTAAAAATTAATTATTTAAATTAAAAATTGAGTATTTTATTTAAAATTTATCTTTTTTGTTTAAATTCAACTGTTATTTAATTAATATGAAAACATTAATAAACATTAATTTTATTCAAGGGATTTCACATGATTTCTATTTAGTTTACTAAATGTTTAAGATTTCCAAAGATTGAAGTGATTTTTATCGATTTTTAGAAATTATAACGTGTTTTTTTAGATAATTTTAATAAATAAGTTCAATTTAATTTATAATCATGCGATTTCAAACATTTTTACCATTTTAACAGATTTCGATGAGTAAAATCAATTTTATTTTTAAAATATTTCGACAGATTTCTACAATTTCAAGGGATACGAAGTAATTAAAAGAATTTCCAAGGATTTTCAAGATTTGAAGTTATTTGAAAAGATTTAAAAGAATTTCAAGAGCTTTCAATAACTTGAAGGTATTTCAAAGAATTTTGTAGGATTTACAAATATTTTAAGCTGGATTTTAAGGGATTTTTATAAAAATTTGGAAAAGAAATTAAATTTGAAGAAAAGTTCAGATATTTTATGGAATTTCGCACATCTAAAGGATTTAAATATTTTTTTTTAGAAAACTTTAATGAGCAAGCTTAACTGAATGTATATTCGAGTGATTACAAATTATTTTGATTTATTTTAGTTCATTGTTGCGATTTCCAAAAACTCAAGTGAATTTCAACGATTTTTAAGGATTTAAACTTTTTTATAATTTCAAAGAATTTGAAAAATAATTTAAATTTCAAATAAAGTTAAGGTATTTTATGGAATTTCACACATTTACAGGGTTTCAACTTTTTTTTATATAAATCTATACTGAAAAATGTTTAATTAATTTCACATTCAAGGAATTTCAAACGATTTTTATTTAATTTTTCCTTTTTTACGATTTCCAAAGATTTAAGTGGATTTTAACGATTTTTAGGGATTAGAACGTCTTTTTTTAGTTAATTTTAATAAATAAGTTTAAAGTAAAAGGTTTTGTAGAATTTCAAAAGATTTTAAGCCGGATTCTAAGGGATTTATAGAAAAATTTGGAAAATAAATTAAATTTCAAGAAAAGTTAAGGTTTTTATGGAATTTTACCAATTTTAGGGCCTAAAATAAAGTTTATTGCAAGAGATTTCTACGCTTTTCATCAATTTCAAGGAATATAAAGGAATTAAAAAAATTCCAAAGAATTTTTAAGATTTTCAGTAGTTTTTGTCGCGCCTCAACCCCTTAAAAAAATTAGTATCGTAGTTCATATAAATCCCCTCAATATTTATTTAAAAAAATTTTACCTATATTTGTCGCCGTAGCTGAATGGATGGATCCTTTATTGAGAAGCATAACGACTCGAAGGATAAATTGATGCGGAATGTGTTGAGAATGCGGCAAAACTTCGTCTCGAAGAAGTTCCATAACTTGACAATCTACAGCCTCGTCTGCTTGAATTTCCTCCACGCCTCTCTCCGTGTTTAAAGCACTGTAAATCGGTTTTATAAACAGGACTCGACTCAATTTTCTCTAGTTTAAAATAAACTTAATAAAATAATAAGAGGCCTCACAGTTGCTATGGGATAAAATTTTGGGACCAAAAGGATACTTTTTCTCATGCTCATAGGGCACTTTATTCTAGCTCAAATGATGAAAAATTCAGGATTAATTTAAGGGATTTCAAAACAAGACAAGTTAAATTCAAAAGAATTCAAATGAGTTGGAAAGCATGTTTCAAATCAAAGAAATTCCATTGGTTTCCGTAAAATTTGAATGAATTAAAAAAAAATTTCGGTTACGAGAAGAATTCAATGAAATTCATAAAAGCTCAAGTTGATTGCAAAAAAAATGCAAATGAAATGAAAACAATTTCGAAAAATTAAACAAACTTAATTGAATTTAGTAGCTTTAAAATGAGTCTAGAGAAATTCAAGGGGTTTCAAAAGAATTTGATGAGATGCAATAGAATTCCAGGGTTGTTAAAATACTTCAGTATCAATTAAAGAAAAACTTCTACAAATTTAAATCTATCGTACGGAATTCAAAAAAATTTTAATCCTTTCAAATCTTTGAAAACCTACTAATTTCTAATCCAAAAAATGACCAATGAATGCAATTAAATTCATGTTAAATTCAAAAGAATTCCAAAGAATTGGAAAACATTTTTTAATCAAAAAAGTTCCATTTATCACACTAAAATTTGGAGTGACTTTAGAGAAATTTATGGACAATAAAAAAATTGGATTAAATTCATTAAAAAAATCAAGCTGAATTTAAAAAGCAATCAAGTAAAAATAAAAGAAAAATTTGAAAAAATTCATTGAATTGAGTAGAATTGAATGAATTTAGAAGAAATAAATTTTTTTTAAAGAATTCAAGATGAATAATAAAAATTCAAGGCGAATTCCAAATGAATTGCAAAAAGTATTTGAAAATTTTTTCAAATCTTTGAAACCCTACAAAATCCCTCACTTCTTGTAAATAAAACCTTTGAAATTCAATAAAATATTAAAATCCCTTAAATTATAAAAACCTTAGAAATCCCTTGAAATTAATTCATTAATTAATAATTAATTAATTACTTCTAATTTTCCAAAATAACCTAAAATATTTTTAATTCGTTAGAATCTTTTAAAACATGTAAAATTTTTATTAAAGCTCTTGAAAATGCCAAGATATTTAAAAAGAATAACTTAAAATATTTCAAATCTTTGAATAATTTTATCAATTAAACCTCGGGATCAATTAAATTAAAAAATTTCTAAAAATCCATTCAATTAAATAGAATTAAAATACATTAGGATCTTTAAAATCCCTTAAAATCATTGAAATACTTGAAAATCTTATAAAATCCTTTGAAATATTTTTAAATATTTTATGACTTTAGGGTCCTCTAAAATCCTTCCATATCTTCCGAAATGTTAGAAAATTCTTCATCCTAAAATATTTCAAACGCTCTGAAAATCCCTTCAAATTAATGAAATTAATAAATAAAAAATACCCTAAAATATTTCAAATATGGATTACTATATAAATAATAAACAATACTAAGACCATAATTAATCATTTCTTCAATTTTTCTCTAAAGTCCATAAATTTCAACGGTAATACAAACAAAATATTATTTTATTTTCATAAACTTGAAATTCAGTGGCTATTATATTAAATTCAATTTAAACGGCTTCAAATTCTAACCTTTTCAAGTAAAAATATTGCATTTTCAGCAAGAGAAATGAATTTATAAACAAAAAGTTTCATTTTCGACTAAAAAATATCAGTTTTCGACCACAAATGGAATAGTTAAATTTGGAGTTAAGAAAATTAATTTTCTACTAAAAGAAAAAACAAATTTGCGACTAAAATGATGAATCTTCACCTGGAATAGATGAAATTTAACCCAAAAAGATGAATTTCTAACAAAGAATTTATCTTTCAACTCAGAAGTTTTATTTTCGAACAAAAACATGAATTATGAACTAAAATTATGAATATATAACTGGAATACTTGAATTTAAAACCAGAAAGATTAGTTTTCAAACGAGAAAATTAATATTATACCAAAAAATACGATTTTTCAACAAAATAGTTGTATTTCGAACTAAAGATATTTTCGATTATGATAAATTTTCAATACAACAGTTTCACGCTCACTAAAGTACTTTTATTTTACACCAAGATGATATATTTCTAGAAAAAAAAATTTATTTTCAAATAATGAGATTAATATTCTAATAAAAAAGGCGATTTTTCAACAAAATATATGAGTTTTTAACAAAATACTTGAGTTTTCAATTAAAAAATACTAATATGCACCCAAGCAGCTGAATTTTGAACTAAAAAAAAATTAATTTTTAACCAAAAATGGAATAGTTAAATTTTCAGTTAAAAAAATTAATTTCCAAACAATCTAATAAGTTTTCAATTAAAATGGTGAAATTTCAACTGTAATAGCAGAATACCAGAAAGACTAATTTTAAACCAATAATATTAATTTCTACAAAAAAATACGAATCATCAACAAATTCAAGAATTTTCGATTAAAAAAGATAAATTGTCAATATAAAAAATAATATTTTTTATAAAGAAACAACTAAATTTCCACAAAATAGTTACATCTTCAAACTAAGATCTGAATTTTTAACTAAATCGCTGAATTTCTCAATTGAATAATTAAATTTTCAACAAAAAAGATAAATTTACAACTAAGAAGATTAATTCCTACAAAACAAGATGAAGATTGGAATAAGAAAGATAATTCTTTAACCAAAAATTAAGGAGTTAAATTTTCAGTTAAAAACATCTATTTTGCAGCCAAACTAATGAGTTTTCAATTAAAATGATGAATTTTTAACTGGAATAGTAGAATACCAGAAAGATTCATTTTAAACCAATAATATTAATTTTTACCAAAAAATACGCATCATCAACAAATACACGAAA
>JAWWLR010000092.1:32283702-32297057 GCA_035041075.1 Acraspis erinacei | reverse complement strand
AACGATGTGAAAAGATTTGCTTCCCGAGCGTTTTCATAAGTATTTTTTGACGATGCCTTATTAATAAGTTTCTTATCGCGGCATTTTCATGAATATAATTTCTTTCACGACGTTTTAAAACAATATATTTTTTTCAGCGACCTAATGTATAATTTATTTTTCACGGCGTCTTTGAAAACGGGTTTTCTTCATAGCTTCATTTTGTTATGGGCTGCAAATAGGGTACAAAAGGGACCAAATCTTGAAAATAGGGGTAGTTCAGGGACCGGTATGCGAGGCCAGAAATAATTATTTGAAGAAAATACCTTTTAGGAAATAAGAAATCGTCCAGTGTGTCCGCTAATTTCGGCCACATGCTCTGAAATTGTTCCGAGTACTTTCTCGCTAAAGGGATTCCAGTGTGCAAAATTGCGAGGAGACTCGTAATTGCCAATTTCCAGGTCGTTTGGGAGGGACAGCTATATTTCATGGACAAAGGCACATGCAGTGCTTCTATGATGTGCCTCAAAATTTGTCCCTCGATTACCGGGGACTCATGGGCCGTTTTTTGATACAAACTTACTACCATGGATAAGGCTTTTTCTCCAAAAGGCACGTAGTTCATAGTCACCCAGTCAGCCTGGAAAAAAACCTTCATTTTACTAATTATCTTTTGAAAGTTTAAAAAAAAAGAAAAAAAATCTAAAGATAATTCATGAAAACTTACAGAAACCCCTCTGACTTGCGAAATCTGCTTTGTAGCAATTTTTCCGTAAGTCGGCGCTTCGCAAGCCAATTTTAGGAAGTAAAGGAGCTGCAGAAAAATGGGTCCTATCATTGTTTTTAAATTTTCTGGTCCCAAAAGTGCTTCCTGAGAAAAAAAGAAATATAACTTTTTTTAGACGAAAGATCCTTTATTAAATTCTCGCATTTTATTTATTTCAGATTACATTGGATAATTTTTTCAAGAAAATGGGGAAATAAATTATTTTTAATAAAATTAATATATTGGTACCATACTTAATTCAATATCTATTGCATCTTCAGCAAAATATTTTAATTTTAAAACAAAAAAATACTCATTTTTAACGAAAGAGTTGAATTTTCAAGCTGAAAAGAACACTTGTTTTTTAGAAAACAGTTTGATACAAAAAATTTGCATTGAAAAATTAATGTCAGACCAGACAATTATATTTACAACTATATAGTTGAACTTTCAAGCAAAAGAGAGAAATTTTTAACCGCAAAAGATGTATTTTTCTTCAAATGGTCGAATTTTCAAATAAAAAAAAATTAAACAGTTGAATTTTTAAGCAAGAGAGGCGAATTTTGAACAAATAAAGATAAATTTTTAAATAAAAATAATCGCTTTCCAACCAAAAACGAATTTTTAACTAAATAATTAAATTTTCAAACAAATAGTTGAATTTCTTGAGCAAAAGAGACGAATTTTTAACCAAAGAAGATGAATTTTCAACCAAATGATCAAATTTTCAAATAAAAGGGATGAAACTTTTTTCTTTCGACGGAAAGAGAGTTTTAAACCTTTACATTTTTTCTAACCCAATTTTTTTAAACTTCAGCTATGAAAAAATTTATCTCTAGCGAGTTTTCTATCCAAAAAGACGAATTTTAAACGAAACCGTTAGATTTTCGACTAAAAAGGATTAATTTTTGATGAAATAGTTGAATTTTCAACAAAATATTTTAATTTTTTAACAAAATAGTTGAATTTTTAACCAAATGTTTAAATTTTAACTAAAACAAATATCAATATTTAACCACATAGTTGAATTTTTAAATAAAAAAAATCTATTTTTAACCAAAAATGGAAGAAAGAAATTTTTAGATGAAAAAAATCGATTTCAGCAACAAAAAAGGAAGTTTCAAGAAATGAATTAAATTTTTAATTAAGCACTGGAATTTTCAAGCAAAAGAGACGAATTTTTAACCAACAAAGTTGAATTTTTAATCAATTGGTCGAATTTTCAAATAAAAAAGACAAATTTCCTCTCTAGCGAATTTTTTCATCCAAAAAGATAAATATTTAACAAAATAGTTAAATTTTCAACAAAACAGTTGCATTTTTACCAAATATTTTAATTTTCAACCTAAGAGAAATATTTTTAAGCAAATAGTTTAATATTCAACTGAAAAAGATCATTTCTGCATAAAATAGTTGAAATTTCATTTAAAAAACGATAAATTCTCAAGGAAAAATGTGATAATTGATATTTTAGCCAAATAAGACGAATTTTCAACAAAATATCCTTAACTTAAAAATCCTTAACCAAAACAGATTAAATTTCAACCAAAACAGTTGTATTTCTAATGAAAAAAAAATTATTCGACCGAAAGATAAAAATTTTCAAACTAAAAAGACGAGTTTTCAACAAACTAAATTTTCTTTAGCAGAGAGAGAAAAAATATTTTAACCAAATTGATGAATTCTCAAGGTAAAAAGGCAAAATCTCTACAAAACAGTTCAATTTTCAACAAAATCCTTGCATTTTTTACCATAATAATAGAATTTCCAACTCAAAAATATGAATTTAAAAACTGATAAAATTAATTTTACAAATTACTTCAACTATCAACAAAGTAATTTAATTTTCAAAAAAAATGAGTTCTCAACGAAAAATGTAGTGGTTGAATTTTCAACTAAAAATGATCAATTTTCAATAAAAACTGGAATAATTATATTTTCAGCTAAAAGAATTAAATCTCAACAAAATATTTTTGACAAGAACAAAAAACCAATTTTCAACAAAATAGTTAAATGTTGAACCAATAAAATCCATTTTCAACAAAGCAGTTCAACTTAAAAAAAAAGTTTTAACCGATTAAAAACTAATCTAAAGAATTAAATCTTAAAACAATAAAATAAAATTTGTACAAACTAGTTTGAATCTTCAAACTAGAACTTGAATTTTTGACCATAAAAGACGAAATTTTAACAAAACAATTAAATTTTCAAAAAAAATATAAATCTTTTTAACAAAATAGTCCAATTTTACAACTAAATAGTTGAAATATCAACTAAATAGTTAAATTAAAAAAAAGATACACGTTCAATCAAATAGTTGAAGATTCAATTTAAAAAGCAATACAAAATGGAATAAATAAATTTTCATTTGAAAGAAATCAAATTTCAACAAAACAAAATTAATTTTCAACAAAATAGTTCTATTTTCAACTAAGCAGTGGAATTCTCAATCAAGAATTTGAAAATAGATATTTCAACTAAAACAGATTTTAATTTTAAATATGCAAAGTTAAATTCAAGCAAAAAAGAAGAATTTTCAACAAAATAGTTGGAAAAAAAAACATAATTCGACCAAAAGAATAGAATTTTAAAACCATAAAGATGAATTTTCAACCAGATGAATTTTCTTCAGTCAAGAAAAAAAAACTATATTTCAACAAAATTATTTAATTTTGAATTTAATTTTGAGCATATAAAGCCGAATTTTAAATAAAACAGTTGAATTTGTAAGCAAAACAAAAAAAAAACAATTTTCTATAAAACAGTGAGATTTTAAACAAAAAAGGTCATTTTTTACCAAACAGTTAAGTTGTCAACTAAAAACTATCAATTTATAACCAAAAATGAAATAAATCAATTTAAAGTTGATAAATTAATTTAAAAATAAAAAACGAATTTTCAGCAAAATAGTTCAACTTTCAACGATGTAGTTGAATTTGCAAAAAAAATTGAGTTATCAACGAAATATTTAATAGTTGAATTTTCAACAAAAAAGATTAATGTTGATTCAAAAATGTAAGACTTAAATTTTCAGCTAAAATAATTAATTTTCAACAAGAAACAAAAAAACGAATTGTCATTAAAATAGTTCAATTTTGAACCAATAAAATCATTTTTGAACAAAGTGATTTAACTTTCAAACCAGCAATTTTGAACCAAAGAGATGAATTCTAAAAAAGGTGTATTAATTGATTTTTCAACTAAAAACGATCAATTTTCAGCTAAAAACGGAATAGTCAGAAATAGATCAAGTTTCAGCGAAGAAAATTAATTTTTAGGCAAAAAAATGAACTTGTAGTACAAATTTCAAATAGAAATGATCAATTTTCATTCAAACATGGAATAATTGCATTTTCAGCTAAAAGAATGAATTTTCAACAACAACAAAAACCGAATTTTGAACAAAATAGTTCAATGTAGAACCAATAAAATCAATTTTCAACAAAAACAGATGAGTTCTCAACGAAAAGTGTAATGGGTAAATTTTCAACTAATAATAGTCAATTTTCAATCAAAAATCGAATAATTACATTTTCAGCTAAAAGAATTAATTTTCAACAACAAAAAAACGGATTCTTAATACGAGAAAATGAATTTTCGACAACGAAAAAAGTAAAAGTTCAACAAAAACAGATAAGTTCAATGAAATAATAATAAAATAATTCAGTTTTTACCAAAGAAAATTCAATTTTCGGCAAAAAAAAATAATTTGCAAAAAACAAAAAAACTATTTTAATAAAAAAATCCTTTTTGAACACAGTGATTTAACCTTCAACCTAGTAATTTAATTTTTAACCAAAGAGATGAGTTCTTAAAGAAAATTATAATAGCTGAATTTTCAACTAAAAATTATCAATTTTCCGCTAAAAATGGAAGTCAGATACAGATCAATTTTCAGTTAAGAAAATTATTTTTCAATAAGAAAAAAATGAATTTTTATCAAATTAGTTCAAACAAATAGTTGAATCTTAAAGAAAGTTAAATTTTCAGCTAAAAAAATTAAGTTTCAAACGAAAATTTTTTTCTAATAGATAAATCTTTAACTAATAGAATGATTTTTTAACAAAGGAGTTTAAATTTTAACCAATCACTTAAATTTGTGACCAAAAAGGTGACATTTTAACAAAATAGTTGAACTTTCAGCAAAATAATGAAATTTTAAACCAAATAGAATTTTATCCAAAAGAAATTAATTCTGAACCAAAAATATCAATAGTAGATTTTTCAATTAAAAATAATGAGTTTTCAATTGAAAATATTTTTATTTTATTATTAGGTTCTATTAATTCAGTTCGCATTTAAGCACAAAGAAAAGAAAAATTTATTGAAACAGGGGAAAGAAAATATGAATTATTTTTAAAAAATGGGAAAAAAGAAGGGCAGACACGGGAAAGAGTGTGAAATCTTTTGTTTATTAGATTGATACCTTTTGTAAAAGTTCCATAGAGTGGAGAATTCCATCTTGGAGTTGCGTGAGAATAGCGTCTGGAATTGTAGGTAAAATGTAGGGCGTGGACTCTCCATGAACAGGAACAGCGACTGCATTTTTCAAAACCGAACACAGTTTTTGTAAATCGCTACTAGTGTACCTAGATCCCAAAAACGAAGATTTTTAGTATTGCCTTTCGATAATTTAAAAGTAAAATAAGGGACCATACATAAATTACGTTACGGATTATAAATTTGCAGAAATAATAAGATATGGGTTTTGAAACTTGAATTTTCAACCTAAAAAGATGAATTCTCATTTTTTAAATTATAATAGTTGTTATTTCAACCAAAAAAGATGAAACTTCATGAAAAAGAAGAAATTTTAAACCCAAAAAGACAAATTTTAATTAATTCAAGAGTTTCCAGTTTTGAAGGAAAAAAAGTTCACCTAAATTGTGGAACCTTCGAGCCAACAGACGAATTTTCTGTATAGAAATTGCATTTTTAACTGGAAAATATGAATTTTCAGTTTAAAATTAATTTTCAATTAATTAGTAAAATTTTAAACCAAAGAGATGAACAATCATTAAAAATAATCAACAAAGTAGTTCAACTTTTAATATTGTTTTAATATTTTAATATTGCAGTAGAATGTTTGATTCAAAAAGATAAAATTTCGAAACAAAATAGTAGAATCCTCAAGCAAAAAAGATTAATTTAAAAAGAAACAGTTGCATTTTTATCCAAGAAAGTTGAAATTTCTCTAAAACAGATGAATTTTTAAATCAAAAAGACAAATTTCAAAAATAAAATATTGGAATTTTCATCCAAAAAAATTTTTATTTGTATATTTAACCAGATAGTTGCATTTTTATCTAAAAAATAAAGAAGTTTCTACAAAAATAGATGAGTTTTGGAATCAAAAAGACAAATTTTCAACAACCAAAAAGTAATTACATTTACATCCAAAACATATTTCATTTGACTTTTCATAATAAACATATGAATTTCAAACAACGAGAAAATTTTGCTACGAAATTGTTGAATTTTCAACCAAACATTTACACTCTTTTCTAAAAAAAGATGAAAATTCTACTAAAATAGATGAATTTTTTAATTAAAAGGACCAATTTTCAACAAGAAAAATATAAAAATTTTCATTAAAAAAAGATTTGTTTAACTTTTCGAAATCAAAAAATGAGTTTTACACGAAAAGTAAAATTCCTACGAAAATATTTGAATTTTTAACTCGAAAAAACGAATTTTTGATCAAAAGGAATGACTTTTTAGCAAAATGGTACAATTTTCAAACAATGAATACAATTTTTATCTAAAAAGCATAAATAAAAAATAAAAAATATAAATAAAAATAGAAGGCAAATAAATTACTCATAAGAAGGTTGTATCCGGGTTACCGCAAAACTTCATTAAAAAAATTTCCCAATTTTTCCATGATTTTTTAGCTAGAATCTTTTATAAACGGAATAAAACAATTTCAAATTAAAATTGAAATAAAAAAAATTTAATTTTAAAAATCCAGGTAAATTAAAACAAATCTAATGAATTGAAAACAACTGAAAAAGTTGAAAAAATTTCATTGAATTAAGTAATTTTGAAATAATCTTAGGAAAATTCAAGAGAATTCAAAGAATTTTATGAAATTCATACAAATTCAAAGTCACTTTAATACACTTCAGGATCAATTAAATAACAAATTTAAAAATCGACAAAAATACATTGGATTAAGCAGAATTGTCTGAATTTAGAAGAAGTTAAGTAAATTAAAAAAAATAGAATTATAAAAAAAATTAAAACAATTCAGCGTGAATTCCAAAGAAATTTCAAATCTCTTCAAATTTTTGAAACACTACTAATTTCTAATAAATGCCCGGTTTTTCCCGGATCGCAAACATTTTTCACGGTCAATGAAATTTAAAAAATCGAACACTAAAGCTAACAAAATTTCCATTTGAGATAATAAAAACTGAGCTGCAAATGAAAGCACTCAAAGTAAAACTCTTGAATTTTGAACTTTTTTATTTATTATTTATTTTATTATTTATTTATTATTTAATTTAAAAATGTGGTATTTTAACCTATATTTTAAACTAGAAACATTAAAAATGGTAAAAATTAACATTTTTTTAACTGAACACTTCTCAAATCAGAAATTCAAATATTTTTCATTTGAAATAATTTAAACATCCTTGAAAAGCTTCAAAATTTGGTTTAAAAATCTTCAGAAATCTAGAAGTTATTTTTAATTTTTTCAAATTTAAAATTATTTTTGAAATTTTTTCAGAACTTCTAAATATCTGTCAACATTAATTAAATTTTTCCTACAATTTTTAGGAAATCCTGCAAGTTTTAGAAAATTTTAATGTATAAAGAACAATTTAAAATTTATTATTTGTAGCCGAAATTTGAGTAATTTCAAGACATATTTAGAAGTTTTGAAAAGATTCAAAATGAATTTAAAACTTTAAAGCTTCCAAAGAATAAAAACTATTTCTTAAGATTTCTAAGAAAATTAAAAATAATTTTTCATTTCAAAAATTAATTTAAGAGTATATTTAAACAGGTTTTAAAAGATTTACAAAAACTTTCAAAACATAATCTGGAAGATTTTAAGAAAGCTTTTTAAAATTTGCATGATAATTTTGAATCTTTTCAAAGCTCCTCAATGTCTCTTAAAATTACTCAAATTCTTTCTACACACGTTTATTTGCAAAATATACATCAAAATTGAAAAATTTCACTTAAAAATTAAACATTTTTCAAATACAAAAATTAAAATTGCTTTCTATGTCTAAAAATGCAAATTAAAATTGTTTACTTTTAAATATTTGGTTTCAATTTACTTAGGGAAGATTTATCTTCTAAAATATGTAAAATTCCTGGTTCAAAAATAAATTGACTGTCATTTTCCGGTTTTTCCAGGTCTCAAAAATTTCCCGGTCATTTCCCGGTTTACGGGTCAGTGGGCACAAAAATTCAACAAAACCCAACAAAATTCAAGTTAAATTTAACAGAATTAAAATGAATTGGAACAGTCCAATGAAATTCATTAAAAAAACCACGCCGAATTTAAAAAACAATCTAGTGAATTGAAGACAATTAAAAAATATGAAAAAATTTATTGAATTAAGTAGAATTGTGAGTAAGATAAAAAGAATTTAAAAGAATTTAGGATAAATTGATAGAAATTCAGGGAAAATTATAAATAAATATCCAACAATATTTCAAAATATCTTCTGATGTTTAAAAACCTAGAAAATACTCACCTATTGTAAAAAATTCATTGAAATCCATTCAAAGAATCCAATCGGCAATCAAACTATTGAAATAAATTAAAAATTTCTGGGAAACTTTTAAAATTTCGTAAAATATTTTGAATCCTATGATATATTTTAAAAGCCCATAAAACTTAAATTAAAAAAAATTAAAGTAAATCAAAAATTTATTTGTAATCTTTTAAAATGACCGAAAATATTTCGAATCCTTTAAACTCTTATGAGATTTTATAAAGCTCTCTATATAAATTGATCTTCAGGATCAATTAAATAACAAATTAAAAAAAATTTAAAGTAAACCATTAAATTAAGTAGAATAGAGTAGATTTAGAAGAAATGAAATTAATAAAATTCAAAAGAATTCCACTGAAGTTTAAGCTCAATTAATAAGAATTCAGGGTAAATTTCAAATCTCATCAAATCCTTAAAACCCTAAAAAATACCTTAGTTCTCGTGAATAAATTCTTCAAAATCCACTAAAATATTATGAAAATGTATTAAAATATATTGCGAGTTTAAAGTACCTTCAGACAATTGAAATCCTCGGATATCTTATAAAATAACGTGAAACCTTTTCAAATATTTTAAAACCTCACTCACTATAAGTAAGAAAATTAATTTTTAAAAGTTTCTTGGAATATTTTTAAATTCCCTAAAACACTTCAAATTAAAATATTCTAAAAATGCCTTACAAGTTTTAAAAACACCCTAAAATCTTTTTAAAATTTCAAATGATTGAAATTTATTGAAAAATTTCTCGAAATATTTACAAGTAAACTGAAATATTTCAAATAGTTCAAAACAATTCAAAACTAGATTTAGAGCTAAAATTTAATAGCTTTAAAATCCTGAAAATGCTTCAAAATTTTATTTCAAACTCTTGAAAGATTTACATGTATTAAATTTTTTCAAATTTTAAATTACTATTGAAATTTTTCAAAACTTTTAAAAGTCTTTGAAAATACTAACTACCAATTTTTCTAAAGCCTGCCAAATAAAAAGATATCCTTAAAAACTTCCAGATTCATGTTTGATACTTTTGTAAATCTTAATAAATCTTTTTAGAAATTCCCTATAAATTAATTTTTCAAAATAAGAATTATTTTCTATCTTCCTAGGAAACGTTTTTTATTCTTCAAAGTCTTAAATGGAACAATTAAAATTGTACAATATAAATATTAAATAGTTCTTCTTTTTCTTAATTAAAAAATGACAAATTTCATTGTTTAAAAATTTAATATTTTAGACTGAAATAATATTTTAAATTTAATTTCTAATTGTTTAAGTCTTTAAAACTGCATTTTAAAATTCTTTAAATTAAAATTTAGACTTCAAAATTAAATATCGAAAATGGCAAATTTTTAAAGCGGAAAATTTTCGAATTACGCATTCTACACTGAATGATATCATAAATTGAAAAAGATAAGAATTTAACTAATTATTTTTAAAAAACGGTTCAAATCAATGTTGAACAGATATTTTTTGTCTAAAATGTGTACGGTCCCTAAAGGAATGAATTAAATTTCTACTTACTTATTTTTAATATGTTGAAATACTGCTGGAAATATTTGAACGAGTGCCGTTAGAAACGCCTGAGAGGGAATATAAGGTTCGACTTCATTCTCTTGTGGTGGGGTTGTACTTTCCGTTCCAATACTCAACCAAACTCGCCAAGCTACTAACCACAATGCTTCAGAATCTTCCGAATTAACTGGATCATTATTGTCCGCGTTTTTGGGCAAATATAAAATTTCTTGGAAGGATTTCAAAGCCGCCAGGGAAACCTGAGCAAAGATTTTAATTAGTTTTTTTACAAATTAATAATTAAATTAGGAAAAAATTCATTTAAATACAATAATTTCGTATAATTACCTCGTTGTTTTTGCTAAGGGCGGAGTTTTCAATAAATTCAAGAAGAAGGGACCACGCTCTTGGAAAATCGCCTAACATTTGCAACAACTGGCGTTTTGTGTTGAAAACTCTTGCAACACCACTCAAAGTCAAAACCTAAAGGATATCATTTCCGTTTTATAATGTGCATATTTAACTACGAATTTTTGGAAAATTATAAAAAATAAGAAAAAGAGGAGGAAAACAAATAAAAAATATTAAAATACAAAAATAAAAAATATTAAAATACAAAAATAAAAACATGCGCGAATGTCCATTAAACAAAGTAGTTTAACTTTAAATCAAGGAGTTGAATTTTCATCTAAAAAATATAAATTCACGACGAAAAATCGAATACAAGTTAATATTTCAACCCAAAGAGACAAATAGCCAAAGATTATTAATTTTCTTGCAAACAGTTACATTTTTAACCAAAAACAATGAAATTTCTACCAAAAGAGAGGAATTTTGAATCAAAAAGATGAATTTTTAAACAAAAAGTTTCATTTTCTATCGAAAAAGACCCATTTTCAACAAAGCACATGAATTTTCAGCGAAATAGTTGAAGATTCTATTTTTTTTTAATTTCAATAAAATGTGGAATAGTTTAATTTTTAATTCAGAAAATTAATTTTCAATCAGAAATAAATTTGACACTAAAATTGTGAATCTTCAATCAAGAAAATTTAACAGAATATTTAAATCCTCAAATAAAACAGGTTATTAATTGACAAATAAATAGTTACATTTTTAACCAGAAAATATGAAATTACTACTATAAAAGAGATGTTTTTTCAACAAAAAAGTTATTTTTTGACCAAGAAAAATATACTTTCAACTAAAGAGTAAAAATCTACAGACTAAAAGGACGAATTTTTTCGAAAACATTTGACTTTTAAAAATTAAAAAATAAATTTTCTGCAAAAAAGTTCATTGCTGACCAAAAAATTGAATTATTAACCAAATAGCTGAATTTTCAACCAAAAAAAATCACTTTTCTACCCAAAAGTGAATTTTAAATCCAAAACGGCGAGATTTCAAAAAAATAGTTAAATTTTCAACCAAATTGTTGCATTTTGAACCAAAAAATATGAATTTTCGACCAAAATAGATTAATTAAATAAAAAATTTTAAGCTGAAAAATCGAATTTTTCAGAAAATATTTTACTTTTAATCACTAAAAGCTAAATTTTCAGCAAAAAAAGACAAATTTTAAACAAAGAAGATGGATTATCAACCAAAGAGCTGCATTCTCAACAACAAAAATTAAATTTAAACCTAATAGTTGAATTTTTAATTAAATGTTTGAAATTTCGAACAAAAAAGATTGAACTGAAACTAAAGAAAGTTGCACTTTCAACCAAGAAAAAAACTTTCAAGAGTAAAGTTAATTTTCAAAAAATGAACCCGAGTTTTTTACCAAAAAAGATAAATTTTTAACAAAACATTTAGTTTTCAATTTAAAAAGTCGAATGTTTTAGAAATTTTTTTATCCCCTCAAATATTTGCAACATTTTTATACAAATTTAGGTAAAAAATATCCCTGAAATTTTGTAACTTTTAAAAGGATAAAACGTAATTTCGAAGGATTCTAAGGGATTTCGAGAAATTTTTATAAGTTTTAAAAGATTTTAATGGATTTAAAAACATGTTAAAGAATTCAAGAGATTCGGAAAAATTCCCAGGAAATATTTTTCAAAATACCATACTCAATTCAATTTTAAAAGCTTTAAATACTTAACCTTTGAACTAAAAACATTGCTATTTCAATGAAAAAAGAAGAATTTTTAACCAAAAAGATGAACTTTCAAACCAGAAAATTAATTTTCTATTTAAAAATATGAATTTTCGACAAAATCCATGAATTTTCAACCAACTAGTTGAATTTTCTACTAAAAAAGATAAATTTTCAACAACAAAAAAATAGAATAGAATTTCCCACAAAAAAATGGTTTAAAACAAAGTAGTTTACCAGAATTTTTACCAGAAAAGAGATTAATTTTCAACAAAAAAGTACATTTTCGACTATGAATGCTATATTTTTAACTAAAGAGTTAACATTTTTAAGCTAAAAGAACGAACGCTTTCGAAAACATTTGACTTTTAAACGTAAAAAAATAAATTTTTACCAAAAAAGTCAATTTTCGACAAAATAGGATGGATTATTAACCAAATAGCTAAATTTTCAACCAAAAAATATGATTTTTCTACCCAAAGGTGAATTTTCAATCTAAAAGGATGAATTTTCTACTAAAAAAGGCGAGTGTTCAATAAAACAGTTGAATTTTAAACCAAATGGTTGCATTTTTAACCAAAGAATCATTAATTTTCTACCAAAAGAGATGAATTATAAAAAAAATCCTTTTTCAAGCTAAAAAGTCTAATGTTTTAGAAAAAATTTGACTTTTAATCCCTAAAAGATAACTTGTCAGAAAAAAACAAATAATTTTCAACCAAAGAAGATGAATTATCAACAAAAAATGTGCATTCTCAACAACAAAAATTAATTTTAAACCAAACAGTTGCATTTAAAAACAAAGAGTTGCACTTTTATGTAAAAGAGACGAATTTTCAACACAAAAATTAAATTCTTTAACCTAATAGTTGAATTTTTAATTAAACGTTTGAAATTTCGAACAAACCAGATTGATCTGCAACCAAAAATAGTTGAATTTTCAACCAAAAACAATTAAACTTTCAAGCAAGAAATATTAAATCTTGAGAACACATTTCGTTTTTTAGACGACAGTTGAATTTTCAACAAAAAAATTAATTTTCAAAGATGAAGTTTCTATCCAAAAATACGAATGTTTAATAAAATAGTTGAACTTTTAATCTAAAAATATTACTTTTTAAAATAATATTATTTGATTTTTCAAAGAAATGATTGTATTAGAACCAAAAATCTGAATTTTCTACCAAAAAAAATACATTTTGAGCAAAAAAGTTAATTTTCATCAATAAAGATGAATTGCCAACCAAGAACTGAATTAAAA
>JAWWLR010000092.1:32239442-32260182 GCA_035041075.1 Acraspis erinacei | reverse complement strand
ACAATTTCGGTAAAATCTGTGAAATCTTTAAAATCTTTGTGAAATATTTTGAAATCTTTATACAATCTTTTAAATATATGTAAAATCTTTCCTTAATCTTTGTTTGTGAAACCTTTTGTTTTCATTTAAAACCATTGGAATGTTTTGAAATCTCAAATTTAGTGAAAACTTTTGAAAATTGTTTAAAATCTTTGAAATCTAGGGTAATATATTGTGTTTGAAATCTTTGAAATCGCTTCAAATCCTTATGGATTCTTTGACATATTTGTGAAATCTTTTATATTCATTTGAAGTCATTGAAATATTGGAAATCTTTTGAAATATTCTACAAATTTTTAAATTATTTAAAATCTTTTAAATTTTTTGAAATCTTTGAAATATGGTGTTACTCTATGGTGTAATATACTGTGTATGAAATCTGTGAAAGTCTTGAAATCTTTTAAAATCCTTATGAATTCTTTTAAATATTTATAAAATCTTTCCAAAAACTTTTGTATTAATTTAAAATCATTAAAATATTTTAATTCTTTGTGAAATATTTTGAAATCTTCTAAAACCTTTCGAAATCGTTTAAAATCTTTGAAATATTTTGATATCTTTGACATCTCGTATACTGTTCCCTTTTTAAAATATGTAAAATCCTTGAAATCTTTTCAACGTTTTAAAATATTTGTGAAATATTCGCAATCTTTGAAATCTTGTCTACACGCCTTTTTCAATTCCTCCAATCCTATTCAAGTCTTTGAAATCCGTAAACTCTTTCTGAAATGTTCAAACTTCTTTTAAATATTATAAAAGCTTTGCAATACTTTCAAATCTTTTGATAATCTATAGAATTATTTTGTAACAAAATTCAACGTTCTCGTGAGAATTTCAAGGAGATTTCCAGGTTTTGTAGATTTAAAAAAAAAATCAAGGAGAATTCCAGAATTTCAAGGTTTTCAAAGTCCCTGGACACCCTTTCAAAAAACTTTTAACAGATTTACAAATCTTCCAGGTCTTTTAGTAGCCCTGAATAATATTATTATAAAAATCCTATAATGAAAACAGTTCATACCGATTGGAAGTGACGCTGTGGGCAAAGGAGTTCCAACAGCAACGACCTGTTGTCGATAATCCGATTCTCCCAGAGCCGCAGGATTATATTGCATTGATTCCTGAGGACGTGCACTCGCAATTCCTTGTGGCGCATTGTACAGAACTGTCAGGGCGTAATGTGGAGGTAACGAAGCTTTGCAAATCGCTGTTATAAAAGCGTCACGGGGAGTGTGTAAATCGAGCAAACCACACAAAGAAGCGAAGGTTTGAATTTCCTTCAGGACATTTTCCGTCGCGGATTCATCAGTGCTAAAAATAGGAAAAAATAATAATATAATACATATATATTATCAGGGTGGCGATTAAGCGCACGATTTCAAATTCCCGGTCATTAACCGGTTTTTTCTGGTCCAGTTTTTTAATTTTCTTGCTCAACTACAAGCAAGATTATATTCATATTTTCCGCAAAATTTAAACATTTATTTTAGTTTATTACATTCATTCTAAACATACTTTAACAAACAAAAGAGCAAAACATTGCAAAACAAATATATTTGGAAACAAATACTCAAATTTTCCATTAAAAAATATCAGTATTTTTACAAAAACTGGAATAGTTAAACTTTCAGTTGAAAAAAATTAATTTTTAATAACAGATTTCCGTAAAATAGTTCAACTTTAATCGAAAGTGATAAATTTTCAAATAAAATTATGAATTTTCAACTGCAGTGAATAAATTTCAAACGAGAAATATCCATGTTCAACTAAAATTTATAATATTTAACTGGAACACATAAATTTCCAACCAAAAAGATGATTTTTTAAACAAGAAGATTAATTTTCAATTAAAAACATTGATTTTCTACAAAAAAAAATTCAATTTTTCAACAAAATACGTGAATTTTAAGCGAAATAGTTGGATTTTTATTAGAGAAAACCAATTTTTAACCAAATAGTTGAATTCTGATTTAAAAAAAATAATAATTCCCAACCGAAAATAGAATAGCAACATTTTAGCTAAAGAAATTAATTCTAAACAAAAGGGAGTTTTTAACTAAAACAATGAATCTTCAACTGAAATAGTTGAATTTTCAAACAACAAACAAATTAATTTTTACTAAGAAAGATAAATTCTCAACCCAAAACTTATCTAATTACATTTTAAGCTACAAAAGAAAGAAAAAAAAAGAATTTTCAAACAAAATAATGAATTTCCAAATAAAAAGATTAATTTTCTACCAAAAATTCAATTTAACTGGAACACTCGAATTTTCAACCAAAAGATGAATTTTTGAACAAGAAGATTAATTTTCTAATAAAAAGATTACATTTCTACCAAAAATTCAATTTTTCAATAAAATACATGAATTTTAAGCGAAATAGTTCAATTTTTAATGAAAGAAAACCAATTTTCAATCAATTAGTAGAATTTTTATAAAAAAAAAAAATAGTAATTTTTCAACCGAAAATGGAATAGTGACATTTTTAGTATAAAAAAATTGATTTTAAACCAAACATCAGAGCTTTTAACTAAAACAACGAATGCTGAACTGAAATAGTTGAATTTTTTCACTGAAAAAATTAATTTTTTACTGAAAACTATACATTTTCAACCGAAACCTAAATAATTAAATTTGAAGTTAGAAAAAATATGTTAAATCAAACAGATGCATTTTAAATTAAAACTATAATAGTTACATTTTCAAACGAAGTGATCAATTTTCACATATAAAAACACGTTTTCAATTAAGCAGCTAATTTTTCAACAAAAGAAATTAATTTTTAATTAAAAGGATCATCGTTGAACCAAAAAAAAAATTATTAATAAGAATTTAACTTACAACTAAATAATTTTATTTCCAACCTAAAAGATAAATTTCCAACTAAAATGATCAATATTTAACTGGAATACTTAAATTTGTACAAGAAAAAAAGAATTTTTAAGCAAGAAGATTAACCTTCAACGAAAAAGATAATTTTCAACAAACAAAAATCGAATTTTTTAAAACAAAGTACGTGAAATTTAAAAAAGATCGTTGAAATTTCAATTAAAAAAGATAAATTTTCAGCCAAAAATGTGATAGTGAAATTTTCAGTTAAAGAAATTAATTCTCAACCAAACTGATGAATCTTCAACTGGAAAGTTGAATTTTATGCCCAAAAAATGAATTTTCAACTATAAAGATTAATTTTATATAAAAAAGGCTCATTTTTGCACAAAGTAGATTCATTTTCGAATAATTAGTTTAATTTTTAAATAAAAAATTTCAATTTTCAAATAAATAGTTGAAGTTTCATCCCAAAAAAGCTAAATTTTCAACCAATGTTTAATTTATCTGTTAAAAATCTAATTGTTAAGAAACAAACAAAAAAAGCATTTTCAGCAAAATAGTTACATTTTCCACTAAAATATTTAAATGTTAAGTTTCAAGAAAATTGATTTTCAACAAAGTAGTTATATTTTCAACCAGACATGAATTTTCAATTAAAATAAAGAATTCAAACATTCCCTCTTATTAGAGTAAATTAAAATACCCTCTTATTAGAGTAAATTAAAATAATCTGAAAAATCTGCGACTGTAGATAAAGTGGAAATCACATTTCTAAATAGAAAAAAATTATTAAAATAATGAAAACTTGATTTTTACTGCGATCAGATGTAAATCTTCGTTTATTTCCTGTCTTTCCCGGTTTCCCGGTCAACTCGCCATCCATATATATTGGAGATTATAGATATTAAATATAAATAAATAATAATATTTACCTCGCGTCTACCAAAGGGCTCAGAGCTGCCAACAAACCACACCAGCTAGAATTAATTAACTGAACATGCAGCTTTTTATCTGCCTCTGACGGATTATAACGATGTTCTGTATTTTCTTCCCTCGATCCAATAATCGCCAAAGCGATCGATCGAATGATATCCAACAAACACGCGTAGGCAATACTGATTCCGTAACCATCTGGGATTTGAGGCGGTTCAATTTTATCCAGCATATCCAGACTGAAAAAGAAATCATTTTGTAAATCAGATAGAATAAAATACTTTGGAACCGTACTAATTTTTGCAAATCATCAAAGACTTTCACCTGAAGATTATCTTTTTAGTTATCAATTTTATTATTTGTTCGAAAACTTAACAATTTTCTTAAAGAGATCCTTTTTGGGTTAAAAATTCAACTCTTTTCGTAGAAAATTAATCTTTTGTTTAAAATTCATATTTTGTTGCTGATAAATTAACTGAAATCTTTTCTGGATGAAAAATATTTGTTCTGAAAATTTTTCATTTTGATTTAAAAGATCATATTTTTTAGTAGAAATATTGCATCTTTCTTGGATAAAAATGCAACTGTTTTGCTGAAAGTTTAACTATTTCCTAACAAAAATGACTTTTTCTTTAAAATTCGTATTTTTGTGTTGAAAAGTCAACTGACATCTTTTTGGTTGAAAATTCAAATCTTTTTTTTGGAAAATTTGTCTTTCTTATTTAAAAGTTCTCCTGTTTTAGTAGAATTTTCATTTTTCTTGGATAAAAATGGAACTGTTTGGTTGAAAATTTAACACAGTCGTTAAAAAGTCATACTTTATGGTTAAAAATTCGACTATTTAATAGAAAATTAACTTATTGTTTACAATTCTTCTTTTGTTGTACGAAAGTGAACTGGAATCTTCTTTGGATGAAAATTTAACTACTTTTTTAAGGTTTTCTTTCCACTTTGTCTTGTTAAAACGAGAACAAAATCCTTTCTGCATGAAAATTCAACTCTTTTTTGAAAAATAGTTTTTTTCTTTTTAATTAAAAATGCATTAGGTTTAAAAATAAATTTAATCTTTCATGGATAATGGATTTTTTCGTAGAAACTTCTTTTTTGTTTAAAAATTCACATTTCCACCTTGACAAATCAACTGGAAGCTTTTTTGAATGAAAATTCAACTATTTAAACCTTTTTATTTTAAATAAAAATGTATCTCTTTTAAGAAAAGTTTTATCTTTGTTGGAAAAAATGAAATTGTTTGGTAGGAAATTCAACTATTTTGTTAAAAAGTCATCCTTTTTAGTCAAAAGTTCGTAATTTGAATTAAAAATTCAATTTTTTACGCAGAAACTTATTTCCGGTTTAAAAATTCATATTTTCATAGTGAAAAGTCAATTGAAATCTTTTTAAACAGAAAACTCAACTACCTTTTTCGAAATTTATCTTTTGATTTAAAAAAACATCTATTTACGCAGAAATGTAATTTTTTAAATGAAAATTCCACTCTTTGGTTAAAATTGAATCATCTTTGCTTAGGTGTTCAAATATTTTGTTTGAAAGGTTTGGTTAAATTAGTTTGTTAAAAAATTATTTTTTAGTTGAAAATTTATATTTTTAGATGAAAATTCATTTTTTTAATTGAAATTTTAACTGTTTAGTAAAAAAGCCTATTTTTAGGATTGATTTTTTGTAGTTGAGGATTCTCCTTTTTTGGTAAATAAATCATTTTCTGGGTCTGAAATTTAATTTTTGTTGAGTGAAAATGTATCATTTTCTTTGGAAATTCATTTTTTTCTGAATGTCATATTTTTTATTTGAAAATTAAATTTTGGTGGAGATAATTCGTCTTTTGGTTTGAAGGTTCAACAATTTGAATAAACTTTTATTTCTTTCTTGAGTGCAAAATGAAGAAAAGACTTTTTTTGTTCAAAATAAATTAATAAATTTGAAAATTTTTAATTTTTGCAGATATAATTGTTTTATTCCGTGTATAAAAGATTCTATAATAAAGGAATTACAAGATTAAAAGAATAGTATTTTAATGTTATAAATCAAGGAAAATTAAAAATTAGTCAAGGAAAAGTCAGAGAATTTTTTTAATGAAGTTCTCGGACACCCTTCCTAATTCTACTAGTAATTTTCAACAAAATAGTTTAAAAAAAGATTCATTTTCTACAAAAAGAGATCGATTTTCAACGATAGAGTTAAATTCTTAAAATGTAAAAATGTTAATTTTTCATCAAGAACTTTTCTACTAAAAAAGATAAATTTTCAACCTGAAAGGACGAGTTTCCCATTGAATAAAAAACGAATTTTAATACGGATAAAATTTTGACCAAAAAAGATAACTTTGCATCAAAAGAGTTGAATTTTAAGCCTATTAAGATAAAATTTCAATAGAAAGAAAATTAATTATCAACCAAAAAGTCGCATTCACAGGCAAATAATTAAACTTTCATGCAAAAGGGAATATTATTTTAAAAGACAGTTGAATTTTTAATCTAAAAGAATGAATCATCTATCCAAAAAGCCGAATATTTAACAAAACAGTTAAATTTTTGATTTAAAAGAAGACTTTATAACCAAATAGTTACATTTTCAACCTAAAACTATGTATTTTGGAACGAAATAGTTACATTTTCAAAACAACAAAATTAATTTTATACCCAATACTTGAATTTTCTTGAAAAAATATAAATTCTCAACAAATAACAGATGAGTTAAATTTTATTTTTTTAAATTAATCTTAAACCGCGAAAAAAATTGAAGCCAAATAGTTAAATTTTTAACTAGAGATAAATTTTGGAAGAAAAATATCATAGTTATTTAAACGAAATAGATTAAAATTTTAAATTTAAAAGTTCAATTTCAACCAGAAAAGATTTTAATTTAAAATAAAAATCAGAATAATGAAAAAAAGAGTAAATAGAGTTAAATCTTGAAACAAATAGTTCAATTGTCAAATTAAAAAACAAACTTTTAACCAAATTTTTAACAACAAAAAGATTAATTTACAAATAATAAAGAAATAGTTCAATTTTCAATAATAAAAAAAATATAATTTTCAAACAAATAGTCAAATTTTTAACCAAAGATATTAATTTTCAACAAAAAATTAATTTAAAATTAAGAACAGCTGAATTCAACCAAAAAAGATTAATTCCTAACGAAATATGTCATAGTTAATCCTTTAAACTATTTTTTTTATTTTAGGTCGAAAATAGCTCAATTAAACCAAGGATCAAATTTTCAACGAAATGTTTCAATTTTCAACAAAACGGATATATTGTATACCCGAAAAACATGAATTTTCAGCAAAGTAATTAAATTTTTAACCCAAGAGATAAATTTTCAATTAATAAAATCAATTTTTAAAAAAGTAGTTCAAATTTCTCCTAGTACGCAGTTAAATTTGTAGCAAAGAAGAGTAATTTCTTATAAAAAACGACGAGAATTGAATAAAATACACGAATTTTCACCTCAAACCCATCAATTTGCGAACAAAAATAAAGTAGTTCAATTGACAGTTTAAAATAAATTTTGAATAAAAAAATACTGGTCGCAAACTATTTCGCCAATATTTTCTCGTGCAACTATTAATCATTGCAAATAATTAGTTCGGCATAGAAAACTAAAGATAGATTTTTAATAAATAGCTATGAAGTTTTATGATTTTGTGTAAAAAATAAAAAGTTTCTGAGAAAATTATGAAAACCTACAACAAAAAAACTCTAATTTAATTTTTAAAAAATACGATTTTTCAAAAAAAAAAAAATGAACTTTCAACCAAGCAAGGAATAGTTAAATTTTCAGTAAAAAAATCTTCAAGTAAAGAAATGAATCTTTAATTTCGCACAAAAGTGTAGAATTTTCAACCAAGAAAATGAATTCTCAACCATAAATCTAATAGTTGATATTTAAATCAAAAAATATTTTAACTTTAAAATAAAAAATCTTGAATTCAACCAAAAAAGATTCACTTTCAACTAGACATTTGCATTTTAGAGCAAAATAGATTAAACTTTTACGATAAAAGATGGATTTTTAAACTAAAAAGACGAATTCTAAACAAAATACATAAAAAATTGGAACCAGATAGTTCAATTTTCAACTAAAAACGATCAATTTTCAACCAAAAATGGAGTGGTTAAATTATCAGTTAAAAAAATAACCTTCTATGCAAAAAGAAACGATTTTTGACAAAAAAAAGTTAAATTTTAAACAAATAAAATCAATTTTATGAAAGTAGTAAACCTTTCAACCTAGTAGTTGCATTTTCTTCCAAAAAAGATGAATTTTCAACAACAAAATAAATATCCAATGAATAATAATTAATTCTTTAAAATTTCTACCCACAAATGTGAATTTTCAATTAAAAATTAATTAGTTGAATTTTAAACAAAAAACGATCAATTTCCAACTGAAAATAGAGTACGTGATTAAATTTTGTGTCGAAAAAATTAATTTTAAATTAAACCAAAATTTTAAGAAAATAATTCGATTTTCTACCAATAAAATGAATTTTTAACAAAGTAATTGAAGTTCCAAATATATAAATTTTCTACAAAATATGAAAAAAATGTCAAGCGAATTGTTCAATTTTCTACTAAGAAGATTAATTTTCTACCAAACAGTTGCATTTTTAAATTTAAATTTTTCTACCAGACAGGTGCGTTTTTACCCAAAAAAGGTGGATCTTTATAAACATAAATAAACCTTCAAACCAAAATATAAATATTCAACAAAATAGTTTTTAAAAAAACAGTGGAATTTCCAACTGAATTTTTAAAAGAGTTGTTAAATTTCCAACAAAATAATTTCATTTTGAACTAAATAATCAAACTTCTGACAAC
Source organism: Acraspis erinacei (assembly GCA_035041075.1). Classification (NCBI taxonomy): domain Eukaryota; kingdom Metazoa; phylum Arthropoda; class Insecta; order Hymenoptera; family Cynipidae; genus Acraspis; species Acraspis erinacei. Next base: position 32,251,535 of record JAWWLR010000092.1, on the reverse strand, counting down.
AAAAAAAAAGAATTTTTAACCAAAAATTTAATAGCAAACTTTCCAATTAAAAACAATGAACTTTTAACGAAACATAATTGAATTTTCTTATTGGGGTTCATTCAGTCAGTTCGCATTTAAGCGAAAAAACGAGAAAAAGGGAAAGTTTCTTGAAAATAGTAGAGAAAAAAAGAAAAATTCTTTAAAAAGGGGGAAATCATTTTTTTTATATTTACTATGTTGGCTTGGCTTGTCCACTTGGAAAAGTGACAACAACTGGTAACCAAATTCCTCTCGAATAAAAACCAGGTTGAGGAGAAACTCCCGGGCCGATTGGCATGCCAGCTAAAAGAGCAGGTGCGGTTGATTGTGCAGCAGGAGTTGTTGATCCTATCCAAAGGAAGTTATGAGATTCGTGAACTTGAGTTTCTTTAGATAAACAATAATCATACATTTATCATTGATTAATAAATTATTTAGTAAATAATAAACCCAAAGTTACTTAAATCCTAAAAAGAATTGCATAAATAGGGTGGCCGTTTTAATCGAAGACGAAAAAAACCCGGCTATTTTAAGGTTTTTTCCCGGTTCGCAAACATTTTTCAACGTCAATTAAATAAAAAACTTCGAAATCTAAGGCAAATCATTTTTCCATATGAATTAATGAAAAATAAACTGTAAATAAAATAACTCAAGATGGAACTCTTAGTTTAAACATTTTTTTAATTAAAAATTTTGTTATTCAAATGCTCAGTCTTTAAAAATGTAAAAGCTGCATCTAGTTTTTTCAGATTTAAAATTTTTTTTACAATTTCTAAATATCTTTTCAAATGATTCTAATTTCAAATAATTTTTCAAAATAAAAAATCATTTCAAACTTTCCTAAAAATCTTAAGAAAATGTTTTTATTCTTTTGAAAACTTTCACAATTCTTAAAAGCGCCGGAAATAATTTCAAGTTTTAAATTAATTTTAAATCTTTTCAAAACCTCTCAATATCTCTAAAAATTTTACTCGAATTTTTCTACAAACAATAAGGGTTCAATTTTTATTATTTTATACAGTAAAATTGAACAATTTCAATTACAAAATAATAATTTTTTAATAGAAATAAAATAGTTACGTTCAAAGTTGTAAGAAAAACGTGAAATTTCAAAGATTCAAGACTTTCTATATTAAACCATTCAGTTTCAAATCATTAAAATTTTGTTACGACGAAGGCTTTTGAATGGAACCAGTTTAATTTTTAACGCTGAATTATTGTTCACTTTTTGATACTTTAAAAGAAATAAATTTATAAAATAAATAATTAATTTATATTTATAGTTGATCAAGTAAAAAAATTTGTTATCAACGCTTAAAAATACAAATCTAAAATGGAAAATTTTGTTAACTAAAAGATTTTCGAATTAAGTATTATAAACTGAATGATGCCAAAGTTGAAGGAGATAAAAATTCAACTAAATATTTTTCTAAACTCCTAAAATCGAACTTGAACAGATTTCACTTCTAAAATTCCCGGTCAACAGATAAATTCACTTTCATTTCTCGATTTTTCTCAGTCTCAACAAATTCCCGACCATTTCCTGGTTCAGCGGCCACCCCGGATAAAGAAGAGTGCACAATAAAAATTAGAATTTTTAAAACCCATTTGGTAAACAATGCCTTTAGTTTTCTTCTATTTAAAGAAAACATTGTTTAGCAGTTTCGCTAAGCCGCTTTAGGTCTAAAAATGAGTTTTCTTAGTTCTCGATTTGAAAAAAATAAAATAAAATCTTTAATTTATTGAGGAATAAGCCATAAATGAAAAAACTGTTTTTTTTTTTAAATATTGTCAGATTTAGAATGCGAATTTTTTTATTTTACTAAAATTAATGTCTGAAATGGCCCAAAAATTTGTTCTCTGGAATAATATGCACACCTTTTGAACATTTTTTTTCAATTAATTAATTAGTATATTTCGCTAGTGAATAAATTAAAAATAGTTGTACCGAAAGACAGAAAAAAGTCTTCAATTTCGAAATTAAAATGTATTTTCAACTATAATTTACTTGAAAAGTATGTAAGCTTCTATCACTTTTTTAAATAATGTCAGTATCGTAATTTTTTTAAATGAAAATATAACTTTAGTGATCTTTGAATTATTTTAAGTTCAACCTGTATGTTTTAGAATTTCCTTGAAATCCACTGATTTTAATTTGTTTTTTGGATCAACATTTTTTTTAATCATATTGGCTTCCAATCAATTTCATCGAATTCTCTTGAATTCTCTTAAATTCTTCTATATTCACTCCAGTTTGATTGAAATCAATAAAATATTTTTTATTTTATTCCGCTTCATTTGAATTAATTTAAAATATATTATAATTAACAGAAATTTTGAAGATAAACTGATTACTTCGGACAACTGCATAAAATCAATGTAATTTTTTGGATTTTTTTCTAATTAATTTGAATTCCTCTGCATTTCACTTGAATTGTTTTACATTCAATCTGAATTCTTACGAATTCATTCTGAATTCATTTAAATTCAACTTGAATTCGTATAATTTTCATCAGATTCTCTTGAATTCTTCTAAATTAATTTCAGTTTTCCTAAAACAAATTGAATATTTTGGATCTTTTACAGTTTTTCAAATCATTTGGAATTCATTCTGAATTATTATAATCTATCCGGAATTCCTCTATACTGAAATGAACTCTTTTTAAATTCGCTAAATTTTACTCAAATGAATTAATTTTTTTGGGGGGTTTAAAAGTTTTTCTTACTTTTTTTAAGCACCTTTCAATTTGTACGCGTTTTATCGAATTTTTCTCACTGCCCTTAAATTCGTCTGCATTCACTTGAATTTTAATTGATTCATTGTCATTTTCTTCGTTCAATTTTTTTTCATTTCATTTGAATTTTATTTTTTAATTTCGTTCAATTCAATAAAATTCTTACGTATTTCATCGAAATCTCCTGGATTACCCTTAAACTCTTCTAAATCCACTCCTATCCAGAATTCATTTAAATTTACCTTGGATTCGTATCAATTCCGAAAAAATCCTCTTTAATCCTCTTAAAGTTTTCTCAATTTACTCAACTTTTAATCAAATCCATCAAAAATTTTGGATTCAAATTTTTTTTGGAATTCATTCGGAATTAAAACTCACTTTTTATACATTTATCATGAATTCTCATCAATTTATTCTGAATTCTCATAAACTTATCCTAAATTCTCATTAATTTATCCTAAATACTTTTAAATTGAAATTCATTCCTCTAATTCACTCAATTCTATCCAATCCAATGGATTAAAAAAAAAATTACTTCACCCTTAAGTCTTCTAAATTAACTTTCAATTTTTAGGAATTTCATTAAATGCTTTTAAATTTCCCTGAATTTGTCTAATTTCACTCTGAACTTTATGAATTTAAAAATATTTTTTAATTGTTTTCAATTCACTTAAATTTTTTAATTCCCCTTGAATTCTGATGTATTTGAACAAATTCTTTTCATTTCTTAAAAAATTCTCTAAATTCACTTCAATTTTAATTAATTAATTTTCGTTAAAATTGTTTTTTTCAATTCGCTTCAATACCGTTAAATTCCTCACGAATTTTTTCCACCCATTTTACTCAATTCAATAGAATTGTTTGATTTTTTAAATTTCGTTCAATTCAAATTAATTGGAGTTCTTTTAAATTTTACTTGAATTATTTGAATTAAGTCTGAAACTTTATGAATATATCCTGAATGGAATTAATCCTGAATTTTTATAATTTATACGCTATTCCTCTATACTGAAATGAACTCTTTTTAAAATTGCTAAATTCTACTCAAATAAATAAATTCTTTAGGGATTTTAAAAGTTTTTCTTACTTCACTCTGAGGTCTTTTAAACTCCCCATGGATTGTTAGGGATATCATACAATGCTTTTGAATTCCCTTGAATTTCTATGAGTTAACTAAAAAAATATTGAATTAAATTAATTTATTTATTGTTTTCAATTCATTTTTTTTAATCACCTTTGAATTTTTTTCAATTCACTTGGATTTTATTTTTTAAATTTCGTTCAATTCAATAAAATTCTTAAGGATTTCATCAACATCTCCTGGATTATCCTTAAACTCTTCTAAATTCAAAAAATCCTCTTGAATCCTCTTAAATTTTTCTCAATTCACTCAAGTTTTAATAAAATCGATAAAAAAAATTTCGATTTAAATTTTTTTTGGAATTCATCCGGAATTAACACTCATTTCTTATGAATTTATCCTAAATTCTCATAAATTTATTCTGAATTCTCATAAACTTATCCTAAATTCTAATTAATGTATCCTAAATACTTTTAAATTGAAATTCATTCTTCTAATTCACTCAATTCTATCCAATCCAATGGATTAAAAAAAAAACTTTACTTCACCCTTAAGTCTTCTAAATTTACTTTCAATTTTTAGGAATTTCATTAAATTCTTTTAAATTTCCATGAATTTCTCTAAATTCACTTTGAACTTCATGAATTTAATAAATTTAAAAAAAAATTTTTTTATTGTTTTCAATTCACTTAAATTTTTTAATTCCTCTTGAATTCTGATGTATTTTGACCAATTCTTCTCATTTATTAAAAAATTCTCTAAATTCACTTAAAGTTTAATTAATTAATATTCGTTAATTTTTTTTCAATTCGCTTCAATTCCGTTAAATTCCCCCCGAATTTTTCACACCCATTTTACTCAATTCAATGGAATTTTCTGATTCTTGAAATTTCTTTTAAATTTTACTTTAATTATTTGAATTAAGTTTAAAATTTTATGAATACATCCTGAATTCATTTAAATTTACCTTCGATTCGTATGAATTCCATTGAATGCACTTGAATCTTATTAAATTCTTCTAAATTCACGCCAGTTTTACTCAAATCGATCAAATATTTTCAATTTTTTGCAATTAATTTAAATTCATTTAAAAATAATCCTGAATTCTCATGAATTTATCCTAATTTCTTATAAAAATATCCTAAATTCACATGAATATGTCCTGAATTCTTTTGAATTGAAATTAATTATTCTCAAATTCACTCAATTCTGTCCAATTTATTGGAGTTTTGAAAGTTTTTTTTACTTCAGCCTGAATTCTTTTAAAGTCATCGTGAATTTTTAGGCATTTCATCAAATTCTTTTGAATTTCCTTGAATTTTTCTAAATTCACTCTGAACTTGATAAGTTTAATGAATTAAAAAATATTTTTTTAAATTGTTTTCAATTCACTTACATTTTTTAATTCCCCCTGAATTCTGATGTATTTTAACGAACTCTTCTCGTTTCTTAAAATTTCTCTAAATTCACATGAATTTTTTTTTTTAATTCGCTTTAATTCCGTTAAATTCTCCCCGGAATTTTTCACACCCATTTTACTCAACTCAATGGAATTTTTTGATTTTTTAAATTTCTTTTAAATTTTACTTGAATTATTTGAATTAAGTCTGAAATTTTATGAATATATCCTGAATTCATTTAAATTTACCTTTGATTCGTATGAATTCCATTGAATGCTCTTGAATCCTCTTAAATTCTTCTAAATTCACGCCAGTTTTACTCAAATCGATCAAATATTTTCAATTTGTTGCAATTCATTTAAATTCATTTATAAATAATCCTGAATTGTCATGAATTTATCCTGAATTCTCGTAAATTTATCCTAAATTATTATCAACTTATCCTAAATTCACATTAATATATCCTGAATTCTTTTGAATTGAAATTAATTCTTTTAAAATTCACTCAATTCTATTTTTTTTTTAGTTTTTTTTTTACATCACCCTGAATTCTTCTCAAGTCACCTTGAATTTTTCTAAATTTTCTCTGCACTTCATGAATTTAATGAATTAAAAAATATATTTTTTAATTGTTTTCAATTCACTTACATTTTTTAATTCCCTCTGAATTCTGATGTATTTTGACGAACTCTCCTCGTTTCTTAATATTTCTCTAAATTCACTTAAATTTTAATTAAGTAATTATTTTCTTTCAATTCGCTTCAATTTCGTTAAATTCCCCTCGAATTCTTCACACCCATTTTACTCAATTCAATGGAATTTTTTGGATTTTTTTCAAATAATCCGAGTTCTTTTCAATTTTACTTGAATTAATTGAATTAAGTCTGAAATTTTATGTATATATTCTGAATTCATTTATATTTACCTTCGATTCGTATGAATTCCATTGAATGCACTTGAATCCTCTTAAATTCTTCTAAATTCATGCCAGTTTTACTCAAATCGATAAAATATTTTCAATTTTTTGCAATTCATTTAAATTCATTTAAAAATAATCCTGAATTCTCAAGAATTTATCGTGAATTCTCATAAATTTATCCTAAATTCTTATAAACTTATCCTAAATTCACATGAATATATACTGAATTCTTTTGAATTGAAATTAATTCTTCTAAAATTCACTCAATTCTATCCAATTCATTAGATTTTTTTTAGTTTTTTTACTTCACCTTGAATTCTTTTAAAGTCACCGTGAATTCTTAGGCATTTCATCAAAATCTTGCGAATTTCCTTGAATTTTTCTAAATCCACTCCAAACTTAATGAACTGAAAATTTCTTTTTAATATTTTTTAATTATTTCCAATTCGCTTACATTTTTTAATACGGCCTGAATTTTGAAGCATTTTAAAGAATTATTATTTCCTACACATTTCTCAAACTTCATTCAATTTTTAATAAATTAATTTTTTTCAATACCCTTGAACTCCGTAAAATTTTCCCTGCATTATTTACTTGCATTTTACTCAATTCAATGGCAATTTTTTATTTTTAAAATTTCGTTCAATTCACTCAAATTCTTATGAATTTCATCAGTCTCTTGAATTCCCTTTAATTCTTGTAAATTCGCCATCATTTATTGAAAGCAATGACATTTTTTAGATTTTTTCCATTTCCTTTGAATTCTGTTGAATTCTTTTAAATTTGAAAGAACATTTGCTGTATTTTTAGGTCCTCTAAGTCACTTTCAGTCGCGAAATACATTTGAAATTTCAAATTTCAAGATTATTTTTCTGTCACTCGATGTATACATTTTTAATTTATTTATGATAAAGAACATTCTCTTTATATTGTAGAATAAATTCGTATTTTAGGCTCAACAATATCTACAAAAGTGGTTTTATTTCATCAAATTTAAAACTCATTCCCTAATAATTAAGTAATACTTTCTATGGGTGAAATATTTGTTTAGCCTTTAATTATTAATCAAAAACTAAAAAAAATTCAAATGTAAAACGGCCTAGCGGAACCCCTAAGCAATTTTTTTTTAATGAAAGAAAATTTATAAGAGTTTTCACCAAAAGGAAAAAATTTCAGGGGACAGCGTTTGCAAAATAAAAAAATTCAAGTTTTTATTGGGCACCCTGGTATAAAGCTTATTTTCTCTCAGTCATTTTTCAAATTGAAATTATTTTAAAACTTACCCATACTGGCAGGACCAACCATGTGCGGATTGACAAAAAGACTGTGCACATAAGCACCCAAACTATTAACAATATCTTGAAATATATTTGTTGCATGTGGTTTGAGATCATAGCAGTTGCAAAAACTCGTGAGCAAATCTGACTGCACTGTCATTTTGTGCAGAACTTCCAATGCTAAGGCTCGCTGCCAAACTGGCTTGTCAGGGTCCAAAAACTTGACGATCAGGGAAAGAAAGATTTCACATTCCGTTACCTAAAACCGATAGAATAAAAATATCTAATTTTAATTTTTATAATTTTTATTTGGCCGTTTTAACCAAAGAAAATAATTCCTGGCCATTTCCCGGGGTTTTCCCGGTTCGCAAACATTTTTCCTGGTCAATTAAGTTTAAAAATCTAACGCTAAATATATAAATTGTTCCATTCGAAGCAATAAAAACTGAACTGCAAATGAAAGCACTCAAGGTGCAATTTTTTAATTTTAAACTTTGAAAATTGAAGTTTAAAACTGCCAAATTCAAAATTTTAAACCTTTATAAATTGTAGAGATCAAAGATTCAGATTGAGTTCCGAAAATATAAATCTACGTTATCATTTTCAATGCTCTAAATTGAAGAATCAATCGATGAATTTAAAAATGTCCGAAATTATACCATTTTAAGAAATTTTAAATTCTAATTCCAGCTCAGAATTTTTTAAAAATTTCAATCGGAAATTTTAATTCATTTCGAAAAAATCTCTGCTCAAATCTAGAATTTGTATTCTTTTAGAAAATTCTCGATTTCAACTCACTGTAAGAATTAGAATTTTTTTGTAAAATTCTCTGAACCAATTCATAATTTAATTTTTTCGAAAATGCCTCGTTTCAACACGAAGTAACAATTTTGTTTGAAAAATTCAATTTTTCATTGAAAATAGTTATTCTTCGGCATAAATTCCAATTTCAACTCAGAATAAAAAATTTTCTGTAAAATTCCCTGTTCAAATTCATCATTTTAATTCTTTTAAAAATATTCCGTTTCAACTAAGCCTTAGAATTCATTCTTGTAAAAAATTCCATGTTCCAGCCCGGAATTTATTTAAATTTTTCAATTCCCTGTTCCAAGAAAAATTACAATTCTGTTGTATAAATACCAGTTTCAACTCAGAATTGTTTAAAATTTGAAAATTACCTGCTTTAACTCAGAATTATAATTTTTTGGAAAAAGGTCCTGTTTCAATTCAGAATTTTTCTCCTTTTCAAAACTTTCCAATACTATCTCAAAATTTAAAAAAAAATTGAAAATTACAGGTTCCAAGTCAGAATTATTATTATTCTTGTTTATAATCCAGTTCCAACTACGAATTTGTAAAAAATCGAAAATTCCATGATAGTTTAAAAATTCTCAAAACATGTTCTTTTACATTTTTTCCTATTAATTTTTTTTAATTCTCCGGAATTAAAGAAATTTTCTTCAAATCTTCCGCATTTATACGCGTTTTGAATTAGGATTTAAAAATCGCATTTTCTATCTTCATTTAATAATTATTATTTTATTTAAATTTTGCGGGAAAATGTATCAATTCAAATTGGAAAGGAATCTTAATTTAAATGATAAAAGAAGTCAAAGTAATAGAAAACACGCATTAAACACTTTTTAGTTGAGTTTTCAAATCAAAAAGATAAAATTTGAACCAAAGAAATCAATTATTAACTAAAATGATGAATTTTCAGCCAAAAAGATTTATTTTCTATAAAAAAAGACTCATTTTGAACAAACTAGATGAATTTTCACCTAAAAAAATCTATTTTAAACTAAAATTAGAATGGTTTAAATGTTAGAAAAATAAATATTCAACCAAAAAAAAAAACGAATTATCAAAATAATTGTTTTCGTTTTAACAAAAAATAAATCTATTTTAACCAAAACTAGAAAGAATAAATTTTTAGTTAAAACAGTCAATTTTAAAGCTAGAAGATGAATTTTGTACAAAAAAATACAGTTTCAATCAAATATATGAACTTTCATCTAGAAAAATAAAATTTAATAGTTAAATTAAAAATTTTAATAGTTTTACCTTCAGTTTAAAAAACTTAATTTTCAACTAAAAAGATACGAATTTTCAGCGAAAGATATTCGTTTTTAATCATAGTGATGAATTATCAATAAAAAATAAGATTTTTTGACCAATTTAGTGGAACTTTAAACCCAAAATATAAGTTTTCTGTAAAAAAAAAAACGATTTTTTTACCCAAAGAAATGAATTATTAACAATAAATAAAATAGTTACATTTTCTAATTAACAATTTAACATTATTGAAAACTAAATTGAATATTTCAAAGGAAAAGCTTCTGAAATTCTAGAATTTTAAATTGTCATTAAACAATAAAATAGTTTAAACATCTTTAAAAAGCTTCAACATTTTATTTCAAAATCTTGAGAAATCTAGAAATTCGTTTAAATTTGTCTAAATTCAAAATTATTTTTGAATTTTTTTTACGAACTAATATTAATATTTTTTTTAATTAATCGAATTTGTCCTACGATCTTTAGAAAATCCTGCAAATTTCCGTAAAATATACTTCAAAAGCTTCTAATTTTTTGTTTGAAATCTGCAAAAATCTACATTTTCTTTTAAATTAGACTTTGGCTATTTGCACCGAAATTTCAGTACGAATAGCCGAATTTTTTCCGGTACAAACACTTCGTTCAAATTAGTTGAAATAATTTTTAATTTTTTTAATTAATTTTGAATCTATTCCAAGCTTCTAAATATTTTTTTTAATTACTCAAATTTTCACTACAAATAATAAGTGTTCAATGGTTATTTATACATCAAAATTAAACAATTTCACTTACGACTAACATTTTTTTAAAAGAATAATTAGAATTTTAATATTCAGTGTTTAAAATCTTTTCAACATTGAAACGATTCAAGGTTTTCTATGACGAACAATTCAGTTTTAAATTTTTTACTTTTAAATATTTGAGTTCAATTTAATCATCTCAAATGAACAGCCAAATACTGTTAAATATTAAATAATTATCCTTTATCTAAATTTAAAAAAATGAAAATTGAATGACTTACAAATCGGACGATTACATTTTTTAATGACTTAAGACTTTTGAATTTAAACATTTTAATTTTTAACGTTAAAATCTTTATCTTTTAACTTAAAGCACAAAAAAAAGTACAAAGAATTTAGAGAAATTAAAAAGAAATGAGAAGAATTAGATTAAATTCATAAAAAATCAAGCTAAATTTAAAAAACAATAAAGTAAATTGAAACCAATTTAAAAATTTGGAAATATTAATTTATTTGTATAGAATTATGTGAATTCAGAAGAATTCAAAAGAACTTAGGATAAATTAATAAAAATTCAGGGCGAATTACAAATGAATTGTACAAAATATTTGAAATCTAAAAAATTTTTTGAGCTCTACGAAATCACTCATGCCTGGCGAAAATTTTTTTGAAATCCATTGAAATATTCAAATCATTTTTAATATTTAAATTTAAAAATTCTTTACATTTATCTGAATTTTTTAAACCTCTTAAAAATGCCAAGGAATTTGAAAAAAATACGTTCAAATATTTCAAATCATTTTATCAATTGATTCGCAGGAACAATTAAATTAAAACTTTTAAAATTCATTGAATTAAGTAGAAAATAATCAGCTTATAGAAATTCAAGGGAATGAAAAAACTTCCAGTGAATGCATAAAATTCAAGAGAATTCCAATGAATTCAGAGTGAATTCCAAACCTCTTCAAATATTTAAAACCCTACCAAAAATACCTCACTTCTCATGCATAAATTCTTTAAAATGCACTAAAATATTATAAAATTTCGTGATATTCTATGATGATATTTTCTCAAATCATGGAAAATGTGAGTTTTAAAATCCCTTCAAATCGTCGGAAATCCTATAAAATGACGTGAAATCTTTTAAACTATTTTAAAACCTCATACGCCCTGTAAAATCATTCCATATCTTCAGAAATTCTAGAAAAATTTGTATCCTATAATATTTCAAGAGCTTTAAAATCACTGCAAAATTAATGAAATTAATTTTTGAAAATCTTTGGAATCTTTTACAATTTCCTAAAATAATTAAAATTAAAAGCTCCTGAAAATGCTTTAAATTCTCTTAAATATTCTATAAATTCTCTGTTCGCGCTTAAATTCTAAAAGCAAATTCTCGAGAGTATGTGCTTACAATAAATTCTTGCCCATTTAAAAAATCTGGTAAAGAATCATAAATACTTACAAGCAATGAATGATATTTTTGTACCAATATAGAAACCACTCTCAAAAGTCGCATGCTGATCGGAAAATAGGGTTTATCGAGAGGCGTCGCTTGTTGAATCGATGCTGGTACGGAATTTCGATACTTAATATTCGGGGAAAATAATTTTATCACCAGAGCACAGACTCGTTCCTTCAGAAGAAAACTAAACTCCGGATGCTGAAAAGCAACGATAAATTTTTTATTTATTTCTAAATTCATTTTCATATTCAAAATCTCTTTTGATTTAATGAAGTACCTTAAAAAATACGGACGAGAAATTAGTTAACACGGATTCAAGTAACTCCAGTCCGAAAGTCCGTGTCATTTCCGTAATTCCAATCAGCCAATAAGGCTGAGCGGCATGTACCAATTGAACTAA
>JAWWLR010000092.1:32194064-32205314 GCA_035041075.1 Acraspis erinacei | reverse complement strand
TAATTTTAAGTTTTGAATTTTAAAAATTGGACAAAACTAAAAAATGTTCCGAAAAATTGCACATAAACTTGAACATTTATTGTTTAATTGTCAGCTTTTTAAGTCAAATACCGTATCCTTGAGAATTTTATAATTCGCAGAGTTCGAATATTATACTTCTAAATTAACAAGTGCTAAATAAAATGAATTTTATAGAGACAAGGCTCGGCGGCAGCAGTTCGGCTGAGTGAGGGGAAGCTGCTTAGTGGTGGAACTCGTACGGAGGTAAGTGGGGCGGAATTGCCATCGACCCTTTATTTTAATCCGATTTTGCAGGCTCAAACAGTGGAACATTTAGGAAAAATTTTGTGCATACATATTCTAAATATTATTCTCTTTTTTCTCGCGAAAATATCTTTTTAGTAAGACAGTTTGTATTTGTTTTTAAATTAAAAAAGTGAAATTTTAATGTGCCTGACAAAAGCAATCTAGCAGGTTGCATCCTGTTAACTTTATTTGAAGTCATATTTTCCAAATTCAAAGTACCCGATTCAATATAGCCGCTACAATGATTTTAAAAATTGATAAATAGTGGTGAAAATTAGTGATCCAGGATAAAAGACGGAAAACTTGAAAAATGTATAAAGGTTCGTAAAATATTAGTCCCTAGGGATATTTTCAAACTAATTCCGAAACTTCAGTCAGATTTTCAAAATACTTCAACTAATTCAAAAGCTTTTTTCAAAATTTCAAAAGGTTTCGAGGGAATTAAAAATAATTTAAGGGATTTAAACAGACTAAATGGAATTTCAAAGAATTTGAAAAGATTACAAGGGAATCTAAGCAATTGCTAAATTTTTTTAAAGGCTTTCAAGTAATTCCAAAAGATTTTTTAATGGATTTCCAAATTGATTAAATCATTTAAATTAAGGAAAAAACATTCAAGAGAATTTGAATGATTTAAAGGAAATACAAAACATATTTAAACGATTTCAAAATATTTTTAAAGTAATTTCAAAATACTTCAATGAATTTAAAAACATTTGGCAGAATTACAAAGATTTTATTGAATTCAAGTCATTTCAAAGCATTTCGAAGAATTTCAAAGGCATTAAGGGAATTAAAACGAATTAAAAATATATTTAAATGAGTTTCAAATATTTTAAAGCATTTCAATCAATTTGAAAATATTACGCAAAAATTCAATTACTTGAAAGAAATGCCAGTTTATACAAATGCCAGGATTTTCAAAGCTTTTCAGGGCAATTTCAAGGCATTTCGAAGAATTTCAAAGACTTCATAGGGAATGGAAAAGAATTGAAGGAATTTCAGGATATTTCGTGGAAATTAAAATTGATTTGAAAGGATTTCAAAGTGTTCCAAAAAACCCTAAACATATTAAAGGTTTTCAGGAAATTCTAAAGATTGGCACAGGATTTCCAAATATTTACAAAGTAATAACAAAGTTCTTTAATAAATTTGAAAATATTATGCAAAATTTCAATAATTTCAAGGAATTAAAAAAAATTCCATGATTTTCAACAGAATTTCAAATTGTTTAAAAATAATAACAAAATATATGAATAGATTTAAACACAGAATGCAAAATTTCAACGATCCAAAGAATTTCCAAGGGGATTGAAAAAATATTTGAAGAGATTCCAAAAGATTTCAAAACATAGCAAAGATGTAATTACATAATAACTTCACTTTCAAAAAAAGTGAAGTGTTAACATGAAATAAAAAATAAAGATGTAGCGAAAGTGTAACCATTGAAATGAAAGGCTTTTAAATTATTGTACACAATGACAAAGAAGATTGTTATTTTTACCTCGCATTTCTTGAACTTTAAACCTTTGATCTCGGAAAAAGTAATTATCGTCACCAACATTAGAGACTTTCTAAAAATCTCGTAAGATCCATTGTTGGGTTCAAATGTTACCTTCAAGATTTGACGTATCGGCATTAAAGCGCATTAATTTGACTGTCTTATCGTTACTTCCGGTTGCCATCAGATGTCCATCGGGAGTCCAAGCCAAACAATATATCGAGCCTTTATGATGTTTCGTTCTTTTGAAGAGAACAGTCGGTTGATAGGTCTCATGGTCTTCCCTGGAAAAAAGGTTGCATTAAAAACTAATAAACTAGGAAAAATTACAATATATGGTAAACAAAGTACAGAATCGTTGAGGAATTAAAAAACTGCTTCCTTTCACTCAGACGCTTCTCGTCTGTTGCTCGATTCTTCTATGCACCGGATATTCTCAGTTGTTACTTTCCTCGAGAAGAATGATTTTTCCGTCTAGTTCCCAACCTTTCCCTTGTTTCCTTCATTCATTCAACATTTTTTTCCAACAATTTTCAACCTTTGTATGTATTACTTAATTTTAATTTCATTTTCTCTGATGCGTTTAATATTTTTTCTCTTCAGAAATTCTGCAGTCAAATTTGAGTTTAAGATATTTAAAAAATAATTTTTTTGAGGGTAATAAGGTATTTTTCGGATTTATAGTATGCGATTAAGTACTTAAAATTTCACTTATGGAACAATTAAGACCTTTAATAAACCGGGCAGAAATAAATAAACGGACACGCTCTCACCTATCAATCACAGTTTCTCAAGAGATTCAAGATGTGCATTCTAAATTCCGCGGAAGACAGAGAGAATGCAGTTTCCAGTATTCTATAGTTTTTAATCTACGAGTTAATTATCGGCTAAGACTTAAATTGGGCCCTTTTAACTACAAAAATGACTGAAAAATTTAAATATGAAATCTGTGAAATTTATTTCAATAAATTTTCGATGAAAATCAGACTTCACAGCCCAAAATGCTATAAAAACAGGGGAATTATAGCGATTCTGTACAAAAATAGGAAAATTAATTTTTGTATATAAAATGGTTGAACTTTCAACCATAAATTTTAATTTTCTACCAAAAGAAATAAGTTTTCAACGAAAGAGTTGGATTTTCTTAGTGCGTTCTATTAATTCTGTTGAAATTTAATCGAGAAAAACAAGAAAAAGAGGATTTCCATAAAAAAGAAGAAGAGAGGGAAATATGAGAAAGGGTGTCGAGTCTGGAATAAAATATACGATCTAGATTTTGCTGCGAAAAAGCTGATTATCAGGTGATTTAGGTGGATTTTAAATAGGAAGACAATTTACAGCCATGAATAAATCAACTTTATTAGTATACTACACTTTCTCTCTTTAAATATTTTCATATTTTTTCTGTATTTGTATTCGCAAAATAGTGGTCCAAATATAGACTACTTTCGAAAAAAGAATGATGTTCCCTCGAAGAGAAATCGATACACTCATTGGTTCTAATCGATTAGTGTGGCGTAACGTGATTATTACACGGATCATGATCCCAGGATTTCGTGGAAAACGAAAGTCTATTATTTCCTATTTCTTTTCGCAATTATATTCAGATTTATAACAATAAAGTAGACAAAACTATTCAGACAGTCGTAGCGTATAATCTCAATAATTCTCAATTTAATCAAATTATTATAAGGAGGGCTGTTACTAAATGATTATTGGATACAATATTCATTTGGCTCAGCAGAAAAAAAAATATAAAATTAATACTAATAAAAACTTATTGTATTTCATGATATCTATGATCTAAAAGAATAGACAATCATGGAAAATATTTTTTATAATAGACAATAAACAAAATTTTGTTTAAATCACCCATTTTCTTAGAAAATTATTTGTCTGGACAGGAAGTTTACGGAACTTTCATTTCTGCATATAAGAATAAAATTTTCTTTTTTTACGTCTAGGAAAATATATCATTTATAAATTTAGGTATTTAGGTATTTAGGTATTTGGGTGTTAGGTTCTGAGTCAGCCATTCGAAAGCATAGAATAAAAACAACAAATTTCCTAAAATTTCAAACAAAAAAATGTGTAAAGATGCATATAATTTCTTTCAATCACTCTTAACGTGCATAATTTGTTTCGAAAACATTTTGACGGGAAATTCAATCGAAAACAAATTTTCAAAACTTGTTTAGAAAGTTTCTTGTGTGATAAAACTCAAGTACTATCTTATTTTTTACCACAGAATAGTCACTCAAAGGACTAATTGTAAATCTTTTCAGATTTTTAAATTTGGGTGTAAAATATTTAAAACAGTAATTTTTACATTAGGGTGGTCCAAATTTATATTTTTGGTTTCGATTTTCTTTCGGCGTTAACCTTTTACACTAAGATCCCCTTTAGCCCTTTAGGACCTTTAGTTGACTGTTCTGTGGTAAAAAATTGAGACATTACTTGAGTTTTATCACACAACAAATTCAAAATTTTTTAAAAATATTTGTTTGAGTTGGAATTTAAGTCCAACATTGTAACGACAAAATCATGCACGTGGAGAATGGACGTCCCCCGCCTCATCCAATAACACATAAAATATCGCGGCTAACGGTTTGAAACAACGCGCAGTATGAAAAAAGTCGAAAGAAGAAAAACGTGGCTTTTTGAAAGCTATACAAGATGATCATAACAACTTTGGAATTTGTTTGAAAAATCGAAAATCCAAATTTTGATCGCACAAAAAATAATAAAATGTCAAAAATTCCATTTTGCGGTCAAACTATGAAAGATACGAAAAAATATGGAAAAACAAAAAAATCATGCACTCCAAAAATATCTATAAATTTTTTAATAACCACTTTTTGATAGGACGCGTAGTTTTTGTTTTATTTGTAAAAAACTCATCATTTCATGATAGAATGCATAGTTTTTGTTTTAATCGTGACAAATGACATTACAAATAAATAACTTAAATTTTTGGATAAAAGGCACAAGGTACAATAAAATTGTCAACAACCGAATAGTTTTTAAATGAGATCTTAAAATTTGCTTTTAACCTTTTTTTTCTCACGATACACGTGATGAGAATGCGTTCATTAATGCTGTAGGA
The DNA here is from genome assembly GCA_035041075.1 of Acraspis erinacei. Taxonomy (NCBI): domain Eukaryota; kingdom Metazoa; phylum Arthropoda; class Insecta; order Hymenoptera; family Cynipidae; genus Acraspis; species Acraspis erinacei. The sequence goes on along the minus strand of JAWWLR010000092.1, from coordinate 32,200,401 downwards.
GTTCTAACAAAAGAGAATTTACAATCACTAAATTTCAGTTGTTTGATCTTTTATTTTGAATGTCCTATGCGAAAATGTGGGGGAAGTACAATGACCGAACGCATACCGCTAGGTAAATACATTATCGAGCGCGAAGCGCGAGATCCAAGGGGTGACCTAGACGCTCTCTAACTTGTACTTGTCCATTCTTCAATATTGTGAACAGTAATAATGAGGTTGATTTATTTTTATGAAATACTTATAATTTTTTATTATGTAGCATATGCTTCCTTCTGCGCAAATTGGTTGCAAGAAGAGATAGCTGCGTCGCATGCTTATGAAGGAAACGTTCTCTTTTTGGAGTAATAATGTTTCCAGTCATTGAAAATAATCTTTCGCTTTACACTGATGAGGATTGTATAGGTCACGTAATATTAACCAGCAGATTGACACAATATTGTCTTCATTTCTCTCTGGATCTGCAATCTGCATTTTATGTGCATCGGTTTAGATTTTTATAATTATAATTATAAATTAAAAACTAAATAGACTCTTGTCAGTCCCATATTGGATTTTCGACCAACTAAAGCCAACCGATCGAATCCAAAAAACCGATCCAACCGTGGCACGGATCGAATGTCGGTTTTTCGACATTTGATCGGTGGGTCGATCGAATCGAATAAACCGATCCGATCGGAGCACGGATCGAATGTCGGTTTTTCGACATCCGAAGGGCGCCCAATGTCGGATCGAAATCGGATCGAATTTTTTTGCACACGTCTATGTGAAATCCTTGGACTTTTTGTAAAGCTTTTGAAAATGTCATGAAAGTTTAAAAAATTCCCTAAAATATTTTTATTTCTCTGACATTTTTTTAACTCTTGAAATATATTAAAAATTAAACCGAATTTTGCAAAATATCTTGAGATATTTTAAATCATTTGAAACCTCATTAAATTTAAGAAATCAACTTTAAAATCACTTGAAAGTCCTTCAGATTTTGTAAAGTTTTGAGAAATTTCTTGCAATTTTTAAAAATATCCTAAAATATTGAAAATCATTTGCAGTTCTTTTAAATTCCTTTAAACTTTTAAAGCTCTTGAATATTCGATAGAATCTTTTAAAATTCGCTAAAATAATTAAAATTCTTTGACCTCCCTTGAAAGATTTTAAAATCCTTCGAAACTTTAAAAAGCTCTTCAAAATTCCTTGAAAATTTGTACATTCCCTAAAATCCTTCAAATACTTTTGAATCCCTCCAAATTATTGAACTATATTAAAAATTAATTTAATAAAAATACACTTTTCAAAGATTTAAAAAATTTCATGGAATTTAGAAATAAAACTACAATATTTCAAACCCATTGGAAATTTTCTAAAATCTTTTGAAACTTTAAAAGCTTCAGAATGTTTCTTGGAAGTTCTAAAAATACCCTCAATTCTTTCAAAAAACTTCGGAATACCTTCATATTTTTTAAAATATATTAAACATTTTTTGGAATGATTTGAAATACCTTAAACAATCTCAAATAATTTGAAATCGCATTAGATTACTAAAATCAATTGAAAATTCTTTGGAATTTTTTAAATATCCCAAAATATTTGAAATCCTTTAAATCTTTTAAAATAACTTGAATTTTTTTCACTTTTGAAAAATTCTTCGAATCTTTTAAAATATCCTCAAATATTTCAAATTCTTTGTAAACAATTTATAACCATTTAAAATCCCATTAGATTATTGGCATCAATTGACAATTTCTTGGAATGTTTTCCAATGAATACCCCAAACTTTTGAAAATTTCTTAGAATTTTTCAAAATACCCTGAAATATTACAAACGCTTTGAAATCCCATTAATTTACTGAAATCAATTGAAAACTCCTTGGAACGTTTTTAAATACCCTAAAATATTTTTAATTCTCTAGACATTTTTGAAAGCTTTTGGAAAATTTTTTGAATTTTAATAAATTCCCTAAAGTATTTAAAATTCTCTGAAAATTGTTGAAATTCCTTTAAAATTTGTTTAGCTCTTGAAAATTACTTGAAACTTTTTTTTCAAAATATCCTAAAGTCTTCCTGGAAATTTTTCAAAATACCCTGAAATATCACAATTCCCCAAAATTTCATTAAATTACTGAAATAAATTTAAAACATGTGGAATATTTAGGAGAGTAAAAAAACCTAAAATGTTTCAAATCCTTTGGAAATTTTCTGAAATCCCTTGAAACTTTTTAAAGCTCTAGGAAATTTCTTGCGTGTTTTAAAAATACCCTAAAATCACTAAAAACCTTTCAAATCCTTTGAAAAGATTGTAAATATAATTTAAAAAATTTTGAATTTTTAAAAATACCCTAAAATGCCCATTTTTCAGATTTTTTTCCGGACCTGTGGCCACCCTTGAATTACAGAATTTACAGTTAAAAATGTTGTTTTCTCACCAGTGGTACCAAGCATCACAGTCATCGCAACCAATCATTGGTGATCCGTCATCCTGCTTTCCGCAGGCAGGACAAATCCAAACCTGATTTCCGCTTGCATCCTGTAACACTCGTAACGTGACAGAAGAAATATACCTCCAAGCAATTATTAAACAACCTAACCCATCCTTAAAATTTTTATTTCGCTGACACTATCTCCGAATTTTCTTTCATCAAAAAATAGAGTACATATTTGAGAGCCTCAAATTTCAGACGAAGATTGACAATTCGACACGAGATATGTAAATATCTTCACAAAAAGGAGTACAAGTTTAGCAATGCTTGAATGAAACCTGCACATGCTAAGGGGACATCAATTCGTTCCATGAAAATGAAACCATGTTAAATAATGTATGAATTTGTCAATTAATGAACAATGAACAATGATCGATGAACGGTGTTTAAGAATTTTCAAGCTTCACTTGTCTCTTCTTTTCTTTTCTTTTGACATTTCATACTCCTTTTGCGCTTGATTCCAAAGCATTTCCTCTCAGAGAATACATAAACTTTTACTTTTTCGATAGATGCTTTTTTCTACCTCTAGCAATAATTATTATGCATATAAAAAATACGCATTTAAGCTTTGGATATTATCCTATATCTTCCGTGAAGAATTCTCTATCTGATGATTTCGATTTTTAGAGAAAATATTTTGTAATATAAATATATAACGGCTAGACCATAATTTTTTTATTCGTAATTTCGAATAGAAGGCGTTTTTGAAATTTAAGAAAAATATATTAAATAATTCCGATTTGAAAACTTTCCAATTCATTTCTGAATTGAAGCGTTTAAAATTGGAAATTTTTAATTCAAACAAATTTTTAAAAGAAACTTTCACAACAATTTTATTATGAGTTCAAGAATATCGAAATTGTATTTCAGATTAAAATTTCGGAAGAGGAAAATTTTTAATCTTTAAAAATGGAATCTTATCCACTACAATTTTAAAAAATTAATCATTTAAAATTCGTAGGAATTACAATTGTATTATTTAAAATTAAAAACATTCAGAATTAAATAATTTAAAAGAGAAAACTTTTAAATTTTAATAATTATAATTCGAAGCGATAAAAATTTGACAATTTGAAATTTAAAACTAAATTGAATACTGTGAAGTAAAAGCTTCGAAACTTCTAGAAATATAAATATTTATTAAATTAAAAAAAAATAATATAAAAACATATTAGACCAATTTTTCTAAAATGAAGATATAAATTCACCTTTATTTAACCGTTCAAACAAATAAAAAATTTCGGGACCGAATTTAAAAATTCCCGAATAATAAAAATCCTGACAGAAAATTGCTGGATTATAAAATATCCGAATTACAAAACATCAGAGTTTTATAAATTAATTTTTTTTATAAATAATATATTAATATATTATGATATAATGTTTAAAGTTTATAAAATTATTGTTTAAATACAATATAACTATAACGGAATGGAACTTCACACATTAAAAATAATTTTTTTTATAAAAATATTTGATTGTTGTATTTTTAATACATAAATAATATCCCGAAATTTTTTTTACTTTTTAAATTCGGAAATTTTATAGTTGGGATATTTTAAAATTCGGCAATTTTCTTTCGCGAATTTTATTGTTCCGAAAATTTAAAATTTGGTAATATTATAAAATATTCATTAATTTCATTATTCGATAATTTTATAATTCAGGAATTAAAATTAAATTAAATTGAATTATTTATAGTTTTTAAATTCAAAATAAAGGTAATTTTGAATGGGAAATACTAAAAATATTTAAAACTAAAAAAAAAATCAGTAGCACAGAATTATAATATTAAAACTTGTTTTGTACTCAAACTTTTAAAAATCTCTGTTACCTTCCGTAAGTTTATTCGTTTAGAAATTTCAAATTTTTAAATTGTCAATTATGTTTTTCGAAATGTACCTATTTAATAATTTTAGATTTAAATAATCTAAATAGTATGGTTTCAATTGTCCTTAAAAATGATTTAGAACAGATGACAGAACCAGGCATTGAATATTGAAGTTTTTTTTATTTGAAAAATGTTCCAAAAAGTTCGAAATTTCAAACTCATTAAAAAAAATTCGGAATAATTAGATGATTTCTTTAATTTTTAATGGCTACAATTTTAGAATTCTGAATTTTCATGACAAACGCTATATTTCTAATTTTTCCCTATCATAAGTTTCAATCTTGCGATTAAAATAAAAACGGTTGAATTTCGAAAAGTATAAATGAAAATCTTTATTTCTAAACAAGCGTTTTTACTTAAGAAAAATTAAAGTAGTTTAAATTTTGCGATTAAAATAAAAATGGATGAATTTCAAAAAGTATAATTGAAAATTTAAAAATTTTGAATTTTTTAAACGACAAAATTTACCTAAATTAATCAAAATTATGTCGGGTTTGTTTTTTAGTTTTAAATGAAGTTCGGATTTTTTTTAAGTTTCAAGTTTCTGGACTATACATTTATCCATTTTTTAATATTTCCCATTTAAAATTACTATTTATTTTGAACTTTGTTTGAAAATAATTCAATTTAAAAAAATTAGAATTCAAAATTTCTCCGTTGTGAACGGGAAATAAAGGTGAATATATTTTTTGATTTTAGAAAAATTTGTCTAATCAATTTTTATGTAAAATCATAATTTTTAAAATTGATACAAATTTACATTTGTAGCATTTCAGAAACTTTTACTTTACAATATTTAATTTAGTTTTCAATTTCAAATTAGTAATTCAAATTTTTAAATTCCCGACAAAAAATTGCAGACATATAAAATATCCGAATTAGAAAATTCCAGAATTTAAATTTTGTTATGGTTATTATTTATAAAAAACACGAAAATCGGATATTTTTAATGCTTAAAGTTTCTAAAATTACTGCTTGTATTTATAATAACAATAATTGAAAAAAAATATATTTCTGAATGAAAATTTCTTTCAAATATAGTTATTTTAAATTCAAAAAATAATTTTAGAAACTTTAAACATTATATTATAATATATTATTATGTTTATAAAATAAGAATTGATTGCTTAAACTCTGAAATTTTCTAGTACGGATATTTTATAATTCGGCAATTTTCTGTCGCGATTTTTATTATTCGGGAATTTTCAGTCGTCTCGAAAAATTTTCTTTTTTGATCGTTGAAAATTTAAATAAATATAAATAAAACTGTAGATGTCTAAAATTTCAGAAGCTTTTACTTTGAAATATTCAATTTAGTTTCAAATTGTCAAATCTTATCGCTTCAAATTAAAATGGTTAAAATTCAAAAGTTTTCACTTTTAAATTATTCAATTTTGAATTTTTATTGAACAATTTTTCTTAAATTTCAAATTCAAACATTTTCAATTCGAAATTATCAAGAAATTATCTAATCCTCTCTCTATCAATTAAAATTATGATCCAATGAAGATTGAATGATCGATTCAGATTTTGAACTCGCTTCAAGGACCGAAGATTCTTCTTTTCCTATACGGTATTTCTATTTTCTCAAATTCTATAGATTTAAGTTTTTTACTTTTAGTTTCCTGGCAGGACGGGTTGGGAATTTACTTACCGTGGCGGTAGTCGGTGGCGTTTTCAATATGTTTCCTCCATTTTCTTTATCTTCCTTAGTATCTTCCTTTTTAGTAACAGCGACTGGTTTCACCTCTGTGTCGTGAAAACTGATTGTTATATACCTAACTGCTTGGTCATGCTAAATTTTAAGCCAAAAATCATGCACTTTCCATGCAACCAAGTAAAACCTGCTAAATGTTTCTACTTAGTAAACGTTCTACAAATGATCTTTTGCAGTTAATAAGACAATCGAAAAGATATCTTTTTTTTGTTGGTGATTAGGAGGATTACAGTGTATTATTCTGTTATAAAGTTTTTCC
>JAWWLR010000092.1:32158799-32175712 GCA_035041075.1 Acraspis erinacei | reverse complement strand
GAATAATCCTCGGGCTTCATGGGCGGAGTCAGGAATCGAGGAGGTATCGGCAAATTTGGCAGTCCCGGATGAGGACCAGGAACGCCTTTGGGAAGCGGGAGAGGAAATCGTGGGAACATTGGCAGGCCCATTGGATGCGGAATGAGGCCGGGACCTGGTGCTGAATATGGATAGAATGGAAATGGCAAAACGGGAGGAATATTTGGCTGTTCTCGTATTGCAGGGGGATCAGGAGCCTGGGGCGTTTTCGGTCGTTCCACAATTTCTATATCCATTGGTACAATTGGCATTTTCACCTGAAAAGCAAACGACAAATATTTTAAGCTTAAAAGTTGCATTCTCCGGGCTCTGACTCACTCCGGAGATAACAATATGGCGTCAATTGGGAATGGTGGTCGACCATTTCGCCACCTGGTGCCGAAAACGTGGAACTAGAAATAGTAGGTACAAATTTAAAAGATACATTTTAATTTTTGCATAAAACTGTTTTGTGAAAATTAAAAAAAAACTATTAGGTAGTAAAAACAAATCTTCGTCAAAAGTCACATTTTGCAAATAATACGAATAAAATACGATTGGAAGTCAAATATGAAGTCTAACCTATAACTTCTAGATCAGATTTTTAAATCGTAAATATTTCATATACGACTTAATAAAACTTTACTGTGATTTCATTTTTGTTTCAAAATAAGTCCATTTAACTTTATAATATATTGAAAATCAAAACAAATAGTACAATAAGTGTTTCTTTCGAAAAATAGTTTATGCAAAAAATGTGTTTCTTCACTGTATAAAATGTAAATTACATCTAAAATCCTTTGTTTTCGATAAAGACTTGTTTTTAGTATCCAATAAATACTTTAAACTCCACCAAAAAAAAATCTTTAAAACATATGTATGCACAAATTAAAATGCATATTTAAAATCGTACCCATTCTTTCTAGTTTGGATTTTCGTCATCACGTGGCGTATCGCCGTTTAACCGTTCCCAATAGTGGCATCCAATTTGAAAAATAGTAGAAAGATGTCATGCAATTTTTTTTAAAGATATTTAATGAAGGGGTTAACAATTTTGGAAATCTAGTATCTAGATATCTCATAAAATCACATGAAATTTATTTAAATATTTTGATAAGGCCCCTTGAAATAATTAAAAGAATTTGATTTTTATCAAATTCTTTTATATCAATTAAAAATCGTTCAATTCTGTCAAAATTTCTTTAAAAAACTATCAAATCTTTTAAATCCTTTGAAATATAGTAGAATCCCATTAAATCTGATAAAATCTCTTGAAGACATTAATATTTTCTAAAAATTGCTTGAAATCTATTGTAAATCATTCCGTACTGTAAAATATCTTGAAATCTCAATATCTTTCGAAATTCCTTTAACAGATGATGAAATCTTCTATTATTATAATTATATTCAATTATTATTATAATTAAATAATAATTAATTCATCATTTTTGAAAATCCTTTAAATGTTTTAAAATTCCTTTTAGTTTCTTTTAATCTATAAAATTGTTTCAAAATTGATGAAACCTTTTAAACCCTCAAAAATCCCGTAAAATCTATTTATTACAAATTCTTTAATTCTGTTGAAATCCCTTAAAATTTTTCAAATTCCTTAAATCTTCTTCAATTAATCCCTATTAATTAAACAAAAAATCATCTTGAAATCATCATCAACATCTTGAACTTTGTAATATCTTTCGAAATTCGTTTAACAGATGATGAAATCTTGGAAATCTTTTTAGAGCCCGTAAAGTATATTTCATAATTTATGAAAATCCTTTAAATGTTGTAAAATTCCTTATAATCTTATAGAATCATTTAATTTCTTTTAAAATCATAAGAGTCTCATAAATATTGAAAAATATCTTTAAATTTTTTTAATTCTCCTAAAATCCCATAAAATCCGATAAAGCCCCTCGAAATTACTTAAAATCAGGATTTTTTTTTATGAAAATCCACGAAATCTATTACAAAATCCTTACTTCTAGTGAAATCCCTTAAAATTTATTAAATCCCTTAATACTTAATATCTTGAAATTTGTAATATCTTTCAAAATTCCTTAAAAAATGACGAAATCTTTGAAATCCCGTAAAGTAAATCCCATAAACTCTGATAAAGCCCTTGAAATACTTGATGTTATCTGAAATTCTTTGAAATCTTTTACAATATATGGAAAGCTTTGAAATCCCTGGAAAAGTAACCATTATTTTAAGCCCCTTTAAAACATTAGAAATTCCTTAAAATGTGTCCTATAAATATTTAAAATGCCTTAAAATTTCTGAAAAAATGATGAAATCTTTTAAATCCTCTTAAATTCTGTAAATGATATCCTACAAAAACTGATAAAGTCCCCTTGAAATTCATAATCATTCATTTTCTGAAATCATTTTAAACTCCTTTAGACATTTTTTAATTTTCTGAAATTTTCTATAATCGTATGAAATTCATTGGAGTCTCGTGAAATTCCTTGGAATCTTTGAAAATACACTATATTCTTTAAAATCGTTTGAAATTAACAAAAATCTTCAAATCTTTTAAAATGTCTGAATATCTGAAATACCATAAAATTTAATTCTATTTAATTTATTCGCTAAAATCCCTTAACATACTTTGAAATCCCGCTAATTATATTGAAATTTGTAATATCTGAAAAAACTTTGACAAAAATAGTGTATAATGTATAATAATTACAACAAAAAGATAATTTCAAAATTTCCTCAAATCTTTGAAACCCTATTAATTTCTAAGCAAAAGAATGACTAATAACCACAAAGTAATTCGAAAGAATTAAAATAAATTGGAAATTTTTAGTTTATAAAAAAATTCATTTATTTCAGTAAAATTTCAGTGACTTTAATATAATTTAAGGGAAATGAGATCAATTCAAAGAAATTAATTTTAAAAAATCAAACTGAATATAAAAAACAATCAAGTGATTTAAAAAAAATTTTGAAAAGTATGAAGTTCATTAAATTAGATTGAAATGAGTTTAGAAAAGCAAAAGAAAATTCAAAAGAATTTGATGGAATTCCTACGAATTTAAGGTGAGTTTAAAAGAATTCAAGATGAATTAAAAAAAAAAGAAATTGTTTAAAATCCATTAAATTGAGTAAAACTAGAAGAATTCAAACGAAATTTTAAAAATCATTTAAAACATTTTTAAATAATATTTAAATAATATATTTTTAACTAATATTCTTGAGATATGTAGAAGTTGTTTTACATTTTTTCCCATTTAAAATAATTTTTGAGTTTTTTTAAGAACTTCTAAATATCTTTTAAAAATAATCGAATTTTCCTACAATTTTGAAAAAATTCTGCAAATTTTAAAACATTTCTTTGAAATATTCCAGATTCTCTTATGATAATTTTGAAAATCTTTTTAAATATTCTCTTTAAAGTAATTTTTCTAAATTAAATGACATTTTCAACTTTCCTGGGAATCTTAAAAAAAAATGTGTTTTATTCTTTTAAAGCCTTTCACAATTCGTAAAAAGCTTCTAAATTATTTATTTACAAGGATTTAAAATTTTCTCTACAAATAATAAGTGTTCAATTGGTATTTATTCCTCATAATTCAACAATTTATCTTACAAAATAAAAAATTTTTAAATAGAAGAATTAAAACTATAACTTCAAAGTTTAAAATATTCAGGCTGACCATTTTAAACAAAGAAAAAATTCCCGGTCATTTACCGGTTCGAAAACATTTTCCACGGCCCATAAAATTAAAAAATTGGAACTCGAAAGCTAAAAATTTTTCCATTTGAAGTAATAAAAAATAAACTGCAAATTAAATCACTCCAGATGGAACTCTTGAATTAAATGGAAGCTGGATACTAACACTTTTCAATTAAACAATTTTAAATAAAATACATTTAAACGGCAAAATTTATCATTTTTAACTTGTATAACTTAATGAGTTTAAAGACTCAAATAATGCACTTTAATTTTTTTAATTATATTATTTTAAACAATTCTAAGCATAAACTTTAAAAATTGAAAAATCTTTTTTTTTAAACAAAACACTTCTTAAATTATAAGCTAAATTATTTTTAATTTAAATACTTTAAACCTCCTTGAAAAGCTTCAACATTTTATTTCAAAATCTTAAGAAATCTAAAATGTTGAGTGAATTTAGAGAAATTTAAAAGAAATTATAAAAAAACAAGTAGAATTAAAAAAGCAATCAAGTGAATTGAAAACAAATTAAAAAATATGGAAAAATTAATTTAATAGGATAGAATTGAGTCAATTTAGAAGAATTCAAAAGAATTAAAAGGATTTAGGATCAATTAACAAGAATTCAGGGCGAATTTCAAATAAATTCTTTGAATATTAAAATATTAAAATCCCTCAAAATTATTAAACCCCTTGGATATCCATTGAAATTGTTTAAATAAATCTCTTTACAATGCCTTGGATTTTTTTTAAATACCCTACAATATTTGGGTCTTTGAAAGCCTTCAAAATACTGAAAAAAAAATACAAAATTTATGAGAAACTTTTAAAATTTCCTCAAATATTTCGAATCCTTTGATATCTTTTGAAAGCATTTGAAACTTTTTAAACTCTTTGGAAACGATTGAGTATATTTTACAACACCCTCAAGTATTTAAATTCCTTTAAATCCTATTAAATTACTGAAATCCTTTGAAATTCGTTGAAGCTTTTGAAAATGCTAAGGATTTTGAAGAAAAAAACGTGAAAATATAATAAAATATAAATATAATCAATTTTTTTTTAATTTAAAAAAGAAAATCCATTAATTTAAGTAGAATATAGTAAATTTAGAGAAATTCAAGATATTTCCACAGAATCTAGGATAAATTAATCAGAATTCAGGATGAATTTCAAATCTCTTCAAACCTATAAAACCCTACAAAATACCTCACTTCTCATGAAAAAAAATTCTCTAAAATCCACTAAAATATTATAAAATCCCGTGAAATTCCATGATGATATTTTCGGAAATCGCGGAGAATGTATTAAAATACATAAGAGTTTTAAAATCCCTTAAAATCATTAAAATTCGTAAAAAAAATTCCCGGCCAATACAATTTTAAAAATCGAACTCGATTCTAAAAATTTTTCTATTTAAATTATTAAAAAATAAACCAGAAATTAAAGCATTTAAAGTGGAACTCTTGAATTTTAAACTTTTAAAATTGAAGTTTAAATGTTTTTCAATTCAAAATTCAGAATTTTTAACATTCATAAATTAAAAAAGTTCAAAAACTTAGATTAAGTTCCAAAAATATAAATCCACGTTAACATTTTCAATACTCTAAATTAAAGAATCAATCCATAAACTTTAAAAAATTTCAAAATTATATTATTAAGTTATTTTAGGCTTAAATTAGACATTAAATTATTTTCATTTTAAATAGTTTAAACATGCTTGAAAAGCTTTAAAATTTGTTCAGAACTTCTAAATAACTTTAAAATTAATTGAATTTGTCCAAAAACTTCTAGAAAATCCTTAAAACTTGAATTTATAAATAAAAATTGAACACTTATTACTTTTAGAACAATTTAGAGTAATTTTAATAGATATTTCGAATTTTTAATAAGATATTTGCAGATTTCAAACAAAAAATGTAGTAGCTTTTCAAGAATTGTGAAAGGTTCGAAAAGAATAAAAAAATTCTTAATATTCCTAGGAAAATTAAAAATGATTTTTAATTTTGTAAAATTATTTTAACAGAATATTTAAAAAGATTTTAAGAGATTTCCAAAATTGACAAAAAAGGCTAAAGACTGTAGTAAAAATTCTATTAATTTTCAAATATTTTTAAAAGTTCTTTTCTAGTTTTAAATTAATTTTGAATCTTTTCAAAACTTGTAAATATCTCTTAAGATTACTCCATTTTTTTCTATTAATAATAAGTCTTTAATTATTATTTCTGCATAAAAATTCAAAAATTTCGCTTACAAATTAAACATTTTTTTTTTAAATCGAACAATAAAAATTGTAATGTTAAATATTTACAAGCTTTTCGAAATTTTAACAATTCAAAGGTTTCTATATCAAACAAAAAAATCAAAATTGTTTTCTTTTAAATATTTGGCCTTTACAGTCAAATATTGCTAAATATTAAATAATTATTCTTTTTCTCAATTTAAGAATTTAAAATTAAATGCGAATAATTTATTATTAAGTTGTTTTGAAGTTTATTGTTCTCTTTTTAATACTTAAAATACCGATCCATTTTAGAAATGATTTATTTATAATAATACTTTTTTTTATCGAAAAATTTCCGCTTCAAACGCTTTTAATTTTTAACTGTCTTCAATTCAAACTTCAAACTTCAAACTTCTTCAAAAAGTCTTCAATTTGTTTTGTAATTACGCCTTGTAAACTGAATGATATCATAATTGAAAAAGATATCAATTCAACAAATTATGTTTAAAACTGTTAAAATCGGAAAAATTTCTCGGAATCTTGATAAAAATTCTAAAATATTTTAGAGAATTGAAGAGAATTAAAAAAATCTTTAAAATAAGCTACTTTAGAGACCTTAACCGAATACAAGCTAAAATAGAAAAATAGAGAACAAATAAACGAAAAGTAAATAAAAAATTATTACCTTCTTTGGACTCGCACCCTTCGGAATTTTGACTTTCGGTTCCTTTTTCTTAGTAACCCTCTCCTTCTTCTTTTTCTTCGGCTCGACTGGAACAGGCAGAGCAACGTCCGGCGTTTTGGGAGTGCCGGGCGGTGACATATTATCAAACATGTAAACATTCGAGCCAGGACTTTGAAAATCATCAGCATCGCCTCCATCCGGCGGCACAACATCGGGAGTGTGTGGTGTTTTCCTCTCCTCCCTGGTAATCTCGACATCAACTTTATGCGCCTCTCGATCCTCATCATCGACAATCACGGGCGGCGAAGCTTCCCTCGAATCGGACGCTTTTTGCTTGAGCTGCTCCGGCTCCTTGTCCGTCTTCGAGATCTTTTTGAATATATTCAGCTTCCTTTTGTCAGGTTCAGCCGCCACTTTATCCACACTCTCATCCTTCTTTTCTACAACCGCAACACTATTCTGTACCTCAACAACGGCCGACTTTTCTGGCTTGATTTTCGGCTGGGTCGACTTGACCTTCGGACTCGTTTTATTTTGAGCCAATTTTGGCGTTCCTGGTCGACTCGAGGGACCTGGAGCTTTCCCGCCGCCCGGTTTCAGAGGCTTCAATTTCGCAAGTTCCTTCATTCCCGTGAGCTTCTTCACCTCATCCGGTTTAAAGAGTTCCTTCGCCCGATTCTTCTTCTTATTCTCCTTGTCCAGTTTCCGACCCTCGGGCGTCTTCTTCACGACTTTCTTTGGTTTCTTGTCGGTTTTTAGTTCCGGCGGCACCATCGGATACGAGCTGGGTGGCGGCGAATCCGCGCGGGCCTGTTGAGGCGTACGAGCCTCGGGAAGTTTGCCTTCGCGAGCCGGTGATAAAAATCCGGAAGTAGTCATCATGACACTGTGAATCTCGCGAAGAGGTCGGCCTTCCTCGGTCAGCTTTGGTCGTTTTGTGATTGGACTCTCGAAGGAGACTGGATCCACAGGTCGTTTGAAAACTCCCGGGGCATTTGGCCCGTTTGGCGACTGATTGTCGGAACTTCCTGATGGAATTCCGTTTGAAGTTGGCGAGTCGCACAATCCATTTGTCAGAATTTCCGGCTTTTCCGATGCGTATTCTTCTGGAAGAAAGAGGGTTTATTCATTTGTTGATTGCAAATAAAGATGGCTAGAAAAAAAAACCCAGGGTTGCTACAAGAGTCTGGTCACCAAATTTCATGAATTTTCCAGGTATATTTTGAAAAATTGAAACTCTTGAATTTTACACTTTTGAAATTGAAGTGTAAAAGTTTTTTAATTCAAAATTTTTATTATTATTATTATTATTATGAGTATCTTTTACAACACCCTCAAGTATTTCATTCCTTCAAATCCTATTAAATTACGGAAATAAATAAAAAAATATCTTTTTAATCATTTAAAATAAACTAAACTATTTAAAATTCTTCAAACTCCTTTGAAATTCTTTGAAGCTTATGAAAATTCTAAGGATTTAAAAAAAAAAAGAAAATACGTTAAATTTTGTTCTTATCCTCTTTTATTATTTTTAAATAAATTCCTTGTCGCCTTCCCGGAATCTATATAAAAATCCTAAAATATTTTAGAGAATTGAAGATAATTAAAATTGTATTTAGAAAAACTTTAGAATTTTTAACTTTTATAAATTAATGAATGCAAAGATATAGATTCAATTCAAAAATATAAATTTGCGTTATCATTTGCAATGCTTTTAATTATAGAATCAATGAACTTTAAAATTTTCAAAATTATATTATTTTCAATAATTTTAAGGTAGAAACGTTAAAAATTTAAAAACTAACTTTTTTCTAAATTGAAAACTTCTCAATTATAAGTTAAATTTTCATTTTAAATAGATTAAACATACTTAAAAAGCTTCAAAATCTTGAGAAATCTAAAACTTCTTATGAATTTATTCAAATTTAAACCTATTTTTGCAGTTTTTTAGAACTTCTAAATATATCTTTTCAAATTAATAGAATTTTTCCTACAATTTTTAGAAACTCCTGCAAATGAAAAAAAAATCTTAAAATCTTCCTGACTCTTTTTTAACAATTTTGCAAATCTTTAAAATTATTTTAAAATAATGTCACAAAATAAAAAATTATTTTCAATTTTCCTACGAATCTTACGGAATTTTGTAATTCTTTTTAAGTCTTTGACAATTCTTAAAAATTTTCACATGTTTTGTTTTAAATTCAACGACTTTAGAAGTTAGAATTTTTAACTTTTAGAAATTAATGAAAGCAAGGATTCAGATTCAATTCAAAAATATAAATTTGCTTTATCATTTGGAAAGCTTTAAATTAAAGAATCAACGAACTTTAAAATTTTCAAAATTATATTATTTTAAATAATTTTAAGCTAAAAACGTTAAAAAATTTAATTAATTTTTTTCTAATCTGAAAATTTCTTAAATTTATAAGTTACTTTCATTTTAAATAGATTAAACATCCTTAAAAAGCTTAAAAATCTTGAGAAATCTAAGAGCTCTTTTGAATTTCTTCAAATTTAAAACTATTTTTGATGTTTTTTTAGAACTTCTAAATATATCTTTTGAAATGAATAGAATTTTTCCTACAATTTTTAGAAACTCCAGCAAATTAAAAAAAATTAAAATGTTCCAGATGATCCTTTTTTAACAATGTTTGCAAAACTTTAAAATTCTCTTTGAACATTCTTTTAAAATAAACAATTATTTCCAATTTTCCTAGAAATCTTACGGAAATTTTTTTATTCTTTTTAAGCCTTTCACAATTCTTAAAAAGTATCCACTTTTTTCAATTCGACTTTTCCAATTAGAATTTTTAACCTTTATAAATTAATGAATGCAAAGATTCAATTCAAAAATATAAATTTGCGTTATCAATTGCAATGCTTTAACTTAAAAAAGCATGAATTTTTTCAAAATTATATTATTTTAAATAATTTTAAGCTAGAAACGTTAAAAATTTTAATAATTATTTTTTTCTAATATGAAAACTACTTAAAAAGTTTCAAAATCTAGATAAATCTAAAAGTTCTTTTGAATTTATTCAAATTTAAAATTATTTTTGAAGTTTTTTTAGAACCTCTAAATATATCTTTTGAAATTAACAGAATTTTTCCTACAATTTTTAGAAACTTCTAAAAATTAAAAAAATATATTAAAATGTTCCAGATTCTTTTTTAACAATTTTGCAAATCATTAAAATTCTCTTTGAATATTCTTTTAAAATAAACAATTATTTTCAATTTTCCTAGAAATCTTACGGGTATTTTTTTATTCTTTTTAAGCCTTTCACAATTCTTAAAAAGTTTTTCACATGTTTTGTTTTAAATTCGACGACTTTTCCAGTTAGAATTTTTAACTTTTATAATTTAATGAATGCAAAGATTCAGATTCAATTCAAAAATATAAATTTGAGTTATCACTTGCAATGCTTTAAATTAAAAAAGCATGAACTTTAATTCTTTTCAAAATTATACAATTTTAAATAATTTTAAGCTAGAAACGTTTAAAATTTTAATTAATTCTTTTCTAATCTGAAAACTTCTTAAATTATAAGTTATATTCATTTTAAATAGATTAAACATCCTTAAAAAGCTTCAAAATCTTGAGAAATCTAAAAGCTCTTTTGAATTTCTTCAAATTGAAAACTATTTTCTAAGTTTTTTTAGAACTTCTAAATATATCTTTTGAAATTAATAGAATTTATCCTACAATTTGTAGAAACTCCTGCAAATTAAAAACAAAACGTAAAATCTTCCAGATTCTTTTTTAAACGTTTTGCAAATCTTTAAAATTCTTTTAAAATGATATCACAAAATGAACAATTATTTTCAATTTTCCTAGGAATCTTACGGAATTTTTTAATTCTTTTTAAGTCACAATTCTTAAAAAGTTTTTACATGTTTTGTTTTAAATTCGACGACTTTTCCAGTTAGAATTTTTAACTTTTATAAATTAATGAATGCAAAGATTCAGATTCATTTCAAAAATATAAATTTGCGTTATCATTTGCAATGCTTTAAATCAAAGAAGCAATGAACTTTAATTTTTTCAAAATTATATTATTTTAAATAATTTTAAGCTAGCAACGTTAAAAATTTTTTAAATAATTTCTTTCTAATATTAAAACTTCTTAAAAAGTTTCAAAATCTAGAAAAATCTAAAAGTTCTTTTGAATTTATTCAAATTTAAAACTACTTTTTAAGTTTTTTTAGAACTTCTAAATATATCTTTTGAAATTAATAGAATTTTTCCTACAATTTTTAGAAACTCCTAAAAATTAAAAAAAAAAAAAATTAAAATGTTCCTGATTATTTTTTAACAATTTTGCAAATCTTTAAAATTCTCTTTGAATATTCTTTTAAAATAAACAATTATTTTCAATTTTTCTAGAAATCTTAAGGAAATTTTTTTATTCTTTTTAAGCCTTTCACAATTCTTAAAAAGTATCCACATTTTTTGTTTTAAATTTGAAAAAAACTACATTTTGTTTTAAATTAATTTTGAATCTTTTCAATACTTCTAAATAACTCTTTAAATTACTCAAATTTTTGTCTACAAACAATTAGTGTTCAATTGTTATTTAAACACCAAAATTCAACAATATCAATTACAAATTAAACAATTTAAAAAACGAAAAATCAAAATCGTAACGTTCAAAGTTTAAAAGCTCTTCGAAATTTTAACGATTCAAGGCTTTCTATGTCAAACAATTCAGTTTCAAATTGTTTACTTTTAAATATTTGGTTTAAATTCATTCGTTTTAAACAAACAGTCAAAAATTGCAAAATTATTGTTCCCTTCTAATATTTAAAGTATAGATTAATTTAAAAACATAATTTATTTATATTAACAGTTGATAAAATAAATGTTTTTTTATCCGAAAATTTTCAATTACAAACGCTTTTAATTTTTTATTGTTTAAGACTGGAAGAACGCAGTTTAAAATTCTTTAAATTAAAAATAAAAATGGAAATTTTTTGAATAATAGTAATCTGAAAAAAATTCAACTTTTTCAAAAAAGTTAAAATAAAACTTTTAGATTACAAGAACTAATAAAATTTTTCAAAATTTAATCAGTTCGCTAATTTCTTCTTCAAAATCTTTCACATTTTTTTGCTTTTCTCATTGAATCTTCCTTCTTTTTCATTTAATTCTTACATTTTGCCTTTTCTTTAGACTTTCTTTTCTAATTTTTAAATGCAGAATTCGCTCTAAAATATCAAATTATTCGGACTTTGAAATAGATACAATTAAAAAAGTTCGTCATTTTTTCAAAATTCCACGACTTTTCCAGCTTTGTAGCAACCCTGAAAAACATAATTTAAAAAAATAGCTCTCACCTTCGGTTTCGGGATACATTGCAGGTAAATGTTCGTGGACGTGAACAGGTCTGGTTACCACTTCGCGACTACCGGGTTTTAAAAAATTTAGGTGGCTATCGCGATGAATTGGAAGTTTTGGCACTGAGACTGGACAGGGGATTGAGTCTACATTTTTCACGTATTCGGCTAATTCCTCAATACTAATGTTCATGTGTCGAAAGGCTAATCCTAAATCGTCGAGATTCGCTTCCGTTCGACCCACTGTTGGAGAAAGATTAATTAATTTACAATTTCTAGTCAACATTTTTCGGATTCGCCGTATTTTTTCTCTTCTGATTTTTAAATTACAGGCCTCGGACTCACTTCAGAGATTAAATAAATTAAAATAACGTAAATAATGTCACAAATTTGAAGAAAAAAAAGAGCGATAAAAATTTCAAACTACTAAACTTATATGTAGTTCGGATTTAAAAGTGTGTACGAAATAAAAAAGTGTAAAATGGAAATTTAACACTTTTAAAAGCAAAATTACCACTTTTCTAACTTAATATTTTGAAAGTATTAAAAAATAAAATCAACGTTTATTAAAAATATTATTAACTAATGAGAAAATATATTTTTTTGTTCAGAATTAAATTCTTTTCGATTAAAAATTGAATTATTTGACTCAAAATTGAATTATTTTGTTGAAAATTTAACAATTCTGTTAAAAAGTCGTACTTCTTGGTTGGGAATTCCAAAATTTGATTTAAATTTTTTATTCTTCCTTGACCAACACAAATTTTTCTTGTTAAAAATTCAACAATTTTGTTGAATATTTATC
Source organism: Acraspis erinacei (assembly GCA_035041075.1). Lineage (NCBI taxonomy): Eukaryota > Metazoa > Arthropoda > Insecta > Hymenoptera > Cynipidae > Acraspis > Acraspis erinacei. The sequence continues at coordinate 32,162,964 of JAWWLR010000092.1, read as the reverse complement.
TTTTCGGTTTAAAAATTGATATCTTTCTATAAAAAGTTCACATTTGTGGTTAAAAATATAATCTGTATCGGTTGAAAATCAAGATATGTAGAAAAATTCGTATTTTTAACTCGAAAATTCCACAATCTGGTAGAAAATTTAACTATTGGGTGGAAAATTTAAGTATTTTGTTGAAAATTTATCCTTTTTAGCAAAGAATCAGTGCTAACAACAATTTTTTTATTTATTTAAAAGTAAAATTTCTTTTAACATGATATTTTTCTTCGAAAATTCATTTTTTTTTAGATTGAAAATTTAATTCCTTCGTGGAATGTTGAACAACTTTCTTAAAAGATAATTTTATGATTGATTCACAATTTTAATTGAAATTTTGTTTTTCAAAAGTAACTCTTTTTCCGTACAAAACTCTTTTTCTTTTATTATAAATGCAACTGTTTGGATGAAAATGAACTTTTTTGTTGAAAAATTCAAATGTTTTGTGGAAAATTTGTCTTGATGGCTTGAAATTTAAACAATTTGGTATAAAATTTTTGTTTAACTATTTAGTTTGAAATTTTATTTGTTCAAAATTCCTCTTTTGGTAGAAAAATCGTCTTTTAGGGTAGAAAGTTATTCTCCTTGGTTGAAAATTAAACTCTTTGGTAAAAAATTTAAATATTTTGTTGAGAATTCTCTTTTTCTTTGATACAAACTTAATTTTCTAAATTGAAAATTCATCTTCTTGGCTAAAAATATAAATATTTTATTGAAAATTAATTTTTTAGAGTGAAAATTTAACCATTTCTTTTTTTGTTAAAATAAACATTTCTTTGTTAAAAATTGATGTATTTTTATTAAAATTCATCTTCCTTGGAAAAAAAGTAATCTTATTAGGTTTTTTAGTTGAAATTTCATCTTTTTGGTTGAAAATTGCTTCTTTTGGTAAGAAATACAATTATTTTGTTTAAATTATACATTTTTTCGTAGAAAATTCATATTTTTGGTTGAAGATTCATCATTTTATTTAAAAAATCATTTTTTGGTTGAAAAATTAACTATATTGTTTAAAATGTGTTTTTTTGTTGGCATTTTTAAACACCAAATGCAACTATTTCCTTTTGGTTGAAAATTGATCTTTTTTAGTTAAAAATTTGACTTTTTAGTTGAAAATTCGTTTTCCTTCAACTGTTTAAAAAATGTTTGAATTACATTTTTTCTGTGCGTTGTTTTTTTGGGTTAAAAATTAATTTTTCTAATTGAACATTTAACTATTTTGTAGAAATTTTGTATTTTCCGACCAGAAATTCAATAATTTCTGTGAAAATTAATGTATTTTGTTGAAAATTCGTTTTTTTCAGCAGAAAATACTTTTTTTGTTTTTGTAAGTTCATATTCTAGTGTTAAAAATTCAAATATTTTGTAGAAAATTGGTATTTTCAGCTCGTAAATTCATCTATTTTGTTCAAAGTTTGTCTTTTTTAAATAGAAAAATCGGTTTTTTACTGTTAGAAATGCTACTTTAAGTCAACTGTTTTAGTTGAAAATACGTTGTTTTTTTAAGTTAAAAATGAAACTTTTTAACTGAAAATTTAACTATTTTGTAGAAATTTTGTATTTTTGGCCCAAACATTCAACAATTTCAATAAAAATTAATGTATTTTGTTGAAAATTCGTTTTTTTCAGCAGAAAATACTTCTTTTCCATTAGAAAGTTAATCCCCGTAGTTGAAAATTCAACTACTTGGTTAAAACATTAAATACTTTGTTGAGAATTCTTTTTTCTTTAGTAGAATATTAATTTTATAATTTGAACATTAATTTTTTGTTGAAAATAGAGATTTAAAAGTTAAAAATTCAACCATTTGGTTGAAAATGCATGCATTTTAATTAAAACTCATCTTTTTTGTAGAAAAGTAATCTCATTGGTTAAAACTTAATATTTTTTGTTGATAATTTAATTATTTCGTTAACAATGTATCTTTTTTAGTTTGAAAATTTGTCTTTTTTAGTAGGAAATTCATTTTTCCGGTTAAACATTCTTGATTTTAGTTTAAAAAAATCGTTTTTTTTTTTTTGGTTGAGTATTATTTTTTAAACTGAAAATGTAACTTATTCCATTTTTTATTGAAAATGTATGTTTTTTTAGTTGAAAATGTATTTTTTTGGTTAAAAAATAAAACTATTTTGTAATAAAATTGGTCTTTTTGGTAGAAAAATTAACTATATTGTTGAACATCCGTTTTTTCGTTGAAAATTACTTTTAGTTGACAAAAAATGTAACTATTTCATGTTTGGTTGAAAATTTGATTTTTTGGTTCAAAGTTCATCTCCTTTTTCAAAAATGTGCGTGTTTATTTGAATAAAAATTTATTTTTTTTTGGTTGAAAATGTAACTATTTTGTTGAAAATTCGTCCTTTTTGAAAAATAAAATAAGACTTTTAGAGTATTGTTTCGTGTAGTGAGTCCGAAACCTGAAACTGAATAGGAAGACACTTACAGACTTCGGAATATTGATGAGTAAGTTTCGATACTCGCAGAAGGTATTCGTGCATGAGATCAACAAGAAATTCCAGAGGACTAGAATTTATAGAATGCCAACCGATTGTCTGGCAAATTTGAGCGACTACAACCCGCAGAACACTGCGACTGTATTCGGACGTCATTTTTTATACCTAGATCATAATAAACCGTATTAGAATCCAGTTTTTTTATCCGGAATTTAAAAAAAAAGTAAAATAAAATACATAAAACTTCATCCACACAAACTCTGATATTAGTACATAATTTCGACATTGAAATTTACATTGTTTACAGCAAGTCAACAATTCGTGAACATAACCTAGAAACCTAATTTACGTCAACATAATCAACAATAATGAGTTGACGCGAAGGTTACAAATTTACGAAATAGGTCATTAAAGAAATTTTTCACAAAATGAACGTTTTTCCGCAATAATTTAGGTTAATTTTCTTCACTTTTTCCAGCAGCTCTTTTTTTAGATTATTCAGATCATCAGATAATGTGAGGAATTTCAATTTTAAAGAGAGTAGATAAAAGGCGACATGAAAAGATGGAAACTAAAGAGATTAATCGAATTATAATGGTGGTTTCAGTGCATTTTCTTAACAGCAAAAACAAAATTTGTTTTCCAGAATTAATAATTCCACCGAAACTGGATTTTCGGATATATCAATGTGGCACAAATTTCGGAATCAGAATGATAAGTTTCTAGACACGAGGTGACAAAATTTGTTCGAAAAAAGGGGAATGATAAGGACAGGAAATGTAGAAAGTAACTCACCTGAATACTTGAAAGATTGCTGAAAATTAAGACGTTCTATCCTGATTCACACCATTCAATCTTACTTCCATTATGAAGTAAATATACACGATTGCACATCACTCTGTTAAATTATCTCTTGTTTTTATAAAACGTGTGCAATCTAACTATAAATAAATTAATTAATCCACAATCTTTCACCTCCTTTTAGGAATCGGGTTTCGGGCGTCCGTCCGTCGCCGCCATTTTGAATGGATTCGATTTCTTGTATTTCTCGAAAACTCGATTACTCGCAAATTATTGATTTTTTGTTAATGAAAGAAAAAAGAGGAAGAAAGACACTTTCTTTTCAGCATTCATTATATGCGTAATAAAAGAATTTTTTAATCGTCATATTAAAATATCACAATTAAGTATCAAATGAGAAAATTATCATTAATCTATCCTTTTTAAAATATTTTTTGAAAATACGCGCCAATACGAGTGGTCCAATGAGCATGAGCCTTGTGTTCTCAGCGCATGCGCATTTTCCACATTTGCAAAGTATTGATGAAAATGACAGATGAGCGAAATTTTCGTTCTTCGTATTATGAAAAGGTATTTGTACTTTTTAATAATATTTAAAATATCATACGGGTACTTTGAATCATATTATTTGTTTATATTTTCAAACATTTGGTTTATATCACAAAAGTGGAAATCTAACCTTAAACTTGAATTTTCTCCCACACACCTTTCTAATACTATTATTATTTATTTTTATGTATTTATAAGTTTCATTATGAGTATAATACATGAACAATATTTTTTTCTTTAATTTAGAAGCAAATATTATATCTTAAAAATGTGTCTAAAGCAAAATTGGTCTAAAACGACTTTGTGTGAGGTCAGCCTTTATTTTTAAA
>JAWWLR010000092.1:32141537-32154668 GCA_035041075.1 Acraspis erinacei | reverse complement strand
ATACCCGTTTACGAAGAGAGCCACGATTTTGTAATGAAACAGCGCAAAGCTGAATTTGAGGATATACAACAAGCACTCAGGGACGCAAAAATCGTTGACGAATTATTAAAACCTTCGCAGATGTTTTTGATGATGTGGGTTTTGCGAAACAAACGACCTAAACTTGATATCAGCAATCAAATGGAATCTCAGCTCTTCAGGTTCAGCTTTATAGATTTCTCTTTAAAATTTTTAATTATTCAACTTACAAATCATAAAAGTGATTTTTTTAATAGTTGTCTTATATCAGATTTTAAATGATTTTAAATATTTCCAAGATTTCAGAAAAGTTTCAAGAAAATTCAGAAATATTTCACAACAGTTTTACAAAGATTCCAACAGATTTCATAATATTTCATGTATTATTAATTAATCATTTAGTTTCAAATTATTTCAAGACGATTTTGACCATTTCAAGGATTTCAAAAAGGTCTCAAAATATTTCACTAAATTAAAAATATTTAAAGATTTTACTAAGATATTTAATAGTTTCCAAAGGACTTCGGAAATATTTAAATTATTTCAAAACACTTCACAAAAATACTACATAAATTTCAAAAATATTTCTAAGATTTCACTAAAGTTCCCAAGGTTTGACAGAGATTTCAAAACATTTCAGAAGATTTCATTTCTTGAGGTAATTAATAGATTTAAACAAATTTCGCAAAAATTAAAAATATTTCGCAATTTTTTTGCAAAAATTTCAAGGGATTTCATAATGCTTTACACAGTTTTCGAACATTTCACCAAAATTTTAAAATATATACATACATTTAAAAGATTTCACTTAAATTAAAAAAATTAAACAAAGATTTCAAAACATCTCTTAAGATTTTAAAGATTTTTTAAGGGTTTCAAAAATATTAAAATTATTCAAATATTTCACAAATATTTCGAAAATTAAAAAAATATTTGAGATATTTCGAAAATTTAAAAACATTTCAAACATTTCCAAATACTTAGAAAACGTTTTGTAAAGGTTTAAAGATTTCACTGATATATTTAATAGATTTCACAAAGATTTGAATAATTGACACAGATTGCGCAAAAATACCATAAAGGTTTTAAAAAATTTTTAATATTTTCAGAATTTTTCAAGGATTTCCACGATCTCAAACGTTTTAAAAGATGTAAAAGCTTTCTAAAAGATTTGATTAAGATAATTAACAGGTTTTAAAGAATTTCTCAAATATTTCCTTAATGGATTTCAGAATATTTCACAGACCTTTTCGAAGATTTCATAACAATTTCACAGAAATTTCACATCTATCAAGATTTCACAAATATTTGACAAATTTAAAAATGTTTAATATATTTCAGTGTTTCAAAATATGTATCTATTTTAATTACTTCGGAATGATTTCCAAGACTTGAGAAAAATTTCATAAAGTTTTAAAGATTTCACTGATATATTTAATAGATTTCACAAAGATTTAAAACTTTTCTGAAGATTTCAAGATTTTCAAAGATCTCAAAAGTTTAATAGATTTTATAAATTTCTGAAAGATTTTTATTAAGATAATTAATAGATTTCGACGAATTTCGCAAAAAATTTCAATCAATTGAATGGATTTCAAAACATTTCACAAAAGCTTTCGAAGATTTCACAAATATTTCGAAAAATTCAAAAGATTTCGAAATACTTAAGAAATATTTCCAAAGATTTTGGAACTGTTTAAAGATTTCAATGATATATTTAATGCATTTTAATTATATTTTTGAATGATTTTACAAAGATTTCACAAAAATTCCATAAAAATTTCAAAAGATTTGAAAATATTTCATATATTTCAAAATATTTCAATGATTTCGAAATGATTTCAAATATTTCGAAAATATTTTTAAAAAACAAAAAGATTTTACTAAGATATTTAATTGTTTTCAAAGGACTTCGGAAATATTTAAATTATTTCAAGAAACTTCACACAAATACTACAGAAATTTCAAAAATATTTATAAGATTTCACTAAAGTTTCCAAGGTTTGACAGAGCTTTTCAAAAATTTCAGAAGATTTCAAGGATTTACTGATATATTTAATATATTTCACAAAGATTTAAATTATTTGAAACTTCAGAATATTTCAATTATTTCAAAGGTCTCAAAGGTTTAAAAATTTAAAAATATTTCTGAAAGATTTTCTTGAGGTAATTAATAGATTTAAACAAATTTCGAAAAAATTAAAAATATTTCGCAGCTTTGTTACAAAAATTTCAAGGGATTTCATAATGCTTTACAAAGTTTTCGAACATTTCACCAAAATTTTAAAATATATACATACATTTAAAAGATTTCAATTAAATTAAAAATATTAAACAAAGATTTTAAAATATCTCTTAAGATTTTAAAGATTTTTTAAGGGTTTCAAAAATATTTAAATTGTTCAAATATTTCACAAATATTTCGAAAATTTAAAAAATATTGGAGATATTTCAAAAATTTAAAAACATTTCAAACATTTCCAAATACTTAGAAAAGTGTTTGCAAAGGTTTAAAGATTTCACTGATATATTTAATAGATTTCACGAAGATTTCATAATAATTTCACAGAAATTTCACATATATCAAGATTTCACAAATATTTGAAAAATTAAAAAATGTTTAATATATTTCAATGTTTCAAAATATGTATCTATTTTCATTATTTCGCAATGATTTCAAAGACTTGAGAAAAATTTCATAAAATTTTAAAGATTGCACTGATATATTTAATAGATTTCACAAAGATTTAAAAATTTTCTGAAGATTTCAAGTTTTTCAAAGATCTCAATAGTTTAATAGATTTTATAAATTTCTGAAAGATTTTTATTAAGATAATTAATAGATTTCAACGAAATTCGCAAATATTTCAATTATTTTCGCGAAGTTCGCAAAGAAATTTAAATCAAAATATATTTAAAAGACTTCACTTAAATTTCAAATATTGCACAGAGATTTTAAAACATCTCAGAAGATTTTAGGGATTTCAAGGGTTTCAAAAATATTAAAATATTTCAAAGATTTTACAAGTATTTCGAAAATTTCCAAAGATTTCCAAGATTTCGAAAGTTTTACTGATATATTTATTAGATTTCACAAAGATTAAAAACTTTTCTGAAGATTTCAAGATTTTCAAAGATCTCAAAAGTTTAATAGATTTTATAAATTTCTGAAAGAATTTTATTAAGATCATTAATAGATTTCGACGAATTTCGCAAATATTTCAATTATTTTACCGAAGTTCGCAAAAAATTGAAATCAATTGAATGGATTTCAAAACATTTCACAAAAGATTTCGAAGATTTCACAAATATTTCTAAAAATTCAAAAGATTTCGAAATACTTAAGAAATATTTCAAAGATTTTGGAAATGTTTAAAGATTTCACTGATATATTTAATGGATTTTAATGATATATTTGAATTATTTTACACAGATTTCACAAAACTTTCAAACGATTTGAAAATATTCCATATATTTCAATGTTTTAAAATTTTTCAATGATTTCGAAATGATTCCAAATATTTCGAAAATATTTAAAAAAAAACAGAAAGATTTTACTAAGATATTTAATTGTTTTCAAAGGACTTCGGAAATATTTAAATTATTTCACCCAGCTTCACAAAAATACTACAGAAATTTCAAAAATATTTCTAAGATTTCACTAAAGTTTCCAAGGTTTGACAGAGATTTTAAAACATTTCAGAAGATTTCAAGGATTTACTGATATATTAAATATATTTCGCAAAGATTTAAATTATTTCACCGTCTATGCAATAATTTTCCAAAAGATTCAACAAATTTCACAGTTTTCAAAATATTTCACAGAAATTGCAATTTTTTAAAAAAGATTTCCTACTAAAATTTCAAATATTTTACAATATACCAGATTTAAGAGGTTTTAAGCAATTCAAAAAAAAATCACAACGATGTCAGAAAGTTACAAGTCATTTCAAATACATATTGCAATGATTTTAACGATTTAAAACTATTTAAATATTTTAGAAAGATTTCAAAGGCTTTAAATGATTTCACGAAGTTGTGAAAACAATTTTAACTATTTCAACAGATTTTTCTAAAATTTAAGAGAGATTTCACAAACATTTCAAAGATTTCGTTGAAATTTTAAATATTTTACAAAGATTGTAAGACATTTCGGAAGAAAGGTTTTGCAAAGGTTTAATGATTTCAAAAAGATTAGAATTATCTTAAACATATTTCACAAAAATCTCAAATATTTTAATAGATTACAATAGATTTGAAGAAACTTCAAGATTTTCAAAGATCTCAAAAGAGTTTAATAGATTTTAAAGATTTCTGAAAGATTTTATTAAGATAATAATAGATTTCAATGAATTTTGCAAAAATTTCAATTATTTTACCAATCTTCGCTAAAACAAAATCAAAGATTTCAAAGGATTTAAAAATATTTCACAAAGCTTTCGAAGATTTCACAAAAATGTCACAGAGATTTCACATACATTTAAAAGATTTCTCTTAAATTACAAATATTACATAAAGATTTTAAAACATCTTTGAATATTTTAAAGATTTCACGAGTTTCAAAAATATTTAAATATTTTTAAGATTTTGCAAAGATTTCCAAAATATTTCGAAAATTTAAAAAATGTTTAAGATATTTCAAAGTTTCGAAATATGTCAAAGGTTTCCTTAGAAAAGATTTCAAAGATTTTGCAGAGGGTTCAAAGATTTCACTGATATATTTAATAGATTTCACGAAGATTTCAACGGATTTGACAAATATTTGAATGATTTTACACAGATGGTGCAAAAATTTTCCTACAGATTTAGAAATATTTGAAACTTTTCAGAATGTTTGAAGGATTTCCAAGATCTCAAACGTTTAAAAAGATATAAAATATTTCTGAAAGATTTGATAAGATAACTAATATATTTCAACAAGTTTTGCAAATATTTCAGTTATTTTAGCAAAATTCGAAAAAACTATGCAACATTTCACAAAGTTCTTAAAAGATTTTCACAACAATGTCAAAAAGTTTTACAAGTACTTTCAAATACACATTGCAATGATTTCAACGATTTAAAGAATTTTAAATAGATATTTCACAAAACTTTCGAACATTTCACAAAAATTTTACAAATTTCAAAAGATTTTACTAAAATTTAACAGAGGTTTCACAAAAATTTCAAAGATTTCACTCAATTTTTAAATATTTTACATATTCATTTTGAAAGACTTTAAGGATTTCAAATATCTCAAAAGATTTTAAAGCATTTCAGAAGATTTCAAGGATTTCAAATATTTCAAATATTTTGCAAATATAAAAAAAAATTGAGAAAGATTTTACTAATGTATTTAATAGATTTCAAACAAATTTAAGAAATTTCACAAAGATTTTAAAACGTTTAGGGAAGATTTAAGGATTTTAAAGACCTCAAAATTTTTTAATATTTTGCAAAGATTTAATTAATTCGAACAAATTTGACTGTTATATTTAATAGATTTCATGAAAATTGAAGTGTATTTCACAAAAATCTCATAAAGATTTTAACATATTTTAATAGATCTTAAAAAAGTTCAGAAGATATCAAGAATGTTTAAGATCTCAAAAGTTTAACAGATTTAAAAGATTTTATTAAGATAATTAATAGATTTCAAAGAATTTTGCAAAGATTTCACTTATTTCATCAAACTTGGAAAAAATATTTCAAATATTAAATAAAGATTTTAAAACATCTCCGAAGATTTGAAGGATTTCAAGGGTTATCAAAATATTTCAAAAAATTTTACAAATATTTCAAAGTTTTAAAATATTTTAAATGTTTTGAAACAACTTAAAAAATTTCTAAACACTCAAGAAAGATTTCAAAGATTTTTAAAACGTTTAAAGATTTCACTGATAGATTTGATAGATTTCACGAGGATTTCAACCGATTTCAGGAAGATTTTAATGTTTTTACACAGATTTCACAAAAATTCCATAAATATTTAAAAATATTTAAAACTTTTCAGAAGGTTTCAAGGATTTCTAAGATCTCGAATGTTTAAAAAATATAAAGGATTTCTGAAAAATTTGATTAAGATAATTAATAGATTTCGACGAAATTGGCAAGGATTTCAATTATTTCACGGAAATTTGAAAAAAAATTGCAAAGATTTGAGTGATTTTAGAATATTTCACAAAGCTTTCGAATATTTCTTAAAAATGACACAAATTTTGCAAAAGTTTAAAGTTTTAAAGTATTTAAGAAGATTGCAACGATTTCAAAGGTTTCAAATATTTTGAAAATATTAAAAAATTTCAGAAAGATTTTACTAATATATTTAAAAGATTTCACAAATATTTCAACAAATTTCACAAATATTTTTTAACTTTTCAGAAGATTTAAATGATTTCAAAGATTTTGAGGATTTTAAAGATCGCAAAGAATTTCCCGAAGATTTTACTAAGATATTTAATAGATTTCTATTGTTTCACCGAGCTTCACAACAATTATGTAAATATTTCAAAAGACTTCAAAATATTTCACAGAACTTTAACAGATCTTAAACAAAGATTTTCAAAAATTTTCATAAGATTTGAAGGATTTCAAAGCTCTCAAAAGAGTTCAAACATTTTACAAAGGTTTAAAAGAAATAAATGATTTTGCAATTGCAAGGATTATTACAAGGAATTTCGTAAGGATTTCAATTATTTCCGGAACTTCGAAAAAAATTTCAAATTTCTGTATGGATTTCAAAAGATTTCACGTGCATTACAAAGATTTCAATTTATTTTTTTTATTTTCAAATATTACACCAACATTTTAAAACATCTCAGAAGATTTTAAGGATTTGAAGGGTTTCAAAATTATCAAAATATTTCAATGATTTTGAAAAAATTTCACAAATATTTCAAAGATTTTGAAATAATTTCAAAAATTTCAATATATAAAGATTTCACAAATATTTGAAAATATTTTATATATTTCAGTGTTTCAGAATATGTATTTCAATTATTTTCCAATGATTTTAAAGTCTTAAGAAAGATTTCACAAATTTTTTTTAATATTTCACAAAAATGCCAGAGGTCTCACATACATTTAAAATATTTCACTTAAATTAAAAATATTAAACAAAGGTTTTAAAACATCTCTTAAAATTTTAAAGATTTTTTAAGGGTTTCAAAAATAATAAAATGATTCAAAGATTTCGAAAACATTTAACAAATATTTCGAAAAATTAAAAAATATTTGAGATATTTCAAAATTTCAAAACATTTCAAAGATTTCCAAATACTTAGAAAAATTTTTGCAAAGGTTTAAAGATTTCACTGATATATTTAATAGATTTCACAAAGATTTGAAACTTTTCTGAAGATTTCAAGATTTTGAAAGATCTCAAAAGTTTAATAGATTTTATAAATTTCTGAAAGATTTTATTAAGATAATTCATAGATTTCAACGATTTTCGCAAATATTTCAATTATTTTCCCGATGTTATCAAACAAATTTAAATCAATTGAATGGATTTCAAAATATATTTAAAAGACTTCACTTAAATTTCAAATATTGCACAAAGATTTTAAAATATCTCAGAAGATTTGAGGGATTTCAAGGGTTTCAAAAATATTTAAATATTTTAAAGATTTTACAAATATTTCGATAATTTCAAATGATTTCCAAGATTTCGAAACTCTTAAGAAATATTTCAAAGATTTTGGAAATTTTAAAAGATTTCACTGATATATTTAATGGATTTCACAAAGATTTAAAACTTTTCTGAAGATTTCAAGATTTTCAAAGATCTCAAAAGTTTAATGGATTTTATAAATTTCTGAAAGATTTTATTAAGATAATTAATAGATTTCAAGGAAATTCACAAATATTTATTTATTTTCGCGTAGTTCGAAAAAAAAATAAATCAAAATATATTTAAAAGAGTTCACTTAAATTTCAAATATTGCCAAAAATTTTAAAACATCTCAGAAGATTTTAGGGATTTCAAGGGTTTCAAAAATATTAAAATATTTCGAAACTTTCAAAAGATTTCAAAGATTTCGAAACACTTAGGAAATATTTCAAAGATTTTGGAAATTTAAAAAAATTTCACTGATATATTTAATGGATTTCACAAAGATTTGAAACTTTTCTGAAGATTTCAAGATTTTCAAAGATCTCACAAGTTTAATAGATTTTATAAATTTCTGAAAGTTTTTATTAAGATAATTAATAGATTTCAACAAATTTCGCAAATATATCAATTATTTTCGCGAAATTCGCAAAAAAAATTTAAATTGAAATATATTTAAAAGACTTCAATTAAATTTCAATTATTGCACAAGGATTTTAAAACATCTCAGAAGATTTTAGGGATTTCAAGGGTTTCAAAAATATTAATATATTTCAAAGATTTTACAAATATTTCGAAAAATTCAAAAGATTTCAAAGATCTCGAAACACTTAAGAAATATTTCAAATATTTTGGAAATTTTAAAAGATTTCACTGATATATTTAATGGATTTTACGAGGATTGCAAAGGATTTCAGGAAGATTTTAATGATTTTACACAGATTTCACAAAAATTCCATACAAATTTCAAAAGATTTGAAACTTCAGAATATTTCAAGGATCTCCTCAAAGATTTAAAAAGATTTCAAAGATTTACATAATTAATCGAAAAAATTTGGTAAAGATTTATATTGATTTTAAAATATTTCACAAAGCTTTCGAGAATTTGTCAAAAGTTTCAAAAATATGTCACACATTTAAAGATTTCACAAATATTTAAAACATTTTTAAATATTTCATATATTCCAATGTTTCAAAATATTTCAATGATTTCGAAATGATTTCAAAGATTTCTAAACACAGATTTCAAGGGATTTCAAAATATTTCAGAAAATTTAAAAAAATTTTCATAGAGATTTTACATTGATTAAAAAGACTTCACTGCAATATCAAATATTTCACAAAGATTTCCAAATATTTCAGAATATTTTAAGGATTTCAAGTGTGTGAAAGATTTCAAAAGATTTCATTATTTTCTTTATTTAATTATTTCATATACAAAAAAAAGAGACCTGAAAAAATGTAATTTATCGCCTAAAAAGTCTTGGATTTTTTTCTTCTAAGAATCGCCAAACACCCCGAAAAATATTGATTGAAAATCAATAATAATTCCTATTTTTGAAATAGGTCAATGAGTCGAATGGCTGAGAGTCTCTGGAAGATTACGATTATAGATCAAGATCATGAAAAACTGGTGGACATGTACTGGGTGCTGAGTGGGTTTTTGGATCACGTTCAGAAATTTCAAAAGGACGTAGATCGATTGAAAGAATGCACTTGCACTCTTCTCGAACGAGAAGATCAAGATTTACACAATTACCTCCACAAAATCGGTGCTCTGCAAACTCTTCCTTATGAAACCTGGTTTTATTCTTGTTTTGCCGGCACAATTAGCGACGGCTCGATTACAAAGTACAACTTTTTCTCACCAATATTCAATAACTGCTGAATATTTAAATTATTCTAATCTGAAATATTCTTTTTTTGTGACAGGATCTGGGATAAAATAGCAGTCGGGGCCTATAAAATTTTAGTTTATGTCTTAGTAGTCAAATTAACAACTCTAAGAAGGTTTCTATTAAGATGCGAGTCCCTTCAGGATGTTCTGGATGCAATTGCGAATGTAAGCTCAAAGAATATTTATTTCCCGTATGAAGTCATCAAAAATAAACTGCAATTTAGAACTTAAATATACTAAGAAAATCCAACTATATTCTTGGGTAAAAGTTCATTTTTTTTGTTTTTGAAAAGGCTACTATTATATTTTTGTTCGGAATTTAATTATTTTGTTAAAAGTACAACTATATTGTTAAAACTGATTTTTTTATCAAAAGTGCATTTACTTTGTTAAAAATTAATTTTTTTAGTTAAAGGTTCATCTCTTTGGTTGAAAATTTAAATATTTGGATGAAAATTCGTTTCATGTTTGGTTGAAAATAAATTTTGTTGACTGACAAGTAAACTATTAGTTTTATTTTCTAGAAAACTTCTATATTTTTTTTGTTTGAAAATTTTATAAATGTTTTGACGTCTTTTTAAATATTCTCTTAAAGTTAATTTCTTGAAATAAAAAAAAGCAAGATTCATAAGAAATTTTCCTACGAATCTGAAGAAAATGTTTTCATTCTCTTGAACCCTTTCGAAATTCTGGAAAATCTTCTTTATCTAAATATTCACAAATTATATTTAAAAAAATTTGAAACCTTCCTAAGTTTTGAACAGTTTCCAAATTTTAAATTATTTTTTAATTGTTTCAAAATTTCTAAATATCTGTTAAACTTACTAAAATTTTTTCTAAAATTTTGTAGTCTAGCAAAAATGCAAAATTTTTCATTAAAATCTTCTATATTCTTTATATATTTTTTTCAAATATTTTTTTTTAAATAAAAAATGTAATAAACAAAATTTCCTTAAAATATTTCAGATTCTCTTTCGAGAATTTTGTAAATATTTTCATATCTTTTTAAATGTTCTCTTAAAATTATTTTTTTTAAATAAATAAAAAAAATAATTAAAAATTTTTCCTAGGAATCTAAAATTCCCCTTTCTTGAAACATTCCAAAATTCTTAAAAGGCTTCTTTTTTCGAAATATTCACAAATGTCCTTTTAATATGTTGAAAGCTATTTTTGAGTATTTTAAAAATGTTTAAATATCTCTTCAAGTTACTAGAATTTATACAATAAAAATTAAATAAATTAAATTTGCGTAACATCTTCCAGATTCTTTTTTGAAAATCTTGAAAATATTTTCATATCTTTTTAGATATTATATTTAAATTAATTTTGAAAAAATCATGTGAAATTTTCCTAGGAATTTATAAAGAAATTTTATTTAATTTTGTTGAAACATTTCAAAATTCTTAAAAAGCTTATATTTTCGAAATATTCACAAAATTAGATTTAAAAAAAATTGTTATCTTCCCAAATTTTAAATTATTTTAAAATAGTTTGAACATTTCTAAATATGTCTTAAAATTGCTCAAATTTAAATCAAATCATTTTAAATATTGTCTTAAAATTAATTTTTTCACTCAAAACAATTTTTAATTTCCCTAGGAATCTAAATAAATGTTTTTAATTTTCTTGAGAAGCTTCTTTTTTTCAAAAGTATTCAAATTTACATTTAACAAATTGTCAAATCTTTACAATTATTTATTTAAATTTGAATCTTTTCAAAATTTCTAAATATCTCTTAAAACTACTCGACTTAAAAAAATGCTCAAATATAGAAAATTGCCTTTAAATCATTTTTCCCCGTATGAAGTAATACAAAATAAACTGCAAATTAAAGCAGGCAAAACTGAATTCTTCGGAATTTTCAAATATTTAAATTAAAGCGAATATTTAGAACTTAAATCTAATAAGAAAATCAAACTATATTTTTGGGTAAAAGTTCTTTTGTTTTGTTTTTGAAAAGGCTACTATTATATTTTTGTTCGGAATTTAATTATTTTGTTAAAAAGTAATATTTTTTTAAATCAAAAATGCATTTACTTTGTTAAAAATTAATTTTTTTAGTTGTAGGTTCATCTCTTTGGTTGAAAATTTTAATATTTTTATGAAAATTCGTTTCATGTTTGGTTGAAAATAAATTTTTTTAACTGACAATTAAACTTCCATTTTCGGTTAAAAATTTATTTTTTGTAGTTGAAATTTCAACGTTTTGGTTACAAATTCGTGTATTTTATTGAAAAATCGTCTTTCTTGGTAGATATTTTCATGTTTCGTTAAGAATTATCCTTTATTTCAAATTTAGAATTTTAATTGAAAATTTATATTTTTGGCATGAAAATTAAAAAATTTGGTGTAAAATTCAACTATGTGGTTGAAAATTAAATTTTTTACCAGAAAAATCATATTTATGGGTTTAAAAATCAACTTTTTTGTAGAGAATTCATCTTTTTGGTTGAAAATTGAGCTCTTCCTGTAAAAAAATTCACTTTTTTGGTTAAAAATACAACTGTTTGGTTAAGAATTGATCTATTTTGGTTGAAAATTGAACTATTTGGCTCAAAAATTCATCGTATTGTGTGAAAGTTTTTTTTGTTGGACATTAACTTTTTAACTGGAAATTAAGCTATTTTGTTGAAAATTCAACTATTTTGGCTCGAAAATCCATGTATTTTGTTGAAAATTCATCTTCTTCAGTAGAAAATCGATTTTTTTGGATTTGATTGAAAATTAACTTTTTTATCGAAAATTCATACTCATGTTATCGTCGTATTAATTCTTAGCAAAAAAAAAACAATAGATTATTAACAAAAATTTAAACGAAGCAATTAAATATTCAACCAATAGAACACTTTTTTAACAAATTGGTTCAAGTTTCAAGCCAATTGTTGAATTTTCAACAAAAATAGATGAATTTTCAATGAAAAATATCAATCTTCAACTAATGTAATAAAATTTCAACAAAACATTTTTATTTTCAACAATTATGATTATATTTCTATAAAAAAACAGCAATTTTCATTTTTAAAAAAGAGTTAGAATTTTAAGCAATTAGTTGAATTTTCAGCAAAAAATGGAATAGTTAAATTTTCAATGAAGAAAATTAGTTTTTAACAAAAAGAAAAAATGCATTTTTAACAAAATTGTTAAATCTTCAGCCAATAAAATTAATGTGTAAAAACGTGGTTCAACTTTCAAGCACGTAGTTGAATTTTTAATCTTAAAATGTAGATGAATTTTCATTGAAAAATATCAATTTTTAACCAAAAATGGAATTATAAATTTTCAACCAAATATTTGAATGTTTAAAAACCAAAACAAGAAAATAATTTTAAACCTGAATATATATGAATTTTCTACCGAGAAGATAAATCTTCAACTAATAAAATAAAGTTTCAAAAATATGGTTTAATTTTAACAAAGAAGATTAATTTTCATCCAAAAATGGAATATTTTAATTTTCAGTGAGGAAAATTAGTTTTTAACAAAAAGAAAAAATGCATTTTGAACAAAATAGTTATTATTTTATTTCTGGGTTGAGACCCTTGGAGCCCCTGATGCTTGGGTGATCCCGTTGCGTCCCCTTATAAGCCTTAAGCGTGACTTCAGAGTCCTCGCCATAGGGAGAGGA
>JAWWLR010000092.1:32113431-32127052 GCA_035041075.1 Acraspis erinacei | reverse complement strand
ATTTAATATAATTTTATTTAATCGAGAAAATCGACCCGAATTCTAAGATTATTTTACAAATTACGAGTGGCATAATTCGCCAACAGTCGACGTTTTTAAACACAATAGAACGATATTCCATGCAATTTCGAGGAACGCCGAGAGCTACATAATTTCTGCGACCTTGGTCATAATTAAAATTTGGTTCAGTTTATAATCAAATTTAATTTGGAATTCACTGTTGATTTATATCGAGAAAAGGTCTCTGTGGATTTAAAAATTGTAATTAATTTAAAAGAGTTGAAAAGATTTGAATAGTTTCAAACGATTTTTAAAGATTTCTGATTTGAAAAAGGGAATTTCGGAAAATTAGAATCCTGTGTTGGAGTATCAGATCATTTTTGGTCATAAAAATTACAATTCTGATTTGGAACAGGTATTTCTAGAAAAGAATTATAATTCTGAGATGAAACAAGGATTTTTTTTGTAAATTCAATTTTTATAAATCAGAATTAAATTTCTTTCATTTATTTATTCCCTGTCTAAAATTCAGAATTATAATTAATTTAAGAAGTTCCCTATACTCCATTTTTCAAAAATCTGGAAAAGGGAAATTTCAAATTGTGACGAATTTTGACTTGGAAGAAGAATTTTTTTTTAAATATTCTTTACAGAAATTTTTTGTTCCAAGTTATTTTTCTACAATTTGGAAGAAAAAAGTTTCAAATTCTGGTAAATTTATATTTAAAAAAAAAAAAACATAATTTTTTAATGCAAAAAATTCTGATTTTTAAGAAGGAATTTTCAAAATATTACGAATTCTGACTTTAAACAGGACTTTTTTTCGTGAAGTGCCTTTTTATAAATCAGAATTTAAATTCCTCTTTAAAATT
Organism: Acraspis erinacei; assembly: GCA_035041075.1. Taxonomy (NCBI): domain Eukaryota; kingdom Metazoa; phylum Arthropoda; class Insecta; order Hymenoptera; family Cynipidae; genus Acraspis; species Acraspis erinacei. The sequence continues at coordinate 32,126,180 of JAWWLR010000092.1, read as the reverse complement.
CCTATTCCATGTCAAAGTCTAATATAATTCTTGACGGAAATTCCAAATCATAATGATATTTATTTAAAAAATTCGATGTTCCCAGTCAGAATGATTTTTATTCACAATATTTTTTATAATAATTGAGAAATATAGTAACTTCCTTTTTCTACAATTTAAATGAAAAAAGTTTCAAATTCTGGTTCATATTTGCAAAAAAAAAGAATGTTTAAATTTTTAAGAATTCTGATTTTGTACCAGGAATTTTCAAAATCAGACAAACACGAATTCGGACAGGCTTTATTTTTATAAAATTCCGTTCCATGTCGAAAATTCAGAAATATAGTCAATTCCTTTTTCTAAAATTTGGAAGAAAAAGCTTGAAATTCTGGCAAAATAATTTAAATTCTGAAATAGAAGAAGAAAATTGAAAAAAAAATCCTAATTCAAATTCATAATTATAATTCTTTATTAAAATTAGACAACCCTCTGATTCCTTTAAAACTATCAATTTCAAATTTTCAATTCAAAATTGTTCAACTTTGAACTTTTTGAATAGGAAATAAGCTCAAGTTCTACGGTTTCAACTAAAAATATTTCATAAGCGTCTTAAATTAAAAATTGTTTGATTGGAAGAAAGCTGATTGGCCGAGAACGTTTTCGATTAAAATCGAACTTGCGACTATCGATTAAAATCGATTATCTGCACCAATCAGCATCAGCTTTCTTTATAAAGCGATAAATCGTCACCAAAATCTCTCAAATGTCCAGAATTTGGTTAAACTGAAAATAAAGAAAATGCCTAAATTCGAAATTATGTAGCCTTCGATGAACGCACAGACTAGCAATCGGCAATGCGACAATACCAACGCACTGTTAGGGATTCATCTCGTTCTAAACGTATGTACACGTGAAAAACAGTAACGCATTACGTAAGTAACGGCAACATAAAACGTAACAGTCCTTCCTAGTTAAATAATAATAGTTCATTTCATGTAAAATGTATAAGAAACGTGTGGGAAGTTATGACACAGATGCTTCTGATTGAAACGAGTTGGTGAAATAGTGTGTGCCTGATAAAAATACTTATTGTAACTTTCATCCGCTTCGCCGTTTTGTGCTTTCGGCAAGCGCTAAATAGTTCTTCGGTAGGCAGATGCTCTGCAGTGCAGATTTTTTCTTTTCTTTCTTTCTTTTTTTTTCTCTCAAACATGCGAACATTATACATTTTTACTCTGTTGCATTTTGTGACGATTGACAAGACTCCATCTCTAAATGGAACGTGCCATTCTTCCGGCACTGCTGTCAGAAGTTCAACAATTGTATTTTTTTTCGTTATTAGAAATTAATTCCCTGCCACGAATCGATTTTCCAATACTGGAATTGCTTTTTATTTCGCAATCTGACAGCATTGCGCAGATGACAATCCAAGAGCTGCTCCACCGCTAACTTTCCCTATTCACAATCACAACCTATCTTCAAAGAGTCCTAAACCAATACTTAAGCGGATTATATTACAGGTGAAACAATGCTTACAGTATCTTGTACAAAGTGTTTTCTCTCGATGCAGAGTTTACTTTGCCGCAGGAAGATAGCGTTTCACTTTGTCAAAAGGATCCAAGTCCTCCGTATTGTGTCTCGCGACACGTCTGCTGTTCAGGATTGGTTAGAGCGCAGCAGTGTTGGAGTTATCGACTAGAGGAGAAAGAGGCCCGAGTTTCCCCCGGCCGCTACTTATTCTATCCGTGTCGTATTGAACGTCTAGCGAGAGGCCTGAAACGAGAGCGAAAAAAAGGGAGAAAAATATTAATTATTTAAAGATCCAGATGCAATATAAATATATATTTTGGGGAAAGTGAAGCCCATCGGCAAAATCCAATAAAATTAAAAATGAAAAAATGTCGCCTGTCAGCGACATTTTTTTTGTTTTAATTTAATTTAAGTCATTCAGGGTGACCCTTTCAATCGAAGAGAAAAATTCCTGGTCCGCAAACATTTTTCCCGGACAATAAAATTTTAAAAATCTTTTAAATTTGAAGTTTAAATGTTTCTCAATAAAAAAATGTTGTATTCAAATGCTCAATAATTGAAATGCAGATAAAGTGCAAAATTCAGAATTTTTAACGATCATAAATTATAAAGTTAAAAAATTTAGACTAAATTCCAAAAATATAAACCCACGTTAACATTTTCAATATTCTAAATTAAAGAATCAATCAATGAACTTTAAAGATTTTCTAAATTATATTATTAAACTATTTTAGGCTGGAAACATTTAAAAAAAATTTATTAACATTTTTTTTCAACTTGAAAGTTCTTAAATTAGAAGTTAAATTATTTTCATTTTAAATAGTTTAAGCATCCGTGAAAAGCTTAAAAATTTTAATTCAAAATTTTGAGAAATCTAGCAGCTGTTTTATATTTTTTCAAATTTATAATTATTTTTGAAATTTTTTCAGAAATTATAAATAAGTTTTCAAATTAATTGAATTTGTCCTGAAACTTCTAGAAAATCCTGTGAATTAAACAAAAAATGCCTTCAAATCTGGATTTATAAATAACAATTGAAAACTGATTATTTTTAGAAAAAATTAGAGTAATTTTAAGAGATATTTAGGAGTGCAAATGCCCAAAACCTGATTTAAAAGATAATGTAGATTTTTGCAGATTTTAAACAACAAATTTATAAGCTTTTAAGAATTGTTTCTATAGCAAATAATTGAAATTGTTTACTATTAAATGTTTGGCCTTAATTTACTCGTATTAAATTCACAGTCAAATATTGCTAAATATTAAAAAATTATTCTTTTTCCTAATTAAAAAATTTCAAATTAAATGGATTAAGAAGTGAATAATTTAGACTTAAACAATATTTTTACTTTAATAAAAGCCTTTAATTACGAATATATTATTTATATTTTATATTATTTGAACAAATTTAGAATCGTTTTATCAAATAAATTATTGTTCAATTTTTAATACTTAAAGTACAGATCCATATTAAAAATAATTTGTTCATTTATTTATATTTACAGTTGATAAAATAATACTGTTTTTATAAAAAAAAAGTCAACTTCAAGAAGATGAAGAATTTTTAGAGTAAAATATTTTGAATTACGCATTGCAAACTGAATGATATAATTCTAAAAGATATAAATTTAACTAATTATTTAAAAAACTGTTGAAATTTTTAACCAAATATTTGAGTCTTCAACCAAAAATTGGAATTTTCTACCAAGAAGACGATTTTTCAACGAAATAGTTCAATTTTCAACTAAAACTGACAAATTGTCAACCAAACAGATACATTTTCAAATAAAAAATGGCAATTTTCAACTATAAACGAAACAGTTGCATTTTCATGTATGAAAAATAATTTCTAATCAAAGTAACGAATTTGAGACTAAAACGATCAATCTTCAACTGGAATAGTTGATTTTTAAACAAAAAAATGAATTTTTAACTAATAAAATAATGAATCTTTAACTAGAATGGTTGACTGTTCTACTAAAAAAGATAAATTTTCAACCAAAAATTGAAGTTACATTTTCAGTTACAAACAATCATCAACCAAAGAAAGAAATTTTCGGCTAAAATGGTGGAATATTTAATTGAAATAGTTGAATTTTCAACAAAGAATACGATTTTTCTGCCAAAAGAGACAATTTTCCAACAAAGTACACAAATGATCAAAAAATAGTTTAACTTTAAATGAAAAAAGATCAGTTTTCAACCAAAAATGGAACAGTTACATTTTCAATAAAAAAACTTAATTTTAAACAAACTGAAAAAATTTGCAACTAAAATGATGCACCTTCACCTGAAATAGTTGAATTTTAAACAAAAAAGATTATTTTTTTTAACTAAAATGATGAATCTTTAAGTGGAATGGTTGAATTTTCAACCAAGAAGATTTATTTCTAACAAAAAAAGAATTTGCAACAAAAACTTGAAGTTTAATTTTTAGTTCAAAAAGGACAAATTTTTAAAATAAAATGTAAACTAAAAAAGATAAATATTCAACCAAAAATTGAATAGTTAAATTTTCAGTTAAAAAAAAAAATTTCCAATCAAACTAATGAATTTTCAACTAAGATGATAAATTTTTAACGGGAATTGTTGAATTTTCAACCAAGAAGATTAATTTCTAACAAAAAAGAATTATCAACCAAAAATTGAATCGTTAAAAAATTATTCTTCAACCGAAAATCTCAATTTTCCGAAAAAATTCTGAAATATTCTATTAAAATAGTTTAATTTTCAGTTTTAAAAAACAATATTTTCCACCAAAAAGGAAAACTGATTTCAAACAAAGTAATAAATTTTCAATTAAAATGATTAATCATAAACTGGAATAGATGAATTTTGAACAAAAAAATTAATTTTAAAACGAGATGAATTTTAAAACCAGAAGATTACTTTTAAAATAAAAGCATTCATTTTCTACCAAATGGAGACGATTTTTCAACAAAATGCATTACTTTTCAACGAAATAGTTGAATTTTAAACTAAAACAAATCAGTGCTAAAAAAATGGCAATGTTAAATTTTCAGACAAACAAATTAATTTTTAAAGAAACTGACGAATTTTCAACTAAAAAATGAATCTTAAACTAGAATAGTTGAAGTTTCAAGCAAAAAGATCAAATTTAAACTGAAATAGTTATATTTTCAGAAAAAAAATATTTTTTAACCAAAGAAAATATTAATTTTCAATGAAACAGCTCATTTCTTAACTAGAAATTAAATTTTAATTAAAATAATGAATCTTTGACCAACAAAATTAATTAAGTCATGAAATTTTGATTCCATAAAAGATGAATTTTCAAACAAGAAGATTAATTTTCTACCAAAAAGAACAAATTCTCAACAAAATATATGTATTTTCAACCTGGTACTTGAATTTTCAACTAAAAGCGATCATTTTTCAATCAAAAATAGAATCATTCAATTTTAGTTGAGAAAATAAACTAAAAAGAAAAGAAAAAGAATTTTCATACAAAATTTAACTACAGGAATATTAAGCTACTTTCACAAATTATGAATCATTGTTATTCAATTTTATATTGCAATAAAAATATTGCAATAAAAATCAATATAAAAATTCTATCCCATTTAAAAAGAATTTTTTAAAATGATTTTCGAAGATTCGCTGTTGCGAGTCAGATTTGCAATTCTGTTGGAAAATTCCTAGTTCTAGATCTGAATAATATATATATTTTTCTGAAAATGTTATGCAAAAATTAAGAATAATTTTTTTAATTCTCTGATATAATTCAGACTTCTCCGTTCCAAGTTAAAATTATAAATTCTGTTGTAAACTTCCCTAAACCCTAAACCCTTAACAGAAATCGCTTCTAAAATCTCATGTTACATGTCAGAATTTTAGTTCTTTTCTATAATTCCCTGTTCCGAATCAGGAATATAATTCTTTTCAAAAATTCCTCGTTTCAAGTCGAAACTGAATTTCTTTTCTAGAAAATTCTCCCTTCTAAGTTAAAATTGTAGATTGTTTTTTCGAAAATTCACTGTTCCAAGTCAGAATTATAATTCCAAAATGCACTGTTCCGAAATATAATTACAATTTTAATATTTTAATTTAAAAACGTAAAATTTTCTCTCTGATTAAGAAATATATATGTATATATTTACAATTTCAGTAATAAAATATCAAAAAACACTTTAAATATTTATTTTAGTACAATCGATTGAAAAATTCTGCTCACTGAATCAAATTCAAGGTGAAAAGAATTCCATGTCAGGTAGACACCCTGCAAATAAGTTTAAAATTGCTGGATTTCAAAAGCTAAAACTAAAAAGATGTTCGAATAGAAGCTTTTAGCAAATTCTTGTATGCTATTCAATCCTAAACGAATTTGTTAATTTGAGGCCTCGCAGTCGTACAAGCATTTAAGAACTTAAAGATTACAGAAACATGTTTAACTCAAAAAAAAAAAAAAATTGAAAAAAGAAATAAGGACTAAGCTTAGGGTCCTCAAAATAATAATTCGTTTCGAATCGAAGAGCCTAAAGGCGATAGCGTAAAATGAAATGATGAAAACTAAACGGAAAAATGAAACCAGGCCTCACAGTCCCTATGGGATTAAATGTAGGGACCAAAGGGTGCTTTTTGTCACGCTTATAGGGTACTTTTTTCGCGCTCAAATAATAACAAATTCAAGAAAAAATCATAAGACTTCAAAACAATTAAAGTTAAATTCCAAAGAATTAAATTAAATTTAAAAAAAATTGAAAAGTATGAAATAACTTAATTGAATTCAGTCCATTTGAAATAAGCTTAGAAAAATTGAGGAGAATTCAAAATAATTTGATGCAATGCCTAAAAATAATTCCAAAGAATTTAGGGTAAATAAAAAAAAAATCAAATCCCTTAAAATTTTTGAAATCCTACCGATCTCTAACCAAAGAAGTGACTAATAATTACAAAAAAATGCAAGTTAAATTCCAAAGAATTCAAATGAACTCGAAAAAATTTTACAAATCGAAAAAATTCCACTGATTACAATAATGGTTTCATATTTTTCGAAATCATAGAAAATTCGTAATAAAAAAATATTTCAAAAGCTTTAAAATCCCTTCAAATTATCAAATATAATGAAAAAATTTTTTAGAATCTTTTAAAATTTCCTAAAATATTTAAAATCCCTTGAAACTTTTAAAAGCTCTCGAAAATTCCTTACAATTTTTTTTAAATAACCTAAAATCTTTAAAATCTCTTCATATTATTGACATCTATTAAAAATTACTCGAAATCTTTAAAAATACCCTAAAAATTCCTCGTCCTTTTTACCAAAAGGATGATATTTTAACAAAATACTTGAACTTCCAAGCAACTAGTTTTATTTCCAAAGAAAAAAAATTAATTTTCAAACACGAAGATTAATTTTCTACCAATGTAGACGATTTTATAACAAAATACATCAATTTTTAACGAAATAGTTGAATTATTAACTAAAAAAGGCAAATTTTCAACCCAATAGTTGAATTTAAAACTAAAAAAGATCAATTTTTAATAAATTTCAATTAAAGTGGTGAATTTTTAACTATAATGATGAATCTGTAAATGAAATAGTTGAATTTAAAACTGAAACGATTAATTTTCAGCTAAGAATTATGGAATATTCAACTGGATTAGTTCATTTTTTAACAAAAATAATAAACTGATAAATAAAATTATGAATATTTCATTGGAATATTTGAATTTTCAACGAGAAAGATTAATTTTCTATTTAAAAAAACGATGTTTTAACAAAATACTTGAATTTTCCACAAAATAGTTGAATTTTTACTTAAAAGGGACGAATTTTTAACTAAATATTTGGATTTTGAATTAATAGAAGATCAATTTTCAAACAAAAAATGGAATAGTTACATTTTGCAGTTTAAAAAAATAAATTTTAACCAAACTGATCAACTAAAATGATAAACCTCCAACTGGAATAATTTAATTTTAAACCAAAAAGATGAATTTTTGACCGAAAAAATTAATTTCCACGAAAAAGGACGGTTTTTAAACTAAGAAAGATAATTTTTTAAATAGAAAGTGAATAGTTAAATTAAAAACCAAAAACGGACAAGTTAAATTTTCAGTTAATCAACTTTTTACGAAAAAAAAAGATTTTCATCAAAATAGTTGATTTTAAACCAGAGATGAATCTTGAAAAAAATAACAAAATAATTGAAATAATTTGGTTGTTTTTAGTATTCGCTATATCTTTTGGTAGCAAATTTAACTGTTTTGTTAAAAATTCATCTCTTTTTGCAGGACATTAACCTTTTGCTTAAAATTCATGTTTTTTTGCTGAAATCTTTTTTTGAAGAAAACAATTTATTTTATTTTCCACTTTTATTTAAAAATTCACCTGCTTTAGCAAAATTTTCATTTTTCTTGGTAAAAAAATCAAACTGTGCGGTTGAAAAATTCAACTCTTTTTTTAAAGTTTATCCTTTTTATTTTAAAATTCACTTGCTTTAGCAGAAATTTCATCGTTCTGGGATAAAAATGCAATAGTTTGGTTGAGAATTAAACTATTTTGTTAAAAAGTCAAATAGTGTTTCGTTGAAAATTCTACTGTTTTATCACAAATCGAACTATTTCGTAGAAAATGTAATTTTTGTTTAAAATTTATGTTTTGGTGTAAAAAATGAACTGAATTCTTTTATGGATAAAAGTTAGATTTAAGAAGAAAAGTTTGTCGTTTTTTATTAAAAATTCATCATTTTTGTTTAAAAATATTCGAAATTAAAAATTCCATTTTTTCTGTAGAAACTTATTTTTTGTTTAAAAAAATCATATTTTGATTTTGAAAAGGCACTCGAATCTTATTTTGATTAAAATTCAACTCATTTTTTTTTTAATTTTATTTTAACATTCATCTGTTTTAAGAGAGGTTTCATCTTTTCTGTATAAAAATGTAACTATTTGTTAGAGAATTCGACAATTTTATCAAAAAGTCATAATTTTTGCTTAAAATTCGTCTTTTGGATTGAAAATTCAAATTTTTTTTCGTAGAACCTTATTTCATGTTTTGATCGCGAAAAATCAACTGAAATCCTTTTTAACAGAAAATTCAACTATTGTTTCGAAAATTTGTCTTTTTGATTTAAAACTTCAACTGTTTTAGTAGAAATTCCATTTTTTGGTGAAAATTCATCTGTTTGGTTAAAAGTTGAACTATTTTGTTGAAAATTATTATTTTTAAATTGAAAATGCAACTACCTAACAAAAAAGTTAAATTACATTGTTAAACATTTATTTGTTGCTTTAAAGCTTATGTCTTTGCTTAAAAATGTAACTGTGTAGTGGCAACGCCTTTTTTGGTTTAAAATCAATTTTTGAACTGAAAATGTTTCATTTTTTTAAGAATGATTTTTTTAAAAATGAAAATTCTCATTTTTTGATAAAAAAATGCATTTTCTAGGTTTGAAATTTCATTTTTGCTGGGAAAAAATGCATCAGATTCGTGTAAAATTAATTTTTTGGTTAAACAATTTACATCAACTTTTCTTTCTTTCTTGAGCGAAAAATCTTTATTTCTGGAAAGTTTGTCTTTTTGATTTTAAAATTCACTTGCTTTAGCAGAAATTTCATCGTTCTTGAATCTAACTATTTCATAGAAAATATAATTTTTGTTGAAAATTTATAGTTTGGTGTAAAAAATGAACTGAAATATTTTCTGGATGATTAAAGTTAAAAAAAAAGTTTTTCGTTGTTTTAAAATTAATAATTCATCAATTTTAGTATAATTTTAATCTTTCTTGGACAAAATGCAACTATTTGATAGAGAATTCAACTATTTTATTAAAAATGCATTAATTGCATTAAAATTAATCTGTTTTAAGAGAAGTTTCATCTTTACAATCTAAAAATGCAACTATTTGGTAGAGAATTCGATAATTTTATTAAAAAGTCGCAATTTTTGGTTAAAATTCGTCTTTTTTTGGATTGAAAAGTCAAATTTATTTCGTAGAAACTTATTTCTTGTTTAAAATTTCATGTTTTGATCGCCAAAAGTCAACTGAAATCTTTTTTAACAGGAAATTCAACTATTGCCTCGAAAATTTGTCTTTGTGATTAAAAAATTCAACTTTTTTATTACAAATTTCATTTTTTTGTGAAAATTAATGTGTTTGGTTAAGTTTAACTATTTTGCTGAAAATTAATCTTTTTAAATTGAAAATTCAACTACCTAAATAGAAGTTAAACTACATTGTTAAAAAATTATTTGTTGATTTAAGGCTTTTGTCTTTGTTTAAAAATTTAACTGTTTAGTGTAAAAGCCTTTTTTTTAATCAGTGTTTGAACTGAAAATGAAAATTCTCATTTTTTAGTAAAAAAAAAGACATTTTCTGGGTTTGAAATTAAATTTTTTCTCGGAAAAATGCATCAGATTCGTGTTAAATTAATTTTTTGGTTAAACAATTTACATCAACTTTTATATATTTCCTGAGTGAAAAATCTTTATTTCTTGAAAATTTGTCTTTTTGGTTTAAAAATTCTTTGCTTTTATCAATTTCATCTTTGAAATATAAAATATGACACTTCTTTGGATTGGAATTTATTTTTCAGGTTAAAAACTCAACTATTATGTTAAAAATTTAATTATTTTTTTTAACATTCAAACATTTTGTTAAAAAGCCATCTTTTATAGTTGAAAATAATTTTTTTTTATTCCAACTAAATTAATAAATTTGCATATTTGGAATTTGTATCTGAAATACTGAAATAGTATTGACGATAAAGAAATTCAAAAGAATTTCAATGAATTGAATATTAATTTTTCAATCAAAAAAATCCATTTATTTCATTAACATTTGAGTAAATTTAGAAGAATTAAAGTGAATTAAAAAAATCAAAAGAATTTAAGAGAATGCAGGGCGAATTTCAGAAGAAATTTCAAATTAATTTTTTTCTAAAGAAGTCAGGATAAATTAATAAAAAATTCAGGACTAACTCCAAATAAAAATTGCAAAAAATAATTTAAATTCTCGTCCAATCTTTGAAACCCTACGAAATCCCTTACTTCTTGTGAAATCAGTTGAAAATTTCTTTGTAATTTTTGTTAATAACCTAAAATATTTCAAATCCCGTAGAATCTTTTGAAATCTGTTTGCATTTTTTAAAGGTCCAATTATATAACAAAAAATTTATTTCAAAAAGTCCACTGAATTAAGTAAAATTAAGTAAATTTAGAAGAATTCAGGGTGAATTCCAAAAAATACTTTACAATATTTTCAAATATTTGAAACACTACGAAAAACCTCCCTTCGTGTGAATAAATTCTCTGAAATACACTAAAATATTATCGGAAATCTTATAAAATCATGTGAAAATCTTTTAAAATCAATAAAATAAAATAATGTGCTTAAATAATTTTTGCAATTATCTAAATAACACGTATATGTTCAAGTATATATTTTATCTTAAAAAAAACAGGAGAAACATTTTATCTCACTAAATTTTTCGCAAATTTTAATACTTTTAGGTACTAATTAGTTTATGATGAATACTCGTAGATGTTTAGACAATTTTAGGTACAGTCTTACTTACTAATTACTTACTAATTTCAACTAGATTTCTAATTTTAATTTTAATTTAATTAAATAAAAATAAAAAATAAAAATAAATCAATTTAATTCTAATTCTAAATTTCAACTAAATTTCAACAACTAAAAACTTACTAATTTCCCGAGTTAACTGAAGAAAAAAAAGCAAATATTTACCAATTAATGCTAATTTATTTAGAAGAAAATAACGTTTAAAAAGCGTCAATAAACCCCAATATTACGTAAAATTCAAATTTGCCACTGACGGGGTTTTCTTTGGGAACCCATAAGAGTTGCTTAAAATTATTGAAACTCAAAATTTATGATTGATTCCAATTTTTTGACATCTGAAATTTATTCTAAAACACGGAATTGTTTGTAACATGTTATCGCGTTTTTTAAATATTAGATTTACAAAAAGCTAACTTTTTTTCATGTGAAATCTTAAATTCTTATAAAATATTCCTGGGTATTTTTAAAGATTCCCTAAAATCTGTCATAGATTTCAATAATTTAAAGAAACTTTTAAGATAATAGGCTATTTTTAAATCCACTTAAGGCCTTTTTAATTTGAAATTTTTAGGGATTTTTAAAAGATTCCAATGAGTTTTTGATTAATTTCATTAATTTGAAAGGATTTAAAAGTGTTTGGAATATTCTAAAGACTTTATTCAGTTAAACGGAGGTATTTCCTAGGGTTTCAAAAATTTGATGAGAATTTCAAATATTTTGCGCAATTTTTATTTGGAGTTTTTTCTGAATTTATATTAATTTATCCTGACTTCGTTTGAATTCTTCTACATTCACTCAATTTTACTCAATTCGATGGATTTAACCAAATTTCTTAATTAATGCATCTTGAATTTGTTGTAAACTCAACTCAAATTCGTTTGAAAGCCTTTTCAATTGTTCTAATCTCGTGTCAAACAAACTTACATTCTTCTCATTTTCCTTCAATTATTCTAAATTCACTCAAATCTTACTGAAATAAATGGGTTTTTGCGATTACAAATAAATGTCCATTTCATTTAAATTCTTTTGAATTTCTTTGTCGTCATTAGTATTTCAGTATTTCAGATACAAATTCCAACTTTGCAAATTTATTAATTTAGCTTCAACAAAAAAAGTCTTTTCTACTACAAAAGAAGGCTTTTTAACAAAATGCTTGAATTTTCAACAAAATAATTAAATTTTTAACATATTAGTTCAATTTTTAGCCTAAAAAGATAAATTCCCATCCAAAGAAGTGTCATATTTTATATGTCTGTAAAAAAATATGATATTTATAAAAACAAAGAATTTTAAAACGAAAAAGACAAATTTTCAAGAAATAAAGATTTTTCACTCAAGAAAGAAATAAAAGTTTATCTAAATTGTTGAACCAAAAAATTGATTTTACACGAATCTGATGCATTTTTTCCCAGCAAAAAATGAAGTTTCAAACCAAGGAAATGACTTTTTTTTACCAAAAAAGTATAATTTTCATTTTAAAAAGATGAATCTTAAAAAAATGAAAAAATTGACATTTTCAGTTAAAAATTGATTTTAAACCAAAAAAAGCCTTTTCCACTAAACAGTTAAATTTTTATCCAAAGCCTTAAATCAAAGAATAAATTTCTAACATTGTAGTTTATCTTTTATTCAGGTAGTTGAATTTTCAATTTAAAAATAGTAATTTTAAACAAAATAGTTCAACTTATAATC
>JAWWLR010000092.1:32075962-32086373 GCA_035041075.1 Acraspis erinacei | reverse complement strand
AACTGTCGCACAACCCCCCCCCCCCCCACACACTGTTTCTGTTGAAAATTAATTTTTTTATATGAAAATTTACCATTCATAAGTTGAAAAATCAACTATTCGGTAGAAATTTTATTTTTTCAGATTCAAATCTGGTTGAAAATTCCACTTTTTTATTGAAAATTCGTTTTTGTTTTGATTAAAAATTAATTTTGTATCTAAAAAAAATATACCTTTTGGGTTAAGGATTCAATTATTTGGTGTAAAGCTCTTCTTTTATGGAATAATCCAATTAAAATTCGTCTTTTTTGGTTGAAAACTCGTTTATTTTTGTTGGAAATTAATTTTTTTAATGGAAATTCAAAGATTTCACTTTGGTTTAAAATATCGCTTTTTTGGTTGAAAAATCAAATATTTGGTTAAAAATTCCACTTTTCGGGTTAAAAATTCAACTTTCTTTTAAAAAATTCGTCTTTCTGCCTTAAAAATGCACACGTTCTTGGTTAAATTTTAATCTTTCTCGGTTAAAATTTAACTATTAGGCCGAAAATACAACAATTTTGTTAAAAGTTCGTTTTTCTGGATTGAAAATGCATCTCTTATGGTAGAAAAGTCATGTTTCTTGGATGAAAATTTATTTATCTAGGTTTGAAAATTGACAATAAACAAAAAAAAATAATTTCAAAAAATATCTTTGCTGAAAGAGAGAAAAAATCATTACTTAACTCAAATACTAAACTAAAACTTTAACCGAAATTAAAATTAATTTCTTTTTATGTATATATTAAAAAATGACAATTTAAATCAATTTTTGTGCCACAACGTGTATTTGATTTTAACAATTTTTTTATATACACTGAACTGATTTTCGAAAAAAATATTATCATAAAAAAAATTTCTTTATATATTTCTTGTTTTTTAATATCTTGAATTTCAATGATAATTCTTGAAAAACTAACTGAATATTAAGATCAGTAAATTAAAAGTGCATCGTAATGGATTGTACAGAGGAATAAAAATCCTTAATGATATTTTTATTGCCGAAGAGTTGGCGTTTTTATTCCTTCAATAAAGTTCAATTGTTCGGTCGTCAGACCCATTAAATTTTGTATTGCATTCACTCAAGTTGGTTTAGATTCTCAGTTTCGGAATAAACTGGTATCTGTATAAAATTCAACTAATTATATGGATGAAACAGAATTTAATTTTCAGGAATTTTAAACTTTTCATATATTAGAAAAAAAAAGTTTAATTAAACATTCCCTGATTTTGAAATTAAATTATTCGATACGTATTCAATATTCAATTTTAGTAATCCAAATTATTCGTTTTCTCTACTATAATACAAAAATTAATCCTCTAAAAATCTTTTAAAATCCTTTTTAATACAGTTATTATTATAATAAAAAATGTTCCATTTTTACAATATATCTATGACATATTTTACAGCGATAGTTTTTATCACACACGTTTTTTTTTCAGGTCAAATGGAAAAAATGGGAGAAATCTTAAACATTAATTTTTAAAATACCATCATTAATAATAAAATATAAATTTGAAACTACACTTTTAAATGTTCTTAAAGTCAAATTTAAAACAGTATGAATGCCAAAAAATTGGTGATTTCATAACTATTTAACTTTGTATGACTGAGCGAAAAAATATTTTAGCTTTAGGGTTTATATAAATCATAAATAGTTTAGTTTGAAATCGTTCAAATAAACACGTGTAAGCTATTTATTTTTAAGATTTAAAAATAAATTTTGAGACTGTTCAACGCTCCTATAAATATTTAAAAATCAAGTGGATCAAGTTTGAATGTTTGAATTAAAATTGTTTAAGTTAATTACTATATTTTTTAACTGTTCCAATTTTATACTGGATAACAATAGCTTAACTAGATTTCAAAACTTAAAAATAATTACAAATTTTCCCAGGAATATTAGGAAAACTTTTTTATAATCTTCAGACCTTTCGAAATCCTTAAAAAGCTTCAAACTTTTATTTAAAAACTCTAAATTGTGTTAAAAATTTGTTGTAATCTTTTAAAATTTTAAAATTTTTTGAAATTAGTTAAAAACTTCTAAATTTACACATTTATTTTTATACATCTAAAGTAATTAATTAATTAAAATTGTGATGTTCAATGTTTAAATTTAGCTCTTTGAAATTTTAACCGTTCAAGGCTTTCTATTTTTAAAAATTCAGTTTGAAATTGTTTAGTTTCCAGTGTTTGATTTGTAGTTACTGGTTTTAAATAAACTTAATTTAATAAATTTGTAATCTACAAATATTTAACATAAAGGCCATAGTTTAATTGACAAAGATTTTTTTCAAATAAATACATAGATTTAAAAAAAATTGTTGAATTTTCAAATACAAAATAAATAAATTTACAACAAAAATGGGATAATTAAATCTTCAGTTAAAAAACTTAAGTTTTAACCACAACAAAACGAATTTTTAACAGAATAGTTAAATTTTTAATTAAAGCGGTGAATTCTCAACCAAATAGTTTAATTTTCATCCTAAAATTTGAATTTTTAACCAAGTCGTCGAATTGTCAAAAGAAAATTTTTAACCAAAAATTTATTTATAAAATTTAGTTACAAAATAATTGTCAATAAAATTGTTAATTTTTTAACCATACAGCTGCATTTTAAACTAAAATGAAATTATCAAATTTTTATCAAAACAAAAGAATCTAAAAACTAAAGACGAATTTTCTATAAAACAATTGAATTTTTAACCCAGAAAATAATAATTTACAACCAAGAATATTAATTTTCTATAAAAAAAACGTGTTCTAAACAAAATAGTTGAACTTTGTATTAAAAAAAGAACAATTTCCAACCAGAAATTGAATAGCTAAATTGTCAGTTAAAAAACTTTATTCTTAACAACAAAGAAACTAATTTGTTTAAACGATGATTTTTTAACCAAACAGTTGACTTTTCCACTTACAAACTTGAATTTTGAATTAAATGTGCAAATTAAAAAAAAATTTAACCGTAACTGGTATAGTTTAATTTACCAAGATTAATTTTTTAAAATAAATGTTCAAAAAAATAGTTAAATTTTTAATGAAAGAGAGGAATTTTTAATTAAAGCGATAAATTGTCAACCAAATATTTGAATCTTCATCATACAAAGTTGAATTTTTAACCAAGTGGTCGAAATGTCAAAAGAAAATTTTCAACAAAAAATGTATTTAGTTAGAAAAAATTATTAAATCTTTAACTATACGGCTGCATCTTAAACCAAAATACAAGTCACAAAATTCTATCAAAATAAAAGAATTTAAAAATCAAAGACGAATTTTCTATAAAACAATTGAATTTTTAACCCAGAAAATAAAAATTTTCAACCAATAATATTAATTTTCTATAAAAAAGACGTATTCTCAGCAGAATAGTTGATTTTTAGAATAAAAAAGAACAATTTCCAACTAAAAATTTTATAACTAAATTTTGAGTTAAAAAAAATCATTTTAACTGAAACAAAACGAACTTTTAAAATAAAAGAGTAACATTTTCAATCAAAGAGAAGAATGCTTTTTTATAATGAAGAATTTCTCATTAAATAGTTGACTTTTCATCCTAAAAATTTGTATTTTTAGCCAAATGGTCAAATTTTCAAACAAAAAAAAAAAATAAATTTTCAACCAGAAATTTAATAGTAGTTAAATCTGCAAACAAATCATTGTTAATTATCAACCAAACAATTGTATTTTAAACCAAAATATAAGAAATTTCTACCAAAACAAAAGGAATTTTCAAACCAAAGACGAATTTTCTACAAAGCATTTGAATTTTTAACCCAGAAAATATGAATTTTCTATTTAATAGTTCCATTTTCTAAAAAAAAATGAATTTTCAACGAATCTTATTAACGTTCTAGCAAAAAAACATGATTTTTCAAGCCAACAAATCCATTTTCAACAAAATACTTGTGTTTTTAGCCGAAGATAAGAATTTTGAATCAAACAGGTAAATTACAGTAAAAAAATCATTTTCAACCCAACAGCTGAATTTTCAACTAAAAAAGATCCACAAACATAAATAAAATACTTAAATTTAAAATCAAAGAAAATAATTTTCAATCAAAATAAAAAATCCCATCTACTCGGATCACCTCCTTGTAAGTTTTTCCAACTAAATTTTTAAATTGTTTAAATTGAAAATGTAAACTTGGATATAAGGACCGACAATGGAAAATTTTGTAATTAAAATATTTTAAATTTACACATCGTAATCCAAATTATTTAAAATTCCATTATATCATCTGATTCGATAGATATTTCTTCTAAAAATAAATTCAGTGTCATTTCCCGGTCTCGAAAAATTCCCGGTTTCTCGGTCCAGCGGCCACCTTACTTTTGTGTCTCAATGTAAACACTCTTTGTCACAAAAAAAGAAAGTAATCCTAAAAGATGCAAAAAAAAAGGTAAAATATTTTTCTCTCGCTAAATGAGAATTAAACTAAAATCCGCCTGCCAAAATTGGCAGGAATGTATGCTGTGACAGCTGACCTTGAGATGCTGGTAACATCGCTGATAGAGTGTTCTTGTATCGCTAAGTTCAACGGTGACACTTTCCTGGTTATTGTGCAATTCGGAACAAGAGGGGCCCAAGCCCTCTGCCTGGCCCTGTGCCCCAGGGGGCATGACCCCTAAACGGCACTTTTACTTGAACCTTTCCATTTTGTAAAAATTCTGGTCACATGTTGTATTCATCAATTTACCATATCCCGCACAAAATCACTTCCTTCACTATTCAAGAGTCCCCAGTCCTTCCTGCACTATTCATGTGTCCTCCTTTTCAAAAAATCATATCACAGCCACATTTTCCTCCACTCACCACCAAACAATTCCACATCATATTTTTGATATCGCTCGTCAACTTTAAAATATCTAGAAAAATCCGTCAACTTGTGCTTCAACACTGCAGGTTCAGAACCTCATAAAAAATATCAATACTCAACAATCCTTGTGCATAGTTACTTTGTGCTCTTTAATTGTCAATTCAACAAAATATCAATCACAGTTTTTGAGCGAGTTTCTCGCGATTATATGTATTTAAAAGCACCTTTGACTATATCACTATTAAATCTCTAACGTCAACGATTCTATTTAACAACCGACGAGTGTAGGTATTTTCACTCTGGGTATTTTTAGCCCACGCAGATAAGCTGAGATCAAATTTGTGAGAAAGAAAATAAATTTCACTCCTCGATTGGGAAAGGCGGGGGGTGATCGAGGCTGCAAACCTCGGATACCAGATGACAACTGAGGGCAACGAAAAAAAAAAAACAGCAGGTGCGGGTTTTATCGGAGGAATTCAAAGATGTCCGCAGGGGGTGAGAAGGAGACGCTCGACTCGAGTGTGTGAATCAGAGCGTGAATTCTTCCCGCACGGTATGATTTTGCGCGATTCATTGATTTTTCAGGTCATTAGAAGTCCCAGGATCGAAATGTTGTCAAGTGGTACTTCATCAATGAAATTGTCAGCACCGCGTCCACACACAGGGGTGGAGTTAAACTGAGAATCTGAAGGTTCTGCACACCTTCACGATTGCCAATGTCACTTGGTCGTATTATTACAGATTCTTGATGGCTCACTGGCACTCGCGATTAATCCGATTTGTGAATCTCGGGCGAAAAGTTGACGATTTTTGGGAATCGGGAGCGATTGGAAAGTTTACGCAAGAGCACAAACCTCTGCATTGCAACCCTTCCCACCCCTCAGAGTAGACTGTCAGCCCTCTTGGCTGACTGGCCTGTATCGGCCGTAAATCCATAACCAGTTTGCGGTAACTTTCGATAGGGGCTGATTCTCTTCTTTTGTCACCACGGCCGATCAATTTGGCCTTTTGGCCGAGCAGTCGAGGGCAAATGATGAGACACGAGGCAGGCGAATTAATCCAACTGGTGTGCTGACCACCGCTGATGCTCGTCATAACGTCATTGATTCCAATGACAACACTGTTGTTCCAGCACGCAGAGGCAAGGCATCAGCTGTTCCAGTAATTCCGGGCTGCTGCTGATTGGAGTACAAAAATTCAATGAAGAATACAGGCACTGCATTCGCGCTCTTATCGATCCGTGGCAAAAACGTTAATTCAATTAACGCCTGCCTTGTTTTGAATTAGACGATTGGTGTCAGTTTCATGTGTCAAAATTCGATAATTGTCCAGGGTTTTTCAGAGTTGAGTGAAAATGTGCATAGACCAGGGGAAATATAGGGATCCGAATTTTTGACCCAGAAAATATGTATCTCGAGCAGAAAAGTTACATTTTAACAAAATAGTTGACTATTTGCTTGAAAAATAAGTTTTAACAGTTTTTAAAACTTATAAAGAGATGATCGGAGTAGATGAGATTTTTTTTATTTGCTTGAAAATTACTTTCTTTGACTCTAAATTTAACTATTTGACTTGCAGCTGGAAATTTCTTGAAAATTAAGCTTTTTTAGTAAATTTTTCTATTACATTTACAGTCGATTTTTTTTCGTTTGAAAATTAGACCATTGGGTTGAAAATGTAAGATTGTAGGTTGAAAATTCAACTATTTGGTTAAAAATACATTATTAAATTGAAAATTCATGTCTTGTTAAAATATTAACTGCTTTGTTAAAAATTTATTTATTTATTTAGTAGAAAATTCGTCTTGTTTGCTAGAAAATTAATTTTCTTAGTCGGAACTTGACCTTTTTGGTAGAAAATTGAACTTTTCAATTGAAAATTCACGTTTTCTGGGTTAAAAATTATATTACTTTGTAACATAATTTGTCTTTTGTTGAAAATTTCTTATATTTGTGTTTAAAATCCAAATTTTTAGGATGAAAAATCAATTCTTTAGTTAAAAATTCATGATTACAATTACAAATTTCTATCAGCGATTAAAAATTTAACTATTAAATAAATTTAACTATTAATTGTTGTTGTCAATTGAATTCAGTTGGCAAAAAATGATGATTTTTTACCAAAAAGATGAATTTTCAGCAACGAAGATTAATTCTCTAGAAAAAGGACGTATTTTCAACTAAATAAATATATTTTCAACTAAAAAGGATCAATATTTAACACAAAATAGAGTAGTAAAATTTTCTATTAAAAAACTTAATTTTAAATTTAAAAAAATTAAACAAATTAGATGAATTTTCAACATAATGGTTTTATAATTCAAGATGCATTTTCAACCAAAAAATGTGAACTTTCTACCAAAACAGAAGAATTTTATACAAAACAATTTAATTTTTAATTCAGAAAATACAAATTTTCAAAAAAAAGTTTATTTCCAACAAAATATTTAAATTGGTAACAAAATAGATGAATTTTTACCAAAAATAAGAATTTTAAACCACGGAGATTAATTTTCTAGCAAAAAAGACGAATTTTGAACCAGATACTTCAATGTTAAACAAAATAGTTGAATTTTCAACTAAAAGTAAAAATTTTCAACCAAAAGTGGCACAGTTAAATTTACAGTTGAAAAAATGTAAACAAATAGTTGAATAATCAACAAAAAAGTTATTTTTCAACCAAATACATGAATTTTCAAAATAAAAAGCTCAATTTTCAAACAAAAATGAAAAAGCTAAATTTTCAGGAAAATACTTCATTTTCAACAAAAAATTTTTAAAAATAGTTAAAGCTTTAACCAAAGAGAGGTTTTTTCAACCTAAAAAGATGAATTTTTAAACACAAAAAAGTAATTTTCAAACGTAAATGTAATATGTAGTTAAATTTACAGTTAAAAAAAATATTTTTCAACTCAATAGTGCAATTTTAACTAAAAATGTTAATTTTCTTCCAAAAAAGATGAATGTTGAGCCTCGCAAGATAAATAGTCTACCGAAAAAAGATTTATTTTCAATTCAAAAGAAGAAATTTTTATCTAAAAAAAGAAATTTTCAACAAAAAGATCGAACTTTAAAAAAAATTAAATCAAAAATGTAATGGTTAAATTTTAATAAAAATTTCAACGAAATAATTGAATTTTAATTAAAAAAAAAAGTTTATTTTAAACCAATAAAGAAGCCATTTTTTACAAAAAAAGATTTAATTTAATCCATAACGATAGATTTTCTTTCCGAAAAGATAAATATATAAATATATAAAAAAAGATAAATTTTCAATCCAAAAGGACAAATTTTCAATAAAAAAGACGAATTTACAACAAAATAATTAAATTTGTAACAAAATGGTGAAATTTGTAACGAAAAAGAATCAGAATTCTATCAAATTGTTCATAATTAGGCCTAAATGGTCGAATTTAGAAAAAAAACTGACAATGGAATAGTTAAATTTACAGTAAAAAAATTTAACTAAATAGTTGAATTTTGAATATAAAAGTTTATTTTCAACCAAGAACTATAAATTTTGAACCAAGAAAGTTGAATTTTTTACAAAAAAAAATAACGATTTATTTCAAATACAAAAAAAGTTCATCCAAAAAAATAATTATATTTAGATTTTTAACAAAATGGTTTCATTTTTAACCAAAAAAGAGTGCGAAGACTGTTTAAATAACGAGTTTTAGCTTCAAAGACAAATTATGTAAAATTATTTAATACGTAATTAGAGTTTTTTATGGGAAACTTTCAAATTTAATTTTCAATCTTTCAAGGGTTAATACTCAGCAATTTCTTAGCATTATTTCTCAAATATAATATATAATTAATGTCTTTTCTGCGATAACTTTCATCAAATGTGCCATATTGTCTTTTATCAGATATGCTGATAAAAGTCTGATATCCTTAAATCCACGAAGATCTGTTAACGAAATGCCTTAGGAAACTCATCATTCATCGTGATTGAGGTCCAAAACAATCAACTTTCAAGATATTGAGAGATCACTAGATATAAATAGTTAGTAAGCATGTAACTTTTGCAAATTTTCCAGGAATAAACAGTAAATTCAATATGAATGACACAATTATTTTTTTAATTTGCATACCGAATTTTGGTCCAATTTGTGATAGAAAAAGAAAAGATTAGTCTTGGATGTCATGTTTTGGTTTTTTAAACCAATTATTTAAATGTAAGCAATGTAATACAAAAAAAATTGAATAATGAAAGATTTTTATCTGTTGTAAAAATACAATTTTAGACTGATATTTGACAACAAATTTACTATTTCTTTAAATAGCTTAATTTTCAATTTTTAAAAATGTGAAACTAAAATCGAATTGCCAAATTTTCAGGTAAAAAAATTATTTTTCAAGACAAAAACTTTCAACCCAAGTAAGAAGAATATTTACTCAAATATTTGAATCCTGAACCAAAAAGATAAATTTTCAAGAAAAAAGAATAATCTTCTAACCATAAAAACGAATTTCCAACGAAATACATGAATCGACAAAATAGTTAAATTTTCAACTTCTAAAGGATAAATTTCTAACCAAAAATGGAAGAGTTAAAATTTCGGATACAAAAATTTATTTTTAATCAAAACAAAAACCGAATTTGCAACAAAAAATTAAATTTTCAACCAATGAGGAGAATATAAAACAAAATTAAATTTTCAAACAAAATACATCAATTTTCAATATAGTTGTTGAATTTAAATCCAAACAGGTAAGTTATCTTCTAAACAGTTGAATTTCCAACTCGAAAATATGATTTTTAAACAATAAAATTTATGTTCTATCAAATAGTTTGCTTCTTAACCATATAGTTGAATTTTCAGCCAAAAATATTAATTTTCAATCAAAAATTTAGTTTTAAACTAAAATAATCAAGCTTCAACCAAAAAATGCATTTTTTAAAATGAAGTTTAACTTTAAACTAAGAGTTCATTTTTGAACAAAAAAATATTTTAACTTTTAATAAAAAACAGTTGAGTTTAACCAAGAAAATACGAGTTTTTAATCAAATTGTTTAATCCTAAAACAAAACAGATTATTTTTCAACCAAACAGTTGCATTTTTAACCAAAAAGGATGCTTTTTTAAGCAAGAAGATTAATTTTAAATCTTTGTGAAATTTTCTTAAACCTTTGTGAAATCTTTTGATAACGAGAGATTTTCTTTACAATAGACTAACAGATTTAAATTAGGCTTCTCGTTTCAATAAAAAAGTGTTTTAAAAGCAAAAAAAAAAGGGTTAAAATCAAGAATTCAAAATAGCGCCATAAAATTTTTCAACTATTAAAAATGAACTTGAATTTTAATTTAAAATGTTATTCTTTAGTTATATTTTTCCGAGAAAATTCAACAATTTGATTGAATTTTTTTTCTTTCTGGACTAAACTTTTATTTTTATGAAAATATAACTATTTTGTTGAATTAGTCGGTGTTTCTTTACTTGGGCTTTAGGATCCAATAATCAAAAAACGGTGTTTTTTAATCAGAGGTTTCGACTCATGTGGGAGTCCTCTTCAGTGATTTATTTCTATAGAAAACCAAAATTTACATTTTTAAGTAATATGC
>JAWWLR010000092.1:32055124-32065477 GCA_035041075.1 Acraspis erinacei | reverse complement strand
TACACAAACCTCTTAAATTTAATTGACTCGCCAAATTCATTCCACTTTGAATAGAAACAAATCAAACTGAAACAGTTATCAAGTTTTCCATTTACACGAAATGCATCATTGCTTCGATGAAAGAATGCAGCAATTTGTTATCTGTGATTAATAGACTTTGTATGTGGTGCGTCTGTTTTTTTTTCACTCACATACACACACAAACACACGCAGTGAATTATATATGGCGTAGGTGATTAGAAAATTTCCGGTGTTGCCTCAACACCTGGGATATTTAAAGAAATCTCTAAAAAAAGGATAGAATAAATTTTTATTCTGTTTTACAATTCATTTAGAGATTAAAATTTAAATAGGCTAAACTAGTATAATTCATGAGTCCCAACACGATTTTTATCAAGTCTATTTAATTAATTTTATAAGCAACAATCTTTTCTTCTTGAAAGTATACTTTTTACAAAAATCTGCTTGTTCGCAATATTTTATTTTTACCGAAACGATATTAATTTTTCTTTTAGGGCAAAAAAATGTTTGTTTTTAAATTTATTTAATTCCGTATTAATGAAGAATTAAATTTTCAGTTCAAAAAATTAATTTAAAAAAATGAAAAAAAGAATTCTTAACAAAAAGTGTAATAGTTGATACTGCCAATATATTTTTTTTAATAATTAACAAAAACAGTTTAATGAAAACGATGAATTTGCAGCCAAGAAAGATTTTTATGTCACCAAAAAGTCTAATTTCCTGCGAAACAGTTTAGTTTTTAACTCGAAAATATAGATTTTTAAGAAAAAATATTGAATTTTCAACCCAAAAATATGAATTTTCTACCAAAGCAATTGCATTTTTGACTCCAAAAAGACGAGTTTTAAACCAAATAAAAAAATGTTCAACTAAAAGAGATGAAATTTCAAGCAAATTTACATTTTCAGTAGAAAAAATTCGATTTTTTTAACTAAAAAAACGATTTTTCTACAAAACAGTTGAATTTTCAACCCAAAATAATGAATTTTCAAGCCAGAAAGAGAAATTTTCCACAAAATAGATGAATATTCAACTCAAGAAGGTAAATTTTCAACGAAAAAAAAAGAATTTCTAACAAAAACAGATTAGTTTTTAAAGAAAGAAATTAATTTATAATATAAACGACGAAGGTTCAATTAATGAAATTAATTTTCTACCAGAAGGATTAATTTTCAAGAAAATGATGGAATTTTCACTTAAAGCAGACAAGTTTTCAAGCAAACATGGAATAGATACATTTTCAGTAAAAAAACCGAATTTTTCAACCAAATAAATAACTTTTTAACTGAAATTCTGAATATTCAACCAAAAAATTTAATTTGCAAATAAATAGTTGAATTTTTAAACCAAAAGATGAATGTTTTAACAACAAAGATATTACTTTTCTACCAAAAAGATTAATTTTCAAGAAAATAGTTAAATTTTCACCTAAAACAGATAAATTTGGAAACCAAAAGATAAATTTTCAACCAAAAGGATTAATTTTTTACTAACAAAGATTAACTATTAAGAAAATAAATAAATTTGCAATCAAATATTTGAATTTTTAAAGGATTTTTCAATACAGCAGTTAAATTTTCATCCAAGAAAGTGAATTTTTTACCAAAAAGATTATTTAGTCACCCAGAAGATAAAGGTTTTAACAAGAAAGTAAAATTTTCAACAAAATACATGAATTTTAAACTAAAAAAGACAATTTTTCATCCAAATAGTTCAATTTTCTACCAAATAGTTAAGTTTTCTACCAAAAAAATTAACTTTTATTTCAAATGATGAAGATTCAATTAAAGAGATTACTTTCCACGAAAAAGATTAATTTTCAAGAAAATAGTTAAATTTTCAAAAGATTATTTTATTCACCCAGAAAATTAATATTATATCACAAATGACAATTTTTCATCCAAAAATTATCGGGTTAATAGGCTTATTTTTGACGAAAAAAAGAGATTAATTTTCCATCAAAAGAGATGAATTTTCAACGACAGAGTTGAACTTTCAAGCAGGGAAAATCGAATGTTTTAGAAAACAGTTGCCTTTTAAACCCGAAAAAAGATGAATTATCAACATAGATCATTTTTCAACAGCCAAATAAAATTAATTTTAGACTTAAACAGTTACATTTACAACCAAATTGTTGAACTTTAAATAAAATGAGTCGAATTTTCAACAAAATAGTAAAATTATCAACCAAAACGAAGAATTTAGATAATAAAAAAAAAATCACAGCAGAAAATCTAATAGTTGATATTGCCAAACAAAATTTTTAATTATTAATAAAAACAGTTGAATGAAAACGAGGAATTTTCAGCAAATAAAGAGGAAAAATCTCACCGAAAATGTTGAACGTTCAATCTAAAAAGTCTAATTTCCTCTAAAACAGTTCAGCTTTCAACTCGAAAATATAGACTTTTAACAACAAAAAAAGTTGAATTTTCAACCCAAAAATATCGATTATCTGTGAAAACAATTGAATTTTTGACCCAAAAAATACGAGTTTCAAACAAAATAAAATAATTTTCAACTAAAAGAGATGAATTTTCAAGGAAAAAATATAAGTTTTCGGTAGAAAAAACTTATTTTTTGAACTAAAAACCAATTTTCAACAAGCAAAAAAAGTTGAATTTTTGACCAAATAGTTGATTTTTTAATCGAAAAGATTAATTTTTTACCAAAAAAGACAAATTTTCATTAAAATAGATGAATATTTAACTCGAGAAGATAAATTTTCAACGAAAAAAACATGAATTTTTAACAAAACAGATAAGTTTTTAAAGAAAGAATTTAATTTCTAATTCAAACGATAAAGGTTCAATTAATAAGCTTAGTTTTCTACCAAAATGATTAATTTTCAAGAATACAGTGGAATTTTTACCTAAAACAGATAAATTTTCAGGCAAACGTGAAAAACTTACACTTTCATTAAAAAAAAAAAAACAGATTTTTCAACCAAATAAATCATTTTTTAACTGAAATTATGAATATTCAGCCAAAAAATTGAATTTGTAAATAAATAGTTGAATTTTTAAACCAAAAGATAAATGTGCTACCAAGAAAGTTAAATTTTCAACAAAATACATGAATTTTCAACTAAAAAAGATAAATTTTCAACCAAATAGTTAACTTTTCAACCAATAAAATTAATTTTGATTTCAAATGATGAAGATTCAACTAAAGAGATTACTATTCAACCAAAAAGATTAATTTTCAAGAGAATAGTTGAATTTTCACGTAAAACAGATAAATTTGGAACCCAGAAGATACATTTCCAATCAACAATATTAACTTTCTACCAACAAAGATTAATTTGTAACAAAATAAATAAATTTTAAATCAATTATTTGAAATTTTAAAAGAAATTTTCGAACTAGTAGTTAAATTTTCATCAAAAGAACTGAATTTTCCACCAAAAAGATTATTTTAGTCACCCAGAAGATTAATTTTCTACCACAAAAGACGAATTTTCATCCAAATAATTCAATCTTCAAGTCTAAAAGCCGAATTTTGTTAAAGACAGTTGAAATTTTAACCAGAAAAGTTGAATTTTTGACAAAAAAGTTTATAAAAAGATTAACTTTCAACTAAAAAACAAATCAGTTTTCAAATTTCAACCAAAAATGGAACACGTAGTTAAATTTCTAAGTTAGAAAACTTAATTTTCATTACAAATAACGAATTTGCAGCCAGATAAATTCAACAAAAAAAGATTATTGTTTAAAAATAGTTGAATCATCCGCCGAAAAGGCAAATTTTCAACAAAGCAGTTGAAATTTCGAACAAAAAACATGTCTTTGTAACGAAATAGTTGATATTTCAAGAAAATATTTGGATTTTTAACCACATAGTTGAATTTTCCACAAAATAGAAATATTTGGATCAAAATAAAAATTAATAATTAGCCAAAAAGTTTTAATCGGAAATAGTTGCATTTTAAAACAATACATAATTGAATTTTTCAGTAAAAAAGACAAATGTTTTAGTTAAATTTGCGAATTTTTAAAAAAGTAATTATTTTTGCAACAAAATAGTTTGAATTTTGAATTAAAATTATGAATATTTAACAAGAAAAAATAGAATTTTTAACAAAAAAGTACAACTTTCAACTGAGTAGTTTAATTTTCAACGAAAAAGATTATTTCTCAACAAATTCAAAAAACGAATTTTCCACCCAAAAAACGAATTGTTTTATCAAAAAAAGATGACGTCTTAACAAAATATGGTTGAATTTTCTACGTAAAGTTGAATTTTCAATAATCAAACAATATTAATTTTAGACCAAACAGTTGAATTTACAACCAAGGAAGATGAATTTTCAATCAAGAACTGATCTACCCAAAAAAATAAATTTTCAATCCAAAAGGACGAATTTTCGATCCGAAAAGAAGATGGTTTTTTATCAAATATGACTTTTTAAAAAAATAGGGGAAATTTCTACAAAAAATTTTAATTTTCAAAAACCAAAATAAATTAATTTCAGACCAAAAAGTTGCATTTACAACTAAATTGTTGAACTTTCAAAAATGAGATGAATTTTTAAAGAAGATGAACATTCATTTAAGAACTTATCTATCAAGAAAGATAAATTTTCAATCTAATAAAATGAATTTTATAATATGACAAAAAAATTATTATTTAAAATGTTTTTATCGTCAAATAGTTCAGTTTTGCCTAAAAATATTAATTTTCGACCAAGCAGTTGAATTTTCAGAAAAAAATTATTGATTTTTGAACTAAATAAATATATTTTCAAAGTAAAAAAATTAATTTTTAACAAAAGCATTAAATTTACAACAAAATTGTTTGACTTTTAACCAAATAGTAGCATTTTCGACCTACAAAAATGTATTTTTAAGCAAATAGATACATTTTTAATTAAAAATATAAATTTGCAGCCAAAATAGTCAAAATTGTAATCAAAACGATCAATTTTCCTCTCAAAATAGAATAGTTGAATTTTTAGTTCAAAAAAAAAAATTATAAACAAAAAAAAACGAATTCTCGACAAATTAATAATTTAATTTTTAAGCACTGGTGAATTTTTCAACAATTAACCAAGTAGTTGAACTTTGATTTGAAAAATGAATTATAAACAAAGATTATATTAAAAAAAACTCAAAAAACGGTCGAATTCAATCAAAAAATAAGTTTTTTAAACCAAATATTTCAATTCTCAACCAGAACCGATAAATTACTCAACAAGAAGATTAACTTTATAAAAAACAGATGAATTTTTAAAGAAATAGTGGAATCCTCCACCAGAATAGATTTCTTTTTCACCGTGAAAATTAATTTCTAAAAAGGATGAATTTTGACAAAAAATATATGAATTTTCAATTAAAAATATCAGTTTTCAACCAAATAATTGAATTTCTGAATAAAAACATTCCATTTTGGTCTAAAAATGGAATAGTTTAATTTTGAGTTGAGAAAATTAATTTAAAAAAAAAATAAATAAATAAACGAATTTTCTACAAAATAGTTCAATTTTTAACTAAACAGATCAATTTTTAACGAAAATGAGGGATCTTAAGTAAACTTAATTTTTAAAAAAGGAGAATTTTATATAAAGTAGTTGAACTTTCAATCAAGTAGTTGTATTTTAAACAAAACAGTTAAATCTTTAACCAACAAATTGAATTTTCAACAAAATAATTAAACTTTCAAACCATTCGTTCATTAAAAAAAAATCCTCAATGAAAAATTTCATATCCTAATTTTCAAATAAAAATGGAAAAGTTAAATTTTAAGTTCAAAAAATTAATAATCAACGTAAAAAAATAGATTTTCGACAAAATAGTTAGCTTTCCAACCAACAAAATAAATTCTTTAACAAAGTGTATTAAATTTTCACCAATTAGTTGAGTATTTGTTATTGGTTGCTATTAATTCAGTTCGCATTTAAGAGAAAAAAAAACGAGAAAAAGAAGAAGCTTTATTACAACAAGGAAAGAGAAATTCTTTTTTTAAAAAAGGGGAAAAAAGAGTGTTAAAGTCAAATTTAAAAAAATTTAATTTACGATAAAAATAAGTTACCTGTTGTTTAAAATAACGGCGATCTTCCTCGTCCATCAGAACTAAATTGAGATAATACCTAACGCTGAACTTTTTATTGATATCTCGCATTGTTGGGGCCAAATCGTAACCAGCCAAAAAGACCCTGATGGGAATCGATTCTCCTTTCACGGGAGCTCCATCCATAATCTCGTATTTTGCTATTGTCTCGTTTTCCGTAAAGGTTGTATTTCCTGAGCCTGTGCTTTCCCGCTTTATAATTGCAATCTCCATGTGTTTGATCTTTATTCTTACCAAGAGGAAGTAGATTTTCCCGACGATTACGTCCTTTAAATGATATCTAAAACGAGCGCAAAATAATCATTCAGGATTCTCCATTCTCGATTTTCAATGGGGAATAGTTTTAAATTAAACTACTTGTAATTCATGCAGCCATTAAAATATTTCGCATTTTTTTAAAAACAATCGACTCAGAATGTGTGCATTGTTTCACGAGTTTATTTTCAATAATGTTTTTTAGTTTCTAAGGATTAAATTACAATGTTTAAATTAAAAAGCTTTGACAAATTATATTTTAAGATATGCTTAAATATATTATCACCATCGATTAATTAAGTAATAATAAGTACATAATCAATAATTTCTTAAATTTGTCTCTACAGACTATGCATTTTAATAATAATTATTTAAAAAATTATTACCTTCTTATACTTTAAATTCAGTGTATATTTAGGTCAAATTTAGGTTAAAAAAAAAGATGAATTTTTAACCGAACAGTTGATTTTTCAACAAAAAAGATTAAATAAAAAAAATACGATTTTTCAAATTTATAAACTAATTCACAACCAAACAGTTCAATTTTCATCTCAAAAAGATCAAGTTTCAATCAAATAGTTGAATTTTTAATTTAAAAAGATAGATTTGCAACTAAAGTGATGAATTTTCCATTAATATAATGAATTTTTAACTGGAATAGGTAAATCTTACACCAAAAAGATGAATTTTTATCAGAAGAGTTGAACTAAGTAGTTTTTTTAAACCACAAAGATGAATTTTCAAACAACAAAATTAACTTTCTACTAATAAGACGATTTTTCAACAAAGTACATTAATCACCAACGAAATAGTTAAATTTTCAACTAAAAAAGACAATTTTTCAACCAACCAGTTGAATTTTGAAATAAAATAGATCAATTTTCAACGAAAAATATTATTTTTATGCTAAAAAAAAAACACATTTTTAACCTAAATAGTTAAATTTTGAACTAAAAAATATCAGTTTCCAACCAAAAGTAGATTAGTCAAATTAAAAGTTAAAAAAAAAAATAATTTTACACACAAAAAACAACAAATTTTGAATCAAAGTGACGAACTTTCAATTAAAATGATGAATATCTTCAACTTAAATTTTAAACTGAAAATATGAATTTTTAATCAGAGTTTAACTTTCAACCAAGTAGTTTTATTTTTAGCCTCAAAGATGAATTTTCTACTAAAAAACGATTTTTCAACAATGTAAATAAATTCAAAAACAAATAGTTCAATTTTTAAAACAAAAAAATGAATTTTTAACCAAAAAGCTAAATTTTGAACTAAAAAAATATTAGTTTTCAACCAAAAGTAGACTAGTTAAATTCACAGTTGAAAAATATAATTTCACACACCAAAAATTCAACAGTGATGAATTTTTAATTTAATAAATGAATCTTCAACTGTAATAGGTGAATTTTAAACAACAAAAAATGAATTTTTAATCAAATAGTTTAACTTTCTCCCAAGGAGTTTTATTTTTAACCAAAAGGATTAATTTTCAACCAAAAATTTCATATTTAAATTTTGAATTAAGAAATGTAAGTTTCAACGAAAGAGATGAAATTTGAATTAAAATAATGGAATAGTTCAATTTTAAACCAAAAAGTTGCATTTTCAACTAAAATGATGAATCTTAAACTAGAATAATTTAATGAATTTACCACCAACAAATTTTTTTAATAGAAATACTTTAAACCAAATATTGAGTAGTTAAATTTTCAGTAAAAGAATTAATTTTCAACAGAAAATATTATTTTTATACTAAAAAGATAATTTTTAATCCAAATAGTTAAATTGTGAACTAAAAAACATCAGTTTTCAAACAAAAGTAGATTATTTAAATGAATAGTTCAAACAAAAAATTTTGCATACAAAAAACAACAAATTTTGAATCAAAGTGATGCATTTTCAATTAAAATTATGAATATCTTAACTTAAATTTTAAACCGAAAACATGAATTTTTAATAAGAGTTTAACTTTCAACCTAGTAGTTTTATTTTTAAACTCAAAGATGAATTTTCTACAAAAGACGATTTTTCAAAAATATAAATAAATTAACAAACAAATAATTGAATTTGTAAACAAAAAAATGAATTTTCAACGAGAAAGTTCAGTTTTGAACTAAAAAAATATGTTTCCAACCAAAAGTAGATTATTTCACCAAAAAAAATAATTTTAATCACAGTGATGAATTTTTAATTAAAAAAATGAAGTTTCAACTGTAATAGGTGAATTTTAAACAACAAAAAATGCATTTTTAATAAAATATTTTAACTTTCTCACAAGGAGTTTTATTTTTAATCATAAAGATTAATTTTCAAACAAAAATTTAATATTTAATTTTCAACAAAAAATTAAGTTTCAACGAAAGATATGAAATTTTAACTAAAATTATGGAATAGTTTAATTTTGAATCAAAAAGATGCATTTTCAACTAAAATGATGAATCTTAAACTAGAATAATTTAATGAATTTCCCACCAAAAATTTTTTATAAGAAAAATACTTTGACCGAAATATTGAGTAGTTAAATTTTCATTTAAAAACGTTAATTTTTAATCATAGAACAAAAGGAATAATAATTTACAAACAAGAAGATTATTTTTATACCAAAAATACGATTTTTCAACCAAATACATTAATTTGAAATCAATTTCAAAATTTAATCTTTTAAATCTTTCAAGTATTGGAATCTTTTAAAAATACGCTACAATCATTTAAATCTTTCAGAACACCTTCAAGTTATGGAAATATATTAATAACATTTTGGAACCTTTTAAAATACTATAAGATATTTTTAATTCTTTGAAATATAATTAAAATAAAATTAAAAATGCTTTGGAATACTTTCAAATATATTTTAATATTTAAAAATCTTTAGATTCCTACGAACTCCCATAACTCTTGTGAATAAATTCTTTAAAATCTAATAAAATATTACAAAATCCCGTGAAAATGTACAAATCTGATACTTCCAGAAATCCTGAGAAATCTATTAAAATAACTTGAGCATTTAAAATTCCTTAAAATCATAAAAATCCCTTGGTAACTTTTAAGATATCCTAAAACCCTTTAGAACCTATAAAATCGTTCAATATATTCCAAAAATCTATTGCAAATTTTTAAAGCTCTTGAAAATTTCTATGATATTTTATAAATTTCCTAAAATCCTTTGAAATCTCTTTCAATTATTGAAATATATCAAAAATATATAAAATCCTTTGAAATTTTTTAAAGCGCTTGAAAATTGTTTGGAAAGATTCAGATCATTTTTAATACATTTAAATTATTGAAATATATTTAAAACTCCTTGGAATCTTTTCAAATACCCTAAAATATTTAAAATTCTTTAAAATATTTCGAAATTCTTTGTAACTTTTTAAAGCTCTTTAAAACCCTTTGGAATTAAAAAAAAATACGAATTCATTCAAATTATTGAAATCAAAATTCCTTGAAATCCTGTAAATACCCTTAAATATTTTTTAATTCTTTCAAATATTTTGAAATCCTCTGAAACTTTTGAAAATCCCTTGAAATTAAAAAAAAAAGCATTAAATTCTTACAATTTGCTGAAAGTGCTTCTTACACAAATTCCCTAACTTTTGCAATTATTTTTCTTCAAAATTCCTGACAAAAAAACGCCCTGATTTTCAGATTTTCCCTAAACTGTGACCATCTTGGTTGATACCTTTAAACCGGAATGTATTCTATGATGAATTTAAATTATGATGTAGGACACTCTGATTGCAGACGATTAGCAGTAATTGAAAGTGGCGATATGCATACGTGACATTCATAAGAAATCAAAACAATCCAAGTTAAATTCAAAACAAATTCAAATGAATTGGAAAAATTTTTGAATAGAAAACAATTAATTGATTTCCGTTAAATATGAATGAGTTTGGAGGAATTTAAGGTAGACGAGAAGAATTCGATAAAAATTATAAAAATTCAGTATGAATACCACAAAATAATTAAAAATCGCTTCAAATCTTTGAAAACCTCCTAATT
>JAWWLR010000092.1:32021837-32049582 GCA_035041075.1 Acraspis erinacei | reverse complement strand
TTTTCATTTAAAGTAAAAAAAAGAAACAACAAATTAAGCCATCCAAAGTGCAACTCTTAAATTAAAAAATTTTTAAATTGAAGTCTAAAAGTTCAAAAATTTAGATTAAGTTTCAAAAATATAAATACGCTTACATTTTTTAATGAAGATTTTTTTCTACTAAAAATTCTAAATTAGAAGTTAAATTATTTGCATTTTTAATAGTTTAATCATCCTTGAAAATTTTATTTAAAAATTTCGAGAAATCTAGAAGTTGTTATAAATTTTTTCAAATTAAAAATTATTTTTTAAATTTTTTCAGAACTTCTAAATAAGTTTTAAAAATAATTAAATTTTTTCCTACAAATTCTAGATAATTCTGGGAATTTAAACAAATTTCCTTCAAATTTCGAATTATAAATAACAATTTAAAACTGATTATTTCTAGAAAAATTAGAGTAATTTCAAGAGATATTTAGAATTTTTAAAAAGATTTAAATTAATTTAGAACTTAAAATGATATTAAATAATTTAAATAAAGTGTGTATAATTGAAAAAAAATGTAGATTTTTTTCATATTTCCAACAAAAAATTTAGAAGCTTTTTAAGAATTGCGAAAGGCTCTAGCAGAATAAAAACTTTGCTTAATATTCCTAGGAAAATTGACAAATTATTTTAACAGAATATTTAAAAAGATTTTAAACGAATTCTAAAAATGTAGGAAAAATTCTCTTTATTTTAAAATAGCTTTAGAAGGTCTGAAAACAAAATTTCACACAATTCGCTTACATTAATTATCAATATTTAAGGTTTTAAATAAACTTTGAAACTTTTCAAAACTTCTAAATACCTCTTAAGACTACTCAAATTTTTTCTAAAAATAATAGGTGTAAATTATTATTTCCACATAAAAATTGAACAATTTCGCTTACAAATTAAGCATTTTTTAAATAGAACAATATAAATTGTAACGTTAAATGTTTAAAAGTTCTTCGAAATTCTAGAGATTCAAAGCTTTCTATGTAAAAAAATTTAATTTCAAATTGTTTTTCTAAATTTCACAATTTCAAATTACATAGGTTAAAAAGTGAATAATTTAGACTGTAAAAATATTTTTAATTTAATAAAAGCCTTTAATTACAAATATCTTATTATTAAGTTATTTTTTTAAGTTGAAAATAGTTAAAGTTTCAATCGGACATTTACATTTTTTTAATGACTAAAACTTTTGAATCGAAACAGTCACAATCTGGAAATTCTTAAAATTGGAAAATGATTTATTCATTCATTTATATTTACAATTGATGAAATAATACTTTTTTTATCTAAAATTTTCCATTCTAAACGCTTTTAATTTTTAATTATATAAGTCTGCAAGTCTGCACTTTAAAATTCTTTAAAATAAAAATATACGCTCAAACCTAAAAATCTAAACTTAAGAATTTTTAAAGTAAAAGATTTTTGAATTACGCATTGTAAACTGAATCATCTTTTTTATTTGTAAACTCAAATAAAAAGTATTTGAAAAGTATGCTTATAAATGCTTATGAAAATTTCAACGAGCACTTAAACTCTTCAGAAAACTACTTGGAAACTTCGATCATATAATAAATTTTTTTTAAATTCCATCAGACTGAAAATAGGACAGCCTAGGGACAAAAGTTTGAAAATAGCGTAACCTAGGGACCAAATATTGTTATAGAAATTTCCTTACTTGCTTTTGTTGTACTCAAATTCAATATGCAGACAGTCTTCAATGCCAACCTCCATTTTGATAGGATTGTTCATGTCTGGATAGGAGCTGAGCGTATGTACAACGAGTTCTAATTCTTTGACAATGTCGCTTAATCTCCGAACGATCGTCACTCTGAGAAAGTATCGGAGACGAACGTTGGATCCAGTGTAGCTTTCGAACGGCTTTTCCACATTGGCGAATTCAAAATTGTAAAGTGTATTGTGCGTGAGCTCACCTGGCCTCGCCAATTCCTTCACCAAGCTCGTGAATTCGTGATGATTACCCCGATCATAAAACATTTCTATCTGACCAATGAATTCTACTTTTACACCCTGATGCTCTAATTTGCCGGCTTTTCTTAAACTGATGTTTATCTGCAATCGAGATGAACAATTAACTTGAGAGATGAGAGTACAAATTAAAAAGAATTGGCAATACAAATCACTTTAAAGAGAGCGTAAAAAAAGTGTAGCTCGATGGAAACCGAACTTATTTAGGGTGGCCGTTTTAAGCGAGGAAAAAAAATTCTGATCATATCCTTGTTTTTTTCCTGGATCACAAAATTCTTGAAACTGATGCTTTTTTTACTTGAAGTAAAAATAAACTGCAAATTAATGCACTCAAAGTGAAACTTTTTTTAATTTTAAACTTTTAAAATTGAAACTTGAGACATTTTTTATTCAAACGCTCAATAATTTACGGGTATAAAATGTCCCCTCTTCAGCTTAATAAACATTCTAAAAAATGGTCTCTTCAAATTAAAAAAAGAAAATAACCGGAAATTTTTTTTCCTTCCGTCAACTTAATAAAAATGTTAAAAAAAAATTTCCTTCCCTAAATTCAGAAAAAAACTGAAAATAAAATAATTTACCCTTTTTTAAATTCAGCACAGAAATAAAAATAAGAAGTTCCCCTCTTTCATATAAATATTAAAAATACCAAATTCGCAACTCAATAAAAATGTTAATAAGAGAAAATGAGGCTCTTACAATTCCGAAAAACAATAAATAACCTTAATTTCCTTCCTTAAAACTAGATAAAAATATTAAAAATTAAAAAATTTTCCTCTTACAATTCATAAAAAAATCTAAGATTTCCACCCTTCCAACTCAATAAAAATATTTAAAATAAAAAATTATCCTCTCCCAATTCAGAAAAAACAATCGACAATAAGAAGTTCCCCCTTCAACTTAATAAAAATTCTAAAAAATGGTCTTTTCAAATTTAAAAAAGAAAAAATTCGCCCCTTAAACTTAATAAAAATCTTAAAAAGAAAAAAATGGCCTCTTCCAATTAAGAAACAAAACTTAAAATTTCATCCCTTCTAATTCAATAAAAATGATAAGAACAAAAAAAGGCGCTTTTCCATTCAGATAAAATTAAAAACAAAAATGTCCTCCCAATGAATTCAATAAAAAAGTTCAAAATAAAAACTTCCAGTCTATAAAATATTCAAAACTAAAATTTCCTCGTTTCAAACTTAATAAAAATGTTAAAAATACAACATTTTCTCGCCTTTAACTCAATAAAAACGTAAAAAACGAAAAAGTTCCTCTTTCAATTCCAGATACATCCTTTTTATTAGAATTATTAGAAGTTTAAGCCGATAAAAATAATTAATTATTCAACTGTTATTTATAAACCAAAGTTCAGCACTGTCACTTCTAAATAAAATTTTTTTAATTGGATCAATTAAATTGTTAAGGTTGAAAGTTGAAATTTAGCACCCAGAAATTTTAACGATTCGAGGCTTTACATTCCAAACAACTCATCTTGAAAAGATATCAAATTTTTTTTATACAAAATGTAGATTTTTGAGGATTTTTAAAAAGAAGCTTTTTAAGGATTTTGAAAGGTTTCAAGAGAATCAAAAAAAAAAAATAAATAAAAATAAAAAAGACTCCTGGGAAAAACTTCTAATGATTTTTCAATTTGAAAAATGAATTTAAAAAAAATTCAAAAATTTAAAAATATTTAAAATAATTTCATAAAATGTCGAAAAAGAATTTAATAAATTTGAAGACCATTTTTCAAATTTGTAAAATTATATAAAATTAAAAAAAAAGGCGAGTAATTAAAATTTTTTTTAAGAAGGTTTGAAATAATTTAAAACTCTAAAATATTTGATAAAAATGGATAAATTAGATGCCCGAGAAAATTTCAAGTGATTCTTTTATGATAAAAAATTAATTTTAAGAGAAATTTTTCAAAAGATTAAAAAAAATGTCAACATATTTAATGTTGAAAATCCATCTCTTCTTATTGAAAATTTAATGTTTTTTGATAAAAAATGTAACTATTTAGTTGAAAATTAATCCGTTTTTTATTTAAAGTTAAAATCTGTTATAATCAAAGAGTTTAACTCAAAGAGTAAAATTTTCCATCAAAAAGATTAATTTTCTATCCAAAAAGATGAATTTACAACAAAAAGACATGAATTTTCAATTAAAAAAGAAAGATTTTCAACAAAAAAGCAATTTCTTTAAACAAAATAGTTACCTTTTTAACCAAAAAATATGAATTCTCAACATAAAAAATTATAATTGATATTTTAAATAAAAAAATATTTCAGTCGTGAATTAAAAACAGTTGAATTCAACCAAAAAGAAGAATTTTCAAACAAAAGTTCGATTTTCTACCAAATCTTTGAATTTTAAACTAAAAAAAGATTAATTTTTAATGAAAAATAGAATAGTTAAATTATTCACTAAAAAAATATATTTAACAAAAAAAAGACATTTCAAACTGGAACAGTTAAATTATCTGTTGAAAAAAATTAATTTTTAACCGAAAAAAAAGAATTTTCAACAAAATAATTCAATTATGAACCAATGAGATCAAGTTTCAATTAAAAAAAGATTAATTTTCTCCCAAATATTTGAACTTTTAGTTAAAGAAGATTAGTTTTCAAAAAAAAAAAAAAAAAAAAAAAAAAATAGAATAAATTTTTCAGTTAAAAAAATTATTTTTCAACATAACAGACCAATTTTAAACTGGAACAGTTAAATTGTCTGTTGAAAAAAAATAATTTTTAACCCAAAAAGAAGCATGTTAAACAAAATATTTAAATTTTGCACGAATGAGATGAATTTCTAATTAAAATTACGAATATTGAATCAAATACTTGAACTTTAAACCAAAAAAGATAATTTAAAAAAAAAGAATAAATACATTTTTCAGTTTAAAAAATTAATTTCCAACCAAAAAGTACAAATTTTCAACTAATTAGTTAGAATTTTCAAACAAGAAGATTAATTTTCTACCAAAGAAGACCAATTTTTTACCAAATGCTTGCATCTTCAACTAAAAAAAGATAAATTTTCAAACAAAAATAGATGATACATTTTTCAGTTGAAAAACTTGATTTTGAACAAAAAATATCAATTTTCAACTAAATAGTCACATTTTCTGTTGAACCAAATTAATTTGCAACCGAAAAAAAATAGAATTTTCAAACAAAATATTTAAATTATGAACCAATGAGATGAATTTTCATTTAAAATGACGAATCTTCAGTCAAAAAATGAATTTATAATAAAATAGTTGAATTTTCAATCAAAAAATAAATTATCAACCAAGAAGATTAATTTTGTTACCGAAATACTTGAATTTCCAACTAAAAAATATTGATTTTCAACCAAAAACATATTAGTTAAATTTTTCACAGAAAATAATTAATTTCCAATTTACAAAATATGATATTCCAACAAAATAATCAGAAGCCGTAATATAAAGTTACATTTACTATTTAATTGTATGTTACAATTTAAAAGAAAATCTAGACACGCTCTCGAAAAAATGCGTCGACCTTAAACAAAATTCTCTGACACGTCCCGGTTTACCAGGTTAGTAGACACCCTGTTGGTTAGATTTTTCTTCCAAAAACTGATCAAATTCCCGGTAACAAAAAATAAATTCACTGGCATATCCGGGTCTCAAAAATTCCCGGTTTCCGGGTCCAGTGGCCACCTTGTTATTACTTTGTCTTGAACTCGTTTTTGCACGAATTCTTTTGAATTAAAGAGTCTTACCTTTCCGGATACCGACTCGCCATCGTAATAAAGCAAGTGTCGTTCCTTTTTTCCATCCTCGGATTTAATATCCGCAGTTTTCCTAGTGTCGCCTCCATCTAAAGTAATCTCTATGTCAGCGGACTGTCCGAATCCAAAGAAACTCTGCGATTTAAAAGAAAACTGGTCAAAGTATCTGCACCTTGGAATACGATCAAAAACGAAAGATCAAGTTTCAGTTTTACTTACCATTTTCCCCGACCTTTTCAAGAGGAATCCTCTGGTTTTGGGGCGCAGAGATGGATTTTTTTAAACAGAATGAAACGCCTACTTAAATAAAATCCAAGGCATCATTTCATGTACGAAAGGACACTAGTTGGGTTATTTTTTTGCTTACTACCACCCAAAAGTCACAAGTTGCCAATATGGTAGCTACTCTCTCTCTCTCTGCCCCCACTTTTGCCATTCACACTATTTGAGATGAATCAGACGGTCTTGCGAAAATCAACGCGCACTTTTACACAATTTTCGGAATTTCCTGATAAGGGTATTATCTTTTTTCCACAAGCAATGATGAAATTATCCATAAGCGATTCAGAATTATGCCTAAATTGCGATTTACAACCACCGCGGATTGAACTTTGAGAACTTGACTGAACTTGACATTCTTTCCCCTGGACCTCGAGGAACTGACCAATGAGATTCTTTGTTCAAAAGAGGGCGCTGCACTAAAGATTTAGGTGGGAAATTTGAAATGCGTTATAGAGTTGCAGAAAGAAGTTCTCTTTATAGTTAATTGTTGAAATAGGAACAATTGATAATGTGTTATGGAAGTATGCAGAATTAATTCTGGATTTTTTTATATTTGAAAACACCTGGGAACATTCAATTAATTGATATTCACTCATTAAATATTCCAAGGAGAATTATTTCGCGCTTGCGCAAACTTGCGCAAACAAAATCCGGTCAGTTGCTTTTTTGAGTTTCATTTCATACACCAGCTGGTTTTCCTAGTTTGTGTATGTGTCAATTTTAGGCAATTTTAGGTAATATTAAAAGCAAAATATAAAGAATAATAACAATAGGGTCAAATAAACCATAAAAATGAGTGTACCAGCAGCTCCAACAACCAGCAAGGTAATTATTTTATTATTTATGTTTTGTACTCATGTTTCAAAACAAAAATTCCTGAAATCAAAATGCCCGAAAATCGTTCTAATGTTTGTTAAAATGTTTCTATTTATAATTGTGCATTGGCCTTCGGTTACAATTAAACCCCAAATATTGAAAAAAATATAACCGTCGTGTCTTTTTTTCTCTTTTATGAATGGTATTTTAGGTTATAAAGGGTGGCCGCAGTTCGGGAAAAACGTGGAAATCCGGAAAAGTCAGTTATTTTTAAATAAATGGCCAAGTCAGCGAATTTGGTTGATCAAGGATTTAAAAGAAAAATTATTCACACATTCACTTCTAG
This sequence comes from Acraspis erinacei, assembly GCA_035041075.1. Lineage (NCBI taxonomy): Eukaryota > Metazoa > Arthropoda > Insecta > Hymenoptera > Cynipidae > Acraspis > Acraspis erinacei. The sequence continues at coordinate 32,042,384 of JAWWLR010000092.1, read as the reverse complement.
TCACTTGTTTACCTAAAATCACCTTTTATTCACTTTTTCATTTACTTTTTAAAATAAAAATATCATTTTGGTAAATTTTCTTCCAATAATTTAAAGCGTCGGTTAACCACTCATGAATTCAGGTCTAAAGATTTTTAATGATTTGAAATATTTTCGGGTATTTTAAAATATTACGAAGAATTTTCAATAATTTGAAGGAATTTTAAGGGATTTGAAATAGTTTAAGGTATTTTTAAATATTCCTGAATTGCATTACAAATTCCACTAATTTGCAAGGATTTTAAATATTTTTAAATTCTCAAGACAAGGATTTTAGTACATTTTAAAACTTCCAGGGAATTTACAAGAGCTTACAAAGTTTCAAGGGATTTCCAAAATTTTGAAATATTTTAGGTTATTTACAAATATTCCTAATTTTCTTGAAAGATTTCAATAATTTTAAGGACTTTTAAAGTATTTTTTTTTAATTTTAAGGAGTTTTCAAGTACTTTAAAACATTTCAAGGAATTCCAAAACATGTTTAATAATTTGAAATATTTTTGGATATTTTAAAAGATTCCGAAGAATATTTAATAGATTTCAATATTTTTAAGGGATTTTAAAGTATCTTTTTTATTTCAATGAATTTTCAAGAGCTTTAAAAAGTTTCAAGAGATTTCGAAAATTTTTTATGGATTTCAAAACAATTTTAATGGTTTCAAGGGATTTCAAAATATTTTAAAAGATATTAAATATTTTAGGGCAGATTTCAATAATTTGAAGGGAATTTAGGTTATTTTTTAAATTTTCAAGGAATTAAATCAATAGATTAAAAAAAATTCTAAAGAGCTTTGAAAAGTTTTAAAGGGATTTTAAGGAATTTTAGAATATTTTTAAAACTTCCAATGAATTTTCAAGGGCTGTAACATTTTGCAAGGGTTCTTAAAGGATTTGAAATTTTTTCGTTGTTTTAATAATATTTCAAAGCATTTTCTATAGGTTTTTAAAATTTTAATTGATTTAAAAGTATTTGAGGGTATTTTTAAAACATCCAAGATATTTTTACAAGGCTTAAAAAAGTTGTCAAGAGATTTCAAATCATTTGAAATATTTGAAGGTATTTTTAAAGATTTCAAGGCATTTCCAAGAGATTTAAAATGTTTCAAGGAATTTCTAAAAATTAGAATTATTTTACGGATTTAGAAAATCTGTGATCGGAGGTTTAAAAAATTTAATAAAATTTCGAAGATACGGAACAATTTTTTAAATTTATTATTCTATTATTTTTTTTATTGTTTTAAAATTTATTTCAGCAATTTAATGGGATTATAAATGATTTTAAATAATTTAGGGCATTATAAATGATTCCAAGCAATTCTTAATTCATTTCAGTAATTGAAAACTTTTAGGAAACTAGAAGATTCCAAGGAATTTTTAAATTTATTAGAACAATTTGAGGGAATTTTAAAAGAGTGAAACATATTTTAAGGTATTTAAAAATATTACAAGGCATTTTAAAGAGTTTAAAAATATATCCGTGTATTCCCAAAGATTATAAGGGATTCAGAATATTTTTTATTTTATATTCAGAATTTATGGAAATTTTATATTTCGGATTTACGAAGTTTTTCAGATTTTTAAGAAAAAGTAAGACACTTTTTTCGAGTAAATTAAGCTGTGCAACCCTGAGAATAATAAATTAAAAATCTATTAATTTAAATTTGTTTTATTGCATTTATGAAACTTTCTATAATAAAAATGTTATCAGATTCGAATTTTTGGCTTTAAATATTAATGGTCAAAGAAAATGAAAAATTAATTAGGGAAAATAATTAAAAAGTAAATGAATTTCGAAATTGATGTTTTGCGACCATTGTCTTTTATATTTAAAAAAATTATTGGACCAAACTATAGAAAAGAACCCTGCTTCTAATATAAAATTATTTAACATTTATCGCTTTAAAATTTGATTTACTTTTTAATCGCAAGATTTTAATTCCAGTCATATTTGATCAAAATTGAATGATTTTTAAAATCAAAATATTTGTTTACGAATTAAAAACGAATGATATGTCATAAAATTTTAGGCAGCGCCTCCTCCCTCGATTCAGGAATTCAGCATACGTGTGCCAAAGTAAGTAAATCTTCTAAACCAAGTTGACTATTAAATAAGACGCTATAAATTACACTGAACCCCATTTTATTTTAGAATATCAGATCATATCTTAAAACTTTCCGATTTTCAGTTTGAGATTTTGAAAAATGAATAATTTAAATTGAAAAATATTTGATTAGAAGATTTCAAGAATGAATAATAATTTTAAATGGAGTACTTATTACAAATTAAACAATTTGAAATTAAAAAGTTAAAAATTCTGTTGTTTAAAATCAAAATAGACAACACATTTTTTTTGTTTTCCATTCAAAAGTATTTAATTTTGAATATTTTTTTTAGAATAATTCAATTTTAAAGTTTTGTTTAATCAATTTTAATATTTAACTACAATTTTTTGCATGTAATAACAATTTTAGATTCTGGAAATTTAAATGATCCAGTTTTCAAAATTGTAGTAGGAAATTATTCAATTCTGAACGCTTTGAAAATTCAATTTCGAGATGTTTTAATTTAAAAAATGTCAATTTTAAATTTTCCAATGTTCAACGATTTAAAAAATTCCACAACAGATTTGAAGGGTTTCAAGAACTTTGAGAAGTTTTCGTAAGATTTCAAAATTTTTCAAAATATATTAAATCGTTTCACAAATATTTCAAATATTTTTTAAGCACTTCAAGGACTACAAGAATTTAGAAGTATTTCAAAATATTTCACACATATTTCGAAAAAAAATATTTCACGAGAATTCTAAAGATTACTCAAACATTTCAAAGATTTCACAGAGATTTTAAAACATTTCAGAAGATTTCGAGAATTTTAAAGATCTCAAAAGGTTTAAAAGATTTCACAAAAATTTCAAAACATTTTAAATCTTATCAGAATATTTCAAAGATTTCTAAGATTTATAGATTCTCGAAAGTTTTTACTAAGATATTTAGTATATTTCAACGGATTGCATAAAGATTTCAATTATTCCATCGAGCTTCGAAAAAATTTTACAATGATTTCAAAATATTTTACAACGCTTTCGAAAATTTCACGGATTTAAAAGTTTCACTAAAATTTCACAAAGAGTTTTAAAACGTTTGAGAGAATTTCAAGGATTTCAAATGTTTTAAAAGTTTCAAAAATTTCAAAAGATTTCAAAAGATTTCAAAAGATTTTACAAAAGCTTAAAAAAATATTACAAAGAATTCAAGGATTTCACAAAGATTTAAAAAAATCTACAAAACATTTAACATATTTCAACCAATTTTACAACGATTTCAAGTAGTTAAAAAAGATTTCGAATATTTTAATGAGTTGTTCAAAGATTTGAAAAAAATTTCAAAGAGCGCCCAGAGATTTTAAAAGATTTCAAAGATTTTAGACAATTTTACAGATTTAAAAACAATTTCATAAACATTTCAATGGATCTCAAAAGATTTTAAAGATCTTAATATATTTCCGAAAGATTTTACTTAATATTTAATCGATTTCAACTGTTTTTAACAAGATTTCAATTATTTCGCCAATCTTTACAAAGATTTCACAGAGATTTCACTACAATTTCAAAGATTTCACAAAGATTTCAAAACAATTCAGAAAATTTTAATGATTTCAAAGATCTCAAAAGATTTCAAAGTTTTTCTAAGGATTTTTCAAGATATTTAAAAATTTTCAACGGATTTCATAAAGATTTAAGTTATTTCTTCGAGCTTCAAAAAATTTTCCAAAGGTTACAACAGATTTCAAAATATTTCATAAAGCTTTCCATGATTTCTCAAAAATTGCACATATTTCAAAAAATTTCAAGACGATTTTAACGATTTCAAAAATGTACATAAGATTCACAAAATTTCAACGATTTAAATTTACTTCAAAATATTTTAAAACGATTTCAAAGTTTTCAAAAAATTGTAACTTTTTTAAAGTATTTGAAATGATCTCACAAAGATTTAAAACATTTTAAGGATTTTACCAAAATAAAAAATATTTCAAAAGATTTTAAGAATTTTTAAGATATCAAAAGATTTCCAAATCTTTCAAAAAAATTTCAAAGGTTTGACAAAGATATTAAAAGATTTCACAATATTTTCTACACCAGTTGTCAAGAGTAACCAATCTCTTGAGAATTTTTATCTGCAAAAAAACCCGGATAAAAACACTAACTAAATTAGAAATCATATTTAAATATATTCTGAAGAGTAATTTTTTTTATTAGACTTAAGTCACATTTAAAAAAATATTTTTCAATTTAAAAATAATCTTGAAATTAGCGTTTTCAGTCAATAATTTTCTAATAATTTCTAATCCTCGAGTATTATTTATGATAAATTAAATTATTAATTTTATCAAAAATTTTTATTTCCGAAAGATTTTACTTACATATTTAATCGATTTCAACGGATTTCAACAAGATTTCAATTATTTCGCCAATATTTACGAAGATTTCACAGAGATTTCACTAAAATTTCAAATATTTCACAAAGATTTTAAAACAATTCAGAAGATTTTAATGATTTCAATGATCTCAAAAGATTTCAAAGATTTATAGTTTTTCTAAAGATTTTACAAGACATTTAATAGTTTTCAACGGATTTCATAAAGATTTCAGTTATTTCTTCGAGCTTCACAAAAATTTTCCAAAGGTTACAATAGATTTCAAAATATTTCATAAAGCTTTCCAAGATTTCACAAAAATTGTACATATTTCAAAAAATTTCAAGACGATTTTAACAAGTTCAAAAATGTACATAAGATTTACAAAATTTCAACGATTTAAATTTACTTCAAAATATTTTAAAACGATTTCAAAGTTTTCAAAAGATTTCAACTTTTTAAAACAAATATTTAAAACATTCCAGAAGATTTTAAGAATTTCTAAGATATCAAAAGATTTCCAAATATTTCACAAAAATTTCAAAAGTTTTACAAAGATATTAAAAGATTTCACAAGGGTTTCTACACCAATTTTCAAGATTAACTCTTGAGAATTTTTATCTGCAAAAAAAAACGAAGAAAAACACTAACTAAATTAGAAATTATATTCAAATATATTCTGAAGAGTAATTTTTTTATTATTATTAATCTTCTTTAATGTACGAATTAATTACCTAAAATTTGTTGGCGACTTGAAAATTTTATTTTAAGATTGGAAATCATCAGTTCGACTTAAGTCACAATTTAAAAAATACTTTTCAGTTTTAAAATAATCTTGAGATTAGCGTTCTGATGATAAATTAAATTATTAATTGTATCAAAATTTTTCTCACTACGTTTTTATTTACAATTATTTACCACTTTATTGATAAATTTGAGGGAAATGTATTCTAGAACTGATGCGAAGACTTATATTCTCAAAAAATTCGATTGTTTATGACTGCTTTCATAAAAAATGGTCTTTTTTATTTTCGTTTTTAAATTTGAATCGAGACATTTGCTAGTGTGTCGTCCCAATTTCAATCTTCAGATTTTTTGATTAATTTCCAAGAGTTTTCTAGACATGTGTTAATCAATTTCGTATTAAATTGATGATATAGAAACACTAAGAAAAAGCACAACGTGATGCGATTCAATGCAACTATGAACATTGATTTCACAAAATGGTCTCAAGTCAAATTAGAGCGTGAAAACAACATGAAGGAATACAAAGGACTCGATGAAGAGATGCCGAAATTCGGTGCGGGTTCAGAATTCGGTCGCGATGCGAGAGAAGAGGCTCGTAAAAAGAAATTTGGGATCGTCAGCAGAAAATATAAACCAGACGACCAACCCTGGATCCTGAAATGCGGAGGAAAGACCGGAAAGAAATTCAAGGGAGTGCGCGAGGGTGGAGTTGGCGAAAACGCTTCTTATTATATTTTCACACACGCTCAGGACGGTGCCATTGAAGCATTTCCCTTGCACGAGTGGTGGGTTTCTTCAAAAATAGCAATAGGAGTTCTATTTTTAAAAAGTTTGAATTTTTACCTCTAAATGCTGAAAATCTGATATTCATTTCAGGTATAATTTCCAGCCTATTCAGAGGTACAAGTCGCTTAGCGCCGAAGAGGCAGAAATAGAATTTAGTCGTAGGAACACTGTAGTTAATTTTTTTAATTTGATGACGAGAAGAAGACTGAGAAATGATGAAGATGGTGCGGAAGATGAGGATTTGGCGGATGGAGGAAAAGGCAAGAAAAACAAAAAGAAGGAGAAGGATTTGAAGATATCAGAAATGGATGAGTGGATGGAGACAGACGATGAGTCTTCCGAAAGTGGTGAAGAGGGTGAGAAAAAGAAATCTGATGACGAGGAACAAAAGAAAAAGAAGAAGAAAGGTATTTTTTTCCATAGGTGCTGTACTTAATCTACGTAATCCCATCTTTCTGTACGTAATTTTTGTATTTTCAGACTTTTTTTTCTGGTTATTGCTAGTATATTTTTCCTTGACTAATTTTTCATTTTCCTTGATCATTAATATTTAAATACAGATGCAAAAAATGTCTTTTATACTGTAAAAGACGGCTTTTAAACAAAATACTTGAATTTTCAACATAACTATTTAAATTCCCGACTAAAAGTGTCGTAGTTTATATTTCGGTCAAAAAAGATGAAATTTATATAAAAAAAAGAATTTTATAACAACAAAAAAACGAATTTTTACCTAATAAAGATTTTCCATTCATTCAAGAAAGAACAGTTTATCTTAATTGTTGAACCTCCAAGTAAACCAGACGAATTTTGTATACAAAATTGAATTTTAAAACCAAAATATTATTTTTTAGCAAAAAAGTTAATTTTTCCCGAAACGGATGCATTGTTAATCAATAAACATGAAATTTCAAACCAAGATAATTATTTTTTGGACTAAAAAGGGAGAATTTTCATCTAAAAAATATAAATCTTTAAAAAATGGAATTTACATTTTTTAGCAATAAAGTTAATTTTTCCCGAAACGGATGCTTTGTTAATCAATAAACATGAAATTTCAAACCAATATAATTATTTTTTTTTGACTAAAGAGGGAGAATTTTCATCTAAAAAAGATAAATCTTTAAAAAATGGAATTTACATTTTCAGTTAAAAAATTAATTTTTAGCAAAAAAAAAATGTCATAGAGATGAATTTTCAACTAAAACTAAAAATCTTCATTTTCATAAATAAAGAAATTTAAATTTCTACTAAAAAAGATGAATTTTTAAATCAAAAAGAATAATTTAAAAAAAAAAGAGTTGAATTTTCTGTTAGAGAAGATTACAGTTGACTTTTCACGATCAAAAAATAAATTTTTAAACAATAAATAAGTTTCTACGAATAAAATTGAATTTTCAATAAAAAGACGGATTTTTAACCAAAACATTGAAATTTGGCTTAAAAAGGATGAATTTTTATTTGAAAAAATAGTTGAATTTTCATCCAAAAAATATTCCAGTTGACTTTTCAAGATCAAATGAAGAGTTTTTTTAAACAAAAAATAAGTTTCGACGAAAAAAATGGAATTTTCATTAAAAAAAGACGAATTTTTCAACAAAAAAGTACGACTTTTTAACAAAATAGTTTAATTTTCAATCAAACAGTTGCATTTTTATTCAAGAATGATGTAATTTTTGTTAAAGCAGGTGAATTTTAAAATCAAAAAGACAAACTTTTAAGAAGGAGATTGAATTTTCAACCGAAAAGTTGCATTTTTTATTCAATGAAGATGGAATTTCTCTTCAAGCAGATGAATTAAAATAAAAAGACTTGAAAAAATAGTTACATTTTTATCCAAAGAAAATTCCAATTCGTTTTCCCACACCAAAATAAGAATTTTTAAAAATAAGTTGCATTTTTGTCCTGGAAAAATTAAAATTCTACTAAAAAAGGTGAATTTTTAGATCAAAAAGACAAATTCTTAATAAGAGAAAAATATTTTTCTTCCAAAAAAATATTTTTTTAAGAGAGTAATTAATTTTTTTTGTTTCATTGCAATATTAAATTGAATAATAACTTCTTTTAACCAACTTTTTAAACTTAAAGTTCAACTATTCTGTTTTTCGTTGAAAATTGATCGGCTCTGGTTGAAAATTCAAGTTATAAGATTTAAATATTTAGTTGAAAATTTAATTTTTTAACTGAAAATGTAACTATTCCATTTTTTTCTCGAAAATTGATCTTTTTTGATAAAAAATTAATCTTCTTGCTTGAAAATTATACTATTTCGTTGAAAATTGACTTTGATTTTATTAAAAGTTAAGTTTTTACTGAAAATATAACTATTTAATATTTGGTTGAAAAATTACCTTCAGTTGGAAATGTTTACTTTTTAGGTAGAAATCAATCTTCTGGGCTAAAAATAAAGCTTTTTGTTGGAAATTTAATGATTCTAGTTCAAGCTTTCATCATTTTAATTGAAAATACATGTTTTTGGTTTCAAATTCAACTATTTAGTTGAAGATTCATCATTTAAGTTAAAAATTCGTCGATTTAGTTGAAAATTAATTTTTTATCTAAAAATGTAACTATGGTTGAAACTTTTCCTTTTTGTATTAGATAATGCAATTTTGTCTTTTTTAATTGAAAATTCATACATTTGTTAAAGATTCATATTTTTTGATAAAAATTAATTTATTGATTGAAAATTCATCATTTTAGTTGAAAAGTCATCCATTTGTTTGAAAATTATTTTTTTAAACTAAAAATTAAATTTTTTGTTGAAAATTAATTTTTCGTAGTTTAAAAATCAACTATTTGGGTGAATATTTGTCTTTTTTAGCTGGCAATTCAACTATTTTGTTTAAAATGCATGTATTTTGTAGAAAAATTATCTTTTTTGTTAGAATATTTATCTTATTGTTGAAAAATTAATTTTTGTAAAATAAAAATTTACCTTCTTGGTGTAAAATAAAAGTATTTGGGTGAAAATTAAACTCTTCTTGAAAATCACTTTCACAATCTAAAATAAATCTTTTTTAGTTAAAAATACAATTTCTTTCTTTTATTGAAACTGCCACCGTGTAATGAAATCACTACAAATTATACCTGGAATAAACTTGAGATACCTGGAAAATTAAGAAAATTGTTAATTTTTCAACCAAATAATAAAATTTATAACTAAAACGATAATCTAGAGAAGAAAGCTTGAACGAATTTGCAAAAATTACGCATATTAGTGAAGGATTATTTCCACTTATCCTATTTATATGTTCGCTAATTTGCAAAACTAAATTTAGCCGCGGCTAATCTGAAGAAGAAAAAGAAAAAGATCGATTCCGACGAGGATCATGCCTTTGAAGAAAGTGACGACGGAGACGAGGAGGGAAGAGAATGCGACTATATTTCCGATTCTTCAGAATCTGGATCTGATTTGGAGAAACAGAAGGAAATCAAGGCAGTCGACGAAGAAGATGCCATGAGAAAATTGTTGGCTTCGGATGAGGATGATGATGAGGAAGAAAATGAAAAGAAGGACGATGAAGACAAAAATGAGGACGAGGAAAATGGAGAAAAAGACGAGAAGGCAAAGAAGAAGGTGAGAAAGATCCTGCCACAAATGATTTCCTTTATTAAAAAAAAATATTAACAAAATTTATATTTTTTAGACTGCATATTCATGGTTATTTTTAATTTATTTTGTTTTTAACACTTAGAATTAATAACGAAAATTACAAATCATTGCTGTAAAATTTTATAATTTTGAATAATTTTATATTATTATTAATTGTATAGTTTTTTCAGGCAAAAATGATTATCTTGAGGTTTGTCGAAGAAATTTGTTTATAAAAGTTATAAATAATTGTTTACAAAGCTTTAGGATTTACTATCAAAAATTTTTAAATAAAAAGAAATTAAATCTAAATAGTTAAACTTTCAACCAAAAAAAGATTAATTTTCTACCAAACGAGATAAATTTTAAAGGATATAGTTGAGATTTCAAGCAAAAGAGAGGAATTTTTAACCAACGATTTGAAATTTAAACCCTCAAAGGCGAATTTTCGACAGACGAGTCGAATCTTCTAGCTAAAAAGACAAATTTTTTAAAAGGCAGTTTAATTTTGGACACTGAAAGATAAATTTTCAACCAAGAAACTTTAAATTAAAAAAATATGAGTCTTACATCCAAAGAGAAATATTTTCAAGAATGTTGTTGAATTTTCGAAACAAAAAAAAAAGAATTTTTAACCAATTTTTTTAAATTTGCAACAAAATAATTTTTTTAAAACCAGTTTGTTACCACATACTTGTGTTTTCGAATTAGAAATATTATTTTTCATGCCAAAAATTAAATTTTTAACAAAATAGTTGAATTTTCAAATAAATGATCGAATTTTGAAACCAGAAATGTTAAACTTCAAACAAAAATTGTTGAATTTTCCGTCAAAAAAAGATTATTTCTCAATAAAAATATAATAGTTTATGTTTCAACAAAAAAGAGATTTTAATTTTATATCAAAAACATTCCAATGTAATTAAAAACACTAATCCTATATGAAAAATATAATAGTTAATATTTAAACCAAAAAATATATATTTTTTTTTAAATCAAAAAGACGAATTTTTAACAAAAAAGTTGAATTTTCGAACAAAATTGATGATTTTTAAATGAAATAATTAAATTTTCAACAAAATAGTTGAATTTGCAACATAAAGACGAAATTTTTACAAGACAGTAAAATTTTAGGTCCAAAAGGACAAATTTTCGATCCAAAAAGACGAGAGGTCAACAAAATAGTTATATGTTTAAAAAAATAATTAAATTTTTGATAAAGAATTTGAATTTTGAACAAGATAAAAAAAAGGATTTTTCACAAAGAAGTTCAACTTATAACCAAGTAGTTAAATTTTCATTAAAGAAATATTATTTCTGAATAAAAATTAAATTAGTTCTATTTCGATTTTAAATAAAAAATAGTTGAATTCAACAAAAAGGACGAATTACCAAAAAAATATTTTTCACAAAGTATTTAAATTTTCAACTAAAAACAATCAATTTTAGGCCAAACAATGATTAGTTGAATTTTCAGCTAAAAAAATGAATTAAAAAAAAAAGAATTTTTAATCCAGAAAATCAGATTTCAAAAAAATAGTTTAAGTTTTAACCAATAAAAGGATTTTTTTTAAGTAGCTAATTCTTCAACTGAAAACTATAAATTTTTAACCAAAAAGTTGAATTTTCAATCCAGAAGATTATTTTTAAACAAAATAGTTTCAGTTTGAACCAATAAAATAAATTTTTCACAAAGTAGTTAAATTTTCAACTAAAAACAATCAATTTTAGCCAAAAAAATGATTAGTTGAATTTTCAGCTAAAAAAATGAATTAAAAAAAAAGAATTTTTAACAAAATGGTTGAATTTTTAATCCAGAAAATCAGATTTCTACAAAATAGTTTAAGTTTTAACCAATAAAATATTTTTTTAATGTAGCTAAATCTTCAACTGATAACTATAAATTTTTGACTAAAAATGGATTAGTTAGATTTTTCAGTTAAAAAAAATGAATTAAAAGAAAAAAATAATTTTTAACCAAATAGTTGAATTTTCAAGCTCGAAAATTATTCTTCAACAAAATAGTTTCAGTTTGAACCAACAAATGTATTTTTCAAAAAGTATTTAAATTTTCAACTAAAAACAATCAATTTTTGAATTTTCAATTTGATGAATTTTCAGCTGAAAAAATGAATTAAAAAAAAGAATTTTTAACAAAATGGTTGAATTTTTAATACAGAAAATCAGATTTCAAGCAAATAGTTTTAAGTTTTAACCAATAAAAGGAATTTTTTAGGTAGCTAAATCTTCAACTGAAAACTATAAATTTTAGGCTAAAAATGGATTAGTTGAATTTGTCAGTAAAAAAATGAAGTAAAACAAATTCATTTTCAACAAAATAGTATAAATTTCAACCAATAGAATGAATTTTTTAACTAAGTATTTGAATTTTCAACTAAAGGCGATCAATTTTTGACTAAAAATGGATTAGTTTAATTTTTTGTTCATTAAATGAAAAAAAATGTGTTTCTGTCAAAGTGGTTGAATTTCCAATCAAATAGTACAAAGTATAACCAAAAGTTATGAATTATATTAACCCGAAATTGAACTCAAAATGTCCATTTTATTAAAAGATATTGCAAAAAAACAATGTCAAATTTGGATGTTTTCGAAAATTCAGAATTTCGCTATACTTAATTTCATTTTCAATCAAAAGGAAAACTTAAAAACAAAAATTCGAAAAAATTGTACCTATTTAATTAAGAAATTAGAAAATTAAATAATTTGTCATTCAATCTATATACTTAGAAAATTTCAAATTAATAGCCTTTAAAATTGAACAATTTCCAATTGCGTGAATCCATATTCAAAATTTTTATTTTCTCAGATTGCAAACCTTTACTTATAAATTAAAAATTTCTCTTTTTTGGTAGAAAAGTGATCTTCCGTGATTCAAAATTTACCTCTCTTCTAGAAAAATCGAATTTCTTAGCTTGAAAATGCAAATATTTGGTTGAAAATGCAACTTTTTTTGTTCAAGTCTAATCTCTTTTATTTGAAAATTAGTTAATTTGATTGAAAATGCATTTACTTTGTTCAAAAGTAATTTTTTTTCGACAAAAATTAAACTTTTTTGTAGAAAATTTGTCCTTTTGGATTTAATATTTATGTTTTTTGGTAGAAAATTGATTTTTAAATTAATAACAAGAACTTTTTTGTTAAAAATTCAATTTTTCAGGTTCATAATTCAACTTTGGTTTGAAGAATTTGTCTTTCTGACTTGAAAATTAAACTATTTTGATAAAGTTTAGTCTTTTTTGTTCATGTGGTTGAACATTCAACTATTTTCTTGAAAATGCAATATATTTCGACATGAAATCTCAAAAATTGAAAGCGTTTCATATTGAATTCAATATTCTATTTGTATTAATTTTATTTCAAAAAATCTTTTCTCCTATTCTTTTATTTTTGTGAAACAATACTTTTAAAATACCTTAAAAGCAAGCTTAAATACTTAAAAAAATTTAATTGTTTCTAAAGTTATTTTAATTTTTCAAAAACATCGAAAGTAGATGTTTCTGTTGTCGGTAATTATTTAAAAATATTTTTTCCGAAGATAATACCAACGATGATAGCGAATTTATTGGGATTATTCCTCAGGATAGTTTTTCATAATATTGATCAAATAAAACTGGATCTCATTATCTCACTCTTGAGTGATTTATTGCAATTTCAATTTGAATGAACAATTAATATTTTTCTTAGGAGAAAGACAAATCAGGCAAAGACGGAGATAAGCGGAAAGATAAGAAGAAAAAGAAGAAGCAGTCGAAGAAAAAAGACGCGAAAAAATCGGCACCCTCGAAAGATTCGTCGAGCGATTTCTCGAGCGACTCAGATTCCGATTCCGATGTGCCTAAAGAAAAAGAAAAAGACAACAAGAAACCAAATAGTGCACACAGTTCCAGGTCGGCTACTCCAACACCTGCTGCTTCAGTTTCCGATTCTTCCAAGAGGAAGCACAATGCTTCACCCGATTTGTCGCAGTCGAAGAAAATGAAGTTGGATAACTTCAATTCTGTACCGACGACTCCTTTCACCCCCAGTTCAAGGTTAGTAAACATTTTAAATAAAAAAAAAAAAAACAATTTAATTTAAGAAAATAATATATTTTAATCGTAAAAAAATGACAGTGAATTTATTTTTTGACGGTGAATTTTGCCAATTTTTAGGAAAAAAATCTGTCCAACTTTTATTTTAACCGTTTTTTAAATAATAAAATAAATTTTTATCGTTTTCAATTATGGTATCATTTAGTTTAGAAACTTTTATTCAAAAATATTTCACTTTAAAATTTTTTTATTTTTAAGCGTTCGTTTTAATTTAAAGAATTTAAAAATTCAGTTTTAAATACTTAAACAATTAAAAATTAGAAGATTTTGTATAAAAAATGTTTTTAGTAGATCAACTGTAAATATTAATTTATTTATGAATTTGAAAATTGAATAATTTCCACATTTTAAGGTTAAAAATTAAACTGTTTTAATTGGAAAGTCAAATATTAGGAACTAAAAACAAAAAAACTAAACTTTGAACGTTACATTTTTCATTGTTCTATTTTTTTAAACTCAATTTCTAAGTCAAATTGTTGAATTTTGGTGTAAAAATAACAATTGAAGACATATTATTCTTAGAAAAAATTTAAGTATGTTGAAGCTATTCGTATTTTTTTTCTTCAAATTTCGAAGAAACAATTAAGAAGCTTTTTAAGAATTTTTGAAGGTTTTAAAAGAATAATAAACATTTCCTTAAGATTCCTAGGAAAATGAAAAATGATTTTTTATTTTGAAAAATTAAGTTTAAGAGAATGTTTAACAACGTTAAGAGAGATTGGAAAAATTGTAAAAAATGAATGTGGAAGTTTTTAAGCAATTTTTTTTTATTTTGACCGGATTTTAAAAGAAGTTTAGGAAAAATTAGAAGCACTATATAATATGAAAAAACGTATAACATGTAAATTTCTCAAGATTTTGAAATCGGATGTTGAAGGATTTTAAGGATTTTTAAACTATTTAAAAAGGAAATAATTTAACTTTTAACTTAAGAAATTTTCAGCTTATAAAAAATTGTAACTGTTCAATTTTTAATATTTCTAATTTAAAATTTGCTTAAAATGATATCAGTTTTAACATTTTTAAATGGAACTGAATCTGTATCTTAAAATTCTACAATTTATAAAAGATTAACATTTTTAATTTGGCAGTTTAACTTTATTTAATTAAAAAATTTGAATAAATATTTTTGAATTAAAAAACTTTTAATCTTAAAAAAAAAATTCAAGAGTTCCACTTTGGATGCTTTAATTTGCAGCTGAGTTTTAATTTCTTTAAATGGAAAAATGTTTAGCTTTAGAGTTCGAATTGTGATTCTTCATTTGTAACATTAGCTTTATATTACTGTTTTTAACTATTTTTTTGATAATTCTTTTGTTTTTGTATATTAGTTTTTGTAACTGAAAACTTAACTATTCTTATTTTGGTTGAAAATGGATCGTTTCCAGCTGAAAATCCAAGTATCTGGTTGAAAATTCGTATTTTTTGTTGAAAATTCACCAGTTTCTTTGCAATTTTTCGTTCAGAAATTCGTCTCTTCTAGTATGAGAATTTAATTGATTGGTTAAAAATTAAATTCTTCTGTTAAAAGTTTTTTTTTAATTGAAAGTGTAACTAATTCAATAGAATATTCCATAATTTTAGTTAAAAAATGCATCTCTTTTGTTGGGGATGAATCTTTTTAACTTAAAATTTAATTATTCAATTTTGTGTTAACAATTTATTTTTTTTAATTGAAAATTCATGCATTTGTTGAAGATTCATTTTTTTGTAGAAATTAATTCATTGATTGAAAATTCTTTTTTTTTAATTTTACTATTACAGTTTAAAATTCATCATTTTAGTTGAAAAATCGCCAGCTTGGTGGAAAATTAATTTTTTAACGAAAAATTTAACTATTTAATTTTTGGTTAAAAATTAATTTTTCTTAGTTCAAAACTTAACTATTTTTTTTAAATTCATGTATTTTATTGAAAAGTCGTCTTTTTTGTTAGAATATTAAACTTATTGTTGGAAAATTAATTTTTTTTGCAAAAAGTGTATTTTCTTGGTGTAAAATAAAAGTATTTGGGTGAAAGTTGAAATCTTTTGTTGAAAATTTACCTTCATCATCGAAAATGAATCTTTTATAGTTCAAAATATAACTTTTGGGTTCAAAATTTATCTTTCTAATTAAAAATTCAACTATTTTTTGAAAATTCATATTTTTCGTTGAAATATTTGTTTAAAAATTCATCTATCTTGCTGAAAATTCAATATTTTTACTTAAAAAGTTATGAATTTAAAAAAATTTAAATTGAATTTAATATAGTATTTACTTAATTTTAATTGTATGAAGATAAAATAAAATTTTGTTTGTATTACTGTTCAAATTTATGGACTTTAGAGATAAATTCAAGAATTGATTTATTATGTTTTTAGTATTAGTTCATTATTATTTAATTTCAAGAGCAATGAGGCATTTCTGAGGGTTTCAAATATTTGAAATTATTTTTTGGAATTCACCCTATATTTCTATAAATTTATCCTAAATTATTTCAACTCTTTGAATTTATTTTTTAAAAAGTTGAGCAAACTTTGAATTATTTTAAAAGATATTTCAAAGTTTTAGAAATTTGGAAAAGATTATAAAATAATAAAAAATTTCAATTTATTTCAAAAGATTTTTATCAATATATAGATTTTTGAAGATTTTGAAATTATATTTTTTAGATTTTCTGCCGATTCCAGGGAAAATTGAACCTGATTATTATTTTGAAAACATATTTTAAAACATTTCAGATGATTTCCTAAAATTTCGGAAATGAATGTAGAAGATTTAGATTTAGATTACCAGTATTTTTTAATTTTGCAAGATTATAAACTTTTAGAAAAAATTAGAATAATTTGAGGAGATATTGAGAAGTTTTGGAAATATTTTTTCAAGTAACAAAGAAATCCTAAATATCTTTTAAACAACTTTCAAATTACAAAATGCCTATTTTTTTCTTTACTGGAAAATCTTTTTTAACTGAAAATTTAACAACTTTGTTTAAAATTTGTCTTTTCTTTTTGAAAATTCAACAACTTTGTTCAAAATTCGTCTTTTTTACTTGAAAATTGTTCTCTTTAGGTAGAAATTTAATGATTTTTAAATTAAAATTGCAATTTATACAGTTGAAGATTTAACTATATGATCAAAAGTTGAACTAATTTGTTAAAAAGTAATTTTTTTGGTTCAACATTCGTCATTTTAGGTGAAAATTCATTTTTTTTTATAAAAAATTTAATTTTTGGTTGAAAACTCATATTCTTTGTTTAAAAAAATAAACAGTATTGTAGAAAATTCGTCTCTTTTTGAAAATATTTGATATTTTTCTTGTTTAAAAATACAACTGGTTGAAATTTAATCGTTTAACCATTATATAATTAATTTAAGCATTACATTTTTCGATTTAATTTATCTTTTTGTTTGAAAATTTAACTATTGGTTTCAAGATTACTTTTTTTGTTAAAATTTGGATTGTAAAACTGAAATTTTCAGCAAGATTTTTGAATTTTATTAGGAATCGTAGGAAAGTTAAATTTATTTATAACCTTGAAAACAAATAATAAATTAAACCTAAAAACTAAATAATTTTTCAATATTTTTATTTGGTATTAAATTTGTTGAAATTTTTTAGAATTTATATTTGAGAAGAAAATTTTTAAAAGTTCATTATAAACAAAATTGTTAAATTATAACAACTTTCCAGGATTTGATGTATTTCTTCGCTTCAAATATGACTAAAATTTATTTTAAAGATATTCTCCCTTGCTTAATAATCTCCTTCAAAATTTTAAAATCTGGTTTATAAATAATTTTTCTAAATTTTCTTCTCAAATTTAAATTCGAAAGTATTAAACAAATTTATTTGTAGATCCTGGTAATCAGTAATGCTGATTATTATTTTTTCCCGCCAAAAATATAATAGGTAATTTTTCAATTACCAAAATAATTTTTCAATTAAAAAAAGAGAATTTTCAACAAAACAGTTCAATTTCCAACCAGAGAGATGCATTTTTTTAACTAAAATTTCGAATCCTAAACAAAAAAATGTGTTTTTCAGAAAGTAGTTCAACTTTGAACCGTAGTTATTAAATTTTTTAACAAAAAGTTGAATTAAAAAAATATATTTACTACTAAAAACGACGAATTTTTAACAAAATTGAAGAATTCTCATCCAGAAGGTTGAGTTTTCAACTAAAAAAGATATATTTTAAAAGAAAAAGATTAATTAACTATAAAAAGACGAATTTTCCATAAAATTGAAGAATTCTCTGCCAAAAACTTGAATTTTAAAGAAAGATTTATTTTTTATTTTTAATAAAGTAGTTTAACTTTAAATCCAAATTGTTAAATTTTACAGCTAAAAAATGGATTTTTAAACAAAAAGATTAATTTTCTACCGAAAGAAATGAATTTTTTTAAAAATTCAAGAATTCTCAACCATAAAGTTGCATTTAAAACTGAAAAAGATGAATTTTTAAATATTCATTGGATAAAAATATTGAATTTTCGACTAAAAAAAAAAAAAATATTAAATCTTTATTGGATAAAAATGCAGCTATTTTTTTGATAATTTATCTTTTTGATTTAAGAATTAATTTTAAACAAAAAAAAGCCTTTTCGGCTAAACACTTAAATTTTCAACTTTATAGAATTTTTTTTTAAAATGTAGTTTAATTTTTACCCAAGTAGTTAAATTATCAATTCAAAAAGATTATTTTTTAACAAAATAGTTAAAATTTCAACCAAAGAGATGAATTTTCAACTAAAAATATTATTTTTCAAGAAAAAAATTATTTGCTAACAAAGTGATTTAGACCAATCTTTCAAACAAAATATTGAATACTCAAGCAAAGAAGAAGATTTTTTACCAAAAAGTTGCATTTTCATTAAAAAAAAAGATATTTTTAGTAAAACGGGTGAATTTTTAAATCAAAAAGAAAAATTTTCATAAAAGTAGTTGAATTTTCGATTCAAAAAGGAATTTCTGTTGACTTTTCACCATTAAAATATAAATTTCGAATCAAGAAATAAGTTTATGCGAAACAGTTGAATTTTCAATTTAAAAAAACCGGTTTTTAATCAAAATTGTTGAATTCACCTCCAAATAGATGCATTTTTATTTAAAAAAAAGAAAAGACATTTTTTTTAAATAGTTGAATTTTCATCAAAAACAGATGTCAGTTTAAGTTTTGACAAAATAGTTTATTTCTTTACCAAATTCGTTGTATTTTTATCTAAGAAGGATGAAACCAATACTAAAACAGATGAATTTTCAATAAAAATGATAATTTTGTTGTAAAGTCGAAACAATAATTTAATTTTCTGCTAAATAGTTGCATTTTTTACCAAAAAGTGTGACTTTTTAACAAGATTGTTAAATTTTAAATCAAACAGTTGCATTTTTGTCCAAGAAAAATGAAAATTCTACTAAAACATGTGAATTCTTAAATCAAAAAGACAAATTTTCAAAAAAGCAGTTGCATTTTCATCCAAAAAGATTTAAATTGACTTTTCAACACAAAAATGGGAATTTTAAACAAAAAGTAAATTTTCTAGGAAATATTTTAATCTTCAACAAAACATTTCCATTTTTTCCAAGAAAGATGAAATATTTGGCCTGGAAAAGATGAGCTTTTAAATCAAAAAGGCAACTTTAAACAAAAAATAGTTTTCATCGAAAAAATATGTATTTGGAATTTTTGTAAACTCAGGGACCTTTTTCGAGAGCGTACTCAATTTATTTTAATTGCAATATTAAATTGAATACCACGTTATTTTGTTTAAAAACCATTTTTTAAACTTAAAGTTTAATTTTCAACAAAACAGTTGCACTTTTTCCAAGAAAGATGCAATATTTCTACTGAAAAAGACAAATTAAAAAAATATATTTTTCATATAAAAAAAATTTCAATTGACTTATAAGCAAAAAAATATGTATTTTAAACAAAAGGTTTGTGTTCTACGTAGTGAGCGAATTTTTGACCCAAAAAGACGTATTTTTAACAAAACCGTTGAAAGTGCACCCAAAAATGATTTAAATTTTCAACCAAATCAAGAATCGTCTTTCTTATTTTTATTATTAATAAAAATTTTAGCAGGCCAAAACGTTGGTGATTATTTTTTACAAATGTTTATTTTTATTTTTTGTCTAAAAGGAAAGCAAGTTTTTTTTATTTCTTTTTTAGTCGAATCATAATCTTGTTTGCATAAAAAATAAATTATTTTTTGGAAAATTTGTGTTTTTATTTTAAAACTTCATATATTTTAATAGAAAGTACGTATTCCTTAGACAAAAATGCAACTTTTTTATTAAAAAATTCAACAATTTTTTTAAACAACATCCTTTTTGGTTGGAAATTCAACTGTTTTGTTGAAAATTCAAGTATCTTCTCAGAAAATTTACTTCATAGTTAAAAGTCATAGTTTTATGTTGAAAAGTCAAATTATAATCTTGTATGGATAAAAAATCAACTATTTTTTTGGAAAATTTGTATTTTTATTAAAAAAAATTAATCTATTTTAGTAGAAACTGCGTCTTTCTTAGAAAAAAATGCAACTGTTTGTTTAAAAACATTCAACAATTTTGTTTAAAAAATCATCCTTTTTGGTTGGAAATTCAATTGTTTAGTTAAAAATTCAACGATTTTGTAGAAAATTGCCTTGTTTAAAATTCATGTTTTGGTGTTGAAAAGTCAACTCAAAATTTTCTTCTGATGAAATTTAACTCTGTTTTTTAACTTGTCGGTTGGATTTGAAAAATCATCTGTTCAAGTAAAAATTTCATATTTGTCGGATAAAAATAAAACTCTTTGTTTGATGATTCATCAATTTTGTTATGGTCGTCACTTTTGGTTGAAAATTTAACTGTTTTATTGACAAT
>JAWWLR010000092.1:31985241-32002417 GCA_035041075.1 Acraspis erinacei | reverse complement strand
TAAAACAATTTAAATTTAAAACAAAAAGACAAATTATTAATCAAAAAAGATTTTTCAACCCAGAAGGGAAAAAATGCAATGGAAATTGTTGAATTTTCAATCCAAAAAGAAGAGCAAATAATCAAATTTTAAAATTAAAAACAAATATTTTATACAAAAAACGCAAATTCTCAACGAAAAATGTAATAGTTTATATTTAAACCAAAAAAGATTTTAATTTTAAATCAAGTACAGTAAAATTAAACCTTAAAAGACGAATTCCCTCCAAAAAGGTTACATTTTTAGCCGAAAACGATTTCATACGAAAAAAGATAAATTTGCAACGCAATACTTTTATTTTCTATAAAAATTGATTAATTTTCAAGCCAAAAAGACGAATTTTCTGCATAACACTTGAATTTAAAAAACAATTTTCTAATAAATAGTTGCATTTTTAACTAAAAAAATATGAATTTTAAACCAAAAATTGAATTTTGAAATTTGCAATTTAAAAAAATTGATTTTAAAAAAGAAAGATTTTTTTAGCAAAATAATTTAATGTTTAATCAAAAAGGCGGATCCTCAATTAATAAAATGCACTTTTAACAGAGTAAGTTAATTTTAAACCAAATATTTAAATTTTCAATCAAGAAGATTAATTTTTTACGAAAAATGATGAATTTACATCTGAATACATCAAGTTTTCATTAAATTGTGGAATTTTCAACCCTTAAAGGCGAATTTTGTAGAAGACAGTTCAATTTCCAACCCAAAAATATTCATCTTCAACCAAAAAGTTAATTTTTAACCAACTAGATGTATTTTCTAATAAAATCATGTAATATATAAGAAAATAATTAAATTTTGAAAGCAAAACGACTAATTTCCTTAAAAACTGTTGAATTTTCAACAACGAACGTAATTTAAAAATAAACAGTTGAACTGAGCCGCTGTGATCGTTTTTATTTATTAAAAATAAACGCGAGGTTTCAGAATGAATTATCTTTGCGAAAACAAAGCTTTGTCTTATCATGTACAAATTATCCAAGCTTCTCGTCAATATTGTCTTATGAAAATATTTTACAAAAGATTTAAAAAAATGGATTTGTGACAAAACAAAATTATTTCAAAGAAAATAATTAAATTTTAACCGAGGAGATATATCTTCAACTAATAAAATGATTTTGTAACATAGAAGTTCAACTTTTAATCAAGTAGTTGAGATTTCCATGAAGAAGATTAATTTTCTTTAAGAAACTAATTTATTACAAAATATCAAAAATCTTTGGTGTGCAAATTTAATCATTTTTTAAAAAAAATCATTCTTTTTTAAAACTAATTTTTTTCAATTTTCAATTGCAAAATTCCATTTTTTGTTTAAAATTGAAATTTTTTAGTTAAAAATGCAACTATTTACTAGAAAATTTAACTATTTCGTAGAAAATTCGTCTTTTCGGCTTGCAACTTTAGCTTTCTTGTTGAAAATTCATATTTTTGGGTTTAAAATTTATATTTTTTCTTCTAAATTAGTTTCTTTAAGAAAATTAATCTTCTTGATTCAAATCTCAACTACTTGGTTGAAAGTTTTTTTGAAAATGCTATTATTTTCTTAGAAAATTTAACTTCTAGTTTGTTGAAAATTAACTTTTTGGTTGAAGAATCATATTTTTGGATTGAAAATTTAACTATTTTATACCGAATTCGCCTTTCAGGTTTGAAAATTCAACAATTAGGTTGAAAATTGATATATTTTGATAGAAATTCATATTTTTTTTTGTAAAAAATTCATCTTCTTGATTGAAAATTTAATTATCTAGTTGAATGTTAAATTATTTCGTTAAAAATACATTTTTAGATTGAATATCCATCTCTTTGGTTAGAAATTTAATTATTTGTTTTAAAAAAAATCATTCTTTTTTAAAATTAATTTTTTTTCAATTGAAAATTTCAAAAATCCAGTTTTGGTTTAAAATTGACATTTTTTAGTTAAAAATGCAACTATTAATTAGAAAATTTAACTATTTCGTGGAAAATTCGTCTTTTCGGCTTGAAACTTTAGCTTTCTTGTTGAAAATTCATATTTTTGGGTTGCAAATTGATGTGTTTTAATGTAAATTCATCTTTTTTTTTGTAAAATTTAATCTTCTTGATTGAAAATGCAACTATTTGGTTTAAAGTTAAATTGCTTTGTTAAAAGTTATTTTAAGAAAAACTTTGTTAAAAATTAAAGTTTTTGATTAAACATTAAATTATTTTGTTAAAAAATCGGTCTTTTACAAATCAATTTTTTTTTTCAATTGAAATTTTAACAATTCCATTTTTGGTTTAAAATTGAAAGTTTTTAGTTAAAAATGTTATTATATTTATGGATCATCAATCTAAAAATTTATTTTTAAAATAATAATTTAACTTTCAACTAAATAATTAAATTTTCAATCAAGAAGATGAATTTTGAACGAAAAAAAATATGGATTTATATCAAAATATATCAATTTTCAACCTAATTGTTGAATTTTCAAACCTGAAAGGCCAATTCGGTAGAAACTATTTAAATTTTCAACCCAAAAATATGATTCTTCCACAAAAAATTTAATTTTCAACAAACTAGTTAAATTTTCTAAGAAAATAATAGCATTTTCAAGAAAACTTTCAACCAAGTAGTTGAGATTTGAACCAAGAAGATTAATTTTCTTAAAGAAACTAATTTAGAACAAAAAATATAAATTTTAAACCCAAAAATATGAATTTTCAACAAGAAAGCTAAAGTTTCATGCGGAAAAGACGAATTATCTACGAAATAGTTAAATTTTCTCATTAATATTTGCATGTTTAACTAAAAACTTACAATTTTAAACAAAAAATCGAATTTTTCAATTTTCAATTGAAAAAAAATTAATTCTAGAAAAGAACGATTTTTTAAACAAATAATTAAATTTCTAACCAAAGAGATGGATCCTCAACCTAAAAATGTATTTTTAACAAAATAGTTTAACTTTCAACTCAATAGTTAAATTTTCAATCAAGAAGAATATCAATTTTCAACCTAATTGTTGAATTGTCAAAATTGAAAGGCCAATTCGATAGAAAATATTTAGGTTTTCAACCCAAAAATATAATTTTTCAACCAAAAAGTTAATTTTCAACAAACTAGTTAAATTTTCTAAGAAAATAATATCACTTCCAGGAAAAGTCTAAATCAAGTAGTTGAGATTTGAATAAAGAAGATTAATTTTCTTAAAGAAACTAATTTAGAACAGAAAATATAAATTTTAAACCCAAAAATATGAATTTTCAACGAGAAAACTAAAGTTTCAAGCCGAAAAGACGAATTTGCTACGAAATAGTTAAATTTTCTAATAAATAGTTGCAATTTTAACTAAAAAATTTCAATTTTTAACAAAAAATTTGCAATTTAAAAAAGTTGATTTTAAAAAAGAAAGATTTTTTTAGAAAAATAATTTAATGTTTAATCAAAAAGGCGGATCCTCAAATAAAAAAAATCACTTTTAACAATGTAACTTAACTTGAAACCAAATATTTAAATTTTCAATCAAGAAGATTAATTTTTTACAAAAAATGATGAATTTACATCAAAATACATCAATTTTTCATTAAATTGTTGAATTTTAAACCCTTAAAGTCGAATTATGTAGAAGACAGTTCAATTTCCAACCCACAAATATTAATCTTCAACCAAAAAGTTAATTTTTAACCAACTAGATGTATTTTATAATAAAATCACATAATATATAAGAAAACAATTAAATTTTGAAGGCAAAAAGACTAATTTCCTTAAAAACTGTTGAATTTTCAACAACGAACGTAATTTTCAAATATAATAACATAATAAAATAAGTAAGAAATATAATAACATTTTTAACTAAAAACTTTACATTTTAAACCAAAAATGGAATTGTTAAAATTTCAATTGAAAAAAAATTGATTTTAAAAAGAACGATTTTTTAACAAAATAATTTAATGTTTAATCAAAAAGGCGGATCCTCAGCTAATAAAATGCACTATTAACAAAGTAACTTGAATTTAAAGAAAATATTTAAATTTTCAATCAACAAGATTAGTTTTTTACAAAAAAAAGATGAATTTACATCAAAACACATAAATTTGCAACCCAAAAATATAAATCTTCAACCAACTAATTGAATTTTCTGAGAAAATAATAGAATTTAAAAAAAAAACAATTAAATTTTGAAGGCAAGAAGACTAATTTTCTTCAAAATAGTTGAATTCTTAACAAAGAACGTAATTTTTAAATAATTAGTTGAGCTGAGCCGTTGTGATCCTTTTCATTTATTAAAAATAAACCCTAAATTTCGGAATGAATTATCAACGCAAAACAAAATGTTTGTCTTATCCTCGATTGATTATGAAAGCTTATCATCTTATCGGAATCTTGTCTTACGGAAATATTTTCCAACAGATTTATGAACGAATGCACAACAATAGATACCCCTTTCTGCTTGTACGACGCAGATCGCAACAAAGATACGAAATCGTTCAAGGGCCCGGGAGTTCTTGTTTGTTCAATTGATAATATGCCAACTCAGTTGCCGCGAGAATCGACTGATTTTTTTGGTGATTTATTGTATCCCTATTTGGTGGATATTATGCAGTCTGATGCAAAAAAGCCTTTGGAGGACCACAATTTCACCCCGGCTGTCCACGGTGCGATTATTGCTTCCAATGGTCAGTTGACTCCGAATTTCGAATATATTCAGGAACTTAGGACACTTAATTTGCGAAGTAGGCACAAGGCTTGCACTGAAAATGGAGCAGACCAGTTGAAGAAGGTAAATTAGGAATTTTTAAAAATTAAATTCACTTTTTTTATTCAAAATTTATAATTTTTTTCGAGATCATGACACGAAGCTTTAATCCCCTAGATATCCCCCAAATATCCCGCAGACTTCATTTGATAAATGCCTTAAATAAACCAAAAAAAAAACAAACATTAAATCTCACTTACGATTGCATTTTCCAAATGCAATCTGGCCCAAACAGCTGAATTTATAAATAAATAGTTGAACTTTTATGGAAAACAGTCGAATTTTTAACCAAAAAGTTGAATTTTCAACATATTTGTCGAATTTCCAAACAAAAAATAACTAAATTTAATCACAAGTAGTTACATTTTTAACCAGTCAAATTTTCAATTTAAAAAGACTAATTTCCATTTTAAAAAAGTTGACTTTTTAACAAAATAGTTAAATTTTCAACCAAATAATTAAATATTTAACCAAAAAATTGAATTTGTAATCACACAGTTCAATTTTTGACCTACTTTTTTAGTTGAAAATTTATTTTCAACTCAAAAAGACGCATTGACAAGAAAATCAAATCAAATGGTCGAATTTTCAAACAAAAAAATTAACTTTAATCATAAACAGTTGCATTTTTAACAAAATATTCAAATTTTCAAGTCAAAAAGAGCAATTCCTTCTTTGGAATTTAAATTTTCTATTCAAAAAGACGACCTTTCCAACAAAAAGATGACTTATAAAAATGGTTAAATTTCGAACCAAACAATTTGTTTTTTAACCACATACTTGAATATTTAATCACATAGTTGAATTTGCGACCTACAAAAATAAATTTTCAAGCAAATAGTTAAATTTTCAAACAAAAACGATTTAATTTCAAACAAAACCAGTTGTATTTTCAAACAGTTAAAGACGAATTAAAAAAAATACTTTAATTTTCATCACAGTAATTCAATTTTGAATAAAATAATTGAATGGTCTACAAAACAGTTAAATTTTCAACATAAAAATATATATTTCCAACTAAATAATTGATTCTTCAAGCCAAAAAGACGAATTTTTGTAAAAATAGTTGAATTTTCAATACAAAAGGACCATTTTCTATCCGAAATGACGAATTCATAAGAAAAAGTTTAAATTTGTAACAAAATAGTGGAATTTTTAACAGTAATAATTAAAATTTCAACAAAATAGTTTTTTTTAACAAAATAATTTAATTTTTAACAATATAGTAGTTAAATATTCAACTAAAATATTTAATCATCAACAAAAAATCAATTTTTAACAAAGAATTTCAACATTCAAACAACTAATTCTCAACGAAAAAAGTTTAATTCTTAATCAGAAAATATTTTTTAGTTTAGAGAAACACGAAATCGCAACCAAAACGTTTAATTTTTAAACCAAAAACGCGAATTCTGTAGAAAACAGTTTAATCTTTAACCCAAAAGATTATTTTTTAACCAAAAAGTTAATTCTCAACCAACTAGTTGACTTTTGTACAAAAAAATAGAATTTGTGATAAAAAAGTGTAATTGTGAAGCCAGGAAAACGAACTTTCAGCAGTAAATCAAATATGACTTTACAACAAATTACATCACTTTTCAACCACATTGTTGATTTTTACACTAAAAACGTCAAATTTTCAAACAATCTTGAAATAATTAAATTTTAAATAAAAAAAAAATAATAATTTTGAACCAAAAAACGAATTTTTAAAAAAAGATTAATATTCAACTAATAAAATAAATTTTTCGCAAATTATCAAGAAAATTAATTTTCTACTAAAAAATACGAATTTGCAACCAAATCAATTTACTTTTTATCCAAATTGCTTTCATTTTTAACTAAGAACGACCAATTTTCAACCAAAAGTGGATGAGTTCAATTTGTAGCTGAAAAAGTTGATTTTTAACCACAAAAAAACGCATTTTTAACAAAATGGTTCAATTTTCAACCAAAGATATAAATCCTAAACTAATAGCAGGTCTTTTTAAGATAATAGTTTAATTTTCACCAAATCACTTAAATTTTTCATCAAAAATATTTTATTTTCTACAAAAAAAAAAATAAACATTTTACGACAAAATACATAAATTTTCAACCAAATGGCTGAATTTTCCACTAAAAACGTAAAGTTTTCAACCATTACCGGTGTAATTAAATTTTCAATAAAAAAAATAATTCTGAACCAGGAAAAAACGATTTTTCAACGAAAAAGATGGATATTCAACTAATAAAATAAAGTTATTCACAAATTGTATCTATTCTCCACGAAAAAGTTAAATTTGAAATCAAGAAGATTAATTTTCTACTAAAAAATACGAATTTACAAAAAAATTAATTTATTTTGTTAACAAATTATTTTTATTTGAATTTGGAAGCGATCAATTTTCAACCAATAATGGAAAAGTTAAATTTTTAGTTAAAAAAATTGATGATTTCTGAATGCAAAAATTAAACTAAAAACTATCAGTTTTCAACCAAAAATGGAATATTTCAACCTGTCGTAAAAAATAAATAATTTTCACCAAAAGAATAAAAACAAAAGAATTTTGAATAAAATATTTCAATCTTAAAAAAAGTTAAAAGAGGAATTATTTAAATAAAAAAAACCTACAAAAAATTTACTTTCATGGATGTTTTTTGAGTGTGATTTAAAAAAATTAAATAAAAATGAAAAATGAAGCACGGGAATTTTATGGTAGCTAAATATTTTTCTCTCCACTTTTTCTTATTGCAGTTTTTCAATTTAAATTCTTTTAATTTTTTTATTTTTCAATAATGTTTTCGTTTTATGTAAAAAATGTATAATTTATAAATATTTTTTTAATTGCAGTCGACATTTTTTTTACATTTAGTTTACATTTCACTGAAAACTTCTTGGAAAATAAAAAAAATGAAAAGAATTCAATGATCAAATTTGGACAATATACTGTTAAATATTTCCTTTCAAATGCAAAAAGTAAAATTAAAAAAAAGGGAAAGCAAAATAAATCCTTTTTTTCTTTAGTTACATTTAAAAAATTTTTTCCATTTTAGGTGGTAGTATTAGGAGCCGGATACGTATCAGCTCCAGTGGTGGAATATTTACACAGAGATAAGAATATAGGAATCGTAGTTTGTTCTCAATTGAAAGAAGAGGCTGATGCCTTAGCAAATAAATATCCGGGCGTTGAACCGGTATTTTTGAACGTCTTGGAAAGACCTGATACTTTGAAAGATGTCGTGAGTTCAGCCGATGTTGTGGTTTCTCTGTTGCCGTATTCTTTGCATCATCTCATTGCGAAAACTTGCATTGACACGAAAACGCATTTGGTGACTGCAAGTTACATGAATGAGGATGTTAAAGCTTTACATAAAGAGTAAGTTTTTGTTTTATTGAATGATAATATTCTCAAATTTCAAAAAATAAATTCAGAGTTTATGTAGAATTAAAATTCTAGGATTTAATATACTTACAGTCAATGTCAAAGTTCATCGAAATTCTTATAATGGTTTTTATAAAATCAACGAAACAGTGAAGAATTTAAACCAAAAGTGATTTCAGGTGAATTTAAACGAAATCAGGATAAATTCAAGAAATAAGTAAACCAGCAAATTCAATAAAATTAGGAGAAATTTATAAGAATTTTTTAAAATAATTATTCGGAAATCAGAATTAATTCCAAATCAATTCAAATGAGTTAAAAAAATGTAAGGAATCCAAAAAAATATCCTACTGATTTCAGTAAAAAATTGTAGTGAGTGTAGATTTCAACGGAATTCGAGAGAATTTGATGAAATTTATAAGACTTTGAAAGAATGTAATCTAAGACTGAAAAAATAACGACATTTTTATTGAATTAAGTAAAATTTAATTTTAAAAAATTCAATCAAATGTAAGTGAATTTAATTTTTTTAATCCGGCGAATTTTGAAAAATTCGAGTTAATTAAAAAATAGCCAGGAAAATCAGAAGAATCTAATGGAATTCTTAAATTCGAATTTTGTTATTATTTTTGGAATAATTTGCGAAAAATGTCATAGAATTTAAAATAATTTAATGAAACGCCTAAGAATTATAGGAGACTTTTAACGAATTCTGGATAAATTCACAAAAAAGACAAATGAGAAGAATTCGATGAAATTTATAAAAAGTAATTTAAACAACGAAATGTGCCACTGATTTAAAAAAAATTGAGTGAATGTAGTAGAATTCAAGGGAATTCAAAGCATTTTGATAAAACTCATAAGAATTCGAAAGAATGTAATCAAAGGAAATTTAAAACAATGAAAAAATTTCTATTGTATTAAGTAAAATGGAAGAAAACAGAATTCAATAGAATTTAGATGAATGAAATAAAAAAGCCTAAGAATTCTAGGAGAATTTGAAAGAATTCGGGATAAATTCACCAAAAAAAGGAAAATAGAAGAATTCGATGAAATTCATAAAAAGTAAAAAAAAGAAATATGCCACTTATTTCAGTAAATTTGTTGGGAAGTGCAAAGGAATACGATAAAACTCATAAAAATTTGAAAGAATATAATCAGAGAAAATTTAAAAAATAAAAAAATGTCTATTGAATTAAGTAAAATGAAAGGAAACAGAATTAAAAACGAATTCAATATAATTTAGGTGAATCGAATAAAAAAACCAACGAATTCAATCAAATCCGAGTTAATTAAAAAATAGCAAGGAAAATTAGAAGAATTTGATGGAATTCAAAAGAATTCAAGGCGAATTACCAAAAAAATCATGTAAATTAACAACAATTCAATAATATTTTTAAAAATTGATCGAATTCATGTTTTAAATTTGGATAGAATTGCGAAAAATCTCATTGAATTAAAAATAATTGATTGAAACGCCTAAGAATTCTAGGAGACTTTTAACGAACTCGGGATAAATTTACAAAAAAGTAAAATGAGAAGAACTCGATGAAATTCATAAAAAGTAATTTGAAAAAAACGAAATATGCCACTGATTTCAATAAATTTTGAGTGAATTTAGAAGAATTCAAGGGAATTCAAAGCATTTCGATAAAACTCATAAGAATTCGAAAGAATATAATCAACGAAAATTTAAAAAATAAAAAAATTTCTATTGTATTAAGTAAAATGAGAATAAACAGAATTCAAATCGAATTCAAGAGAATTTAAGTAAATTGAATAAAAAAACAACGAATTCAAATAAAATACGAGTTAATTAAAAAAAGCGAGGAAAATGAGAAGAATTTTATGGAATTATACAAAATTCAAGGCGAATTAAAAAAAAACATTTGAATTGGCAAAACTGCAATAATATTTTTAAAAATTGATCGAATTTATGTTTTAAATTTGGAATGAATCGCGAAAAATTTCATAGAATTTAAAATAATTTATTGAAACCTCTAAGAATTCTAGGCGACTTTTAACGAATTCTTGATACATTCACACAAAAAAATATATGAGAAGAAGTCGATGAAATTCATAACAAATATTTTTTTTTCACTGAAATATGCCACTGATTTCAGTAAATTTTGAGTGTATTTAGAAGAATTCAAAAGGGAATTCGATAAAAATCATAAGAATTCGAAGGAATATATTTGATGAAATTATAAAAAATTTCAAAGCGAATTCAATAGAATTTAGGTGAATCGAATGAGAAAACCAAGGAATTCAATAAAATTCGAGTTAATTAAAAAAGCAAGGAAAATGAGAAGAATTTGATGGAATTATACAAAATTCAAGGCGACTTAAAAAAAACATTTGAATTGGCATTTCAAAAAGAAATTAAAAATTCATCGAATTCATGTATTAAATTTCGAATGAATTGCGAAAAATTTCATCGAATTTAAAATAGCTTAATGAAGCGCCTAAGAATTCTAGTAGAATTTTAACGATTTCTGGATAAATTCACAAAAAAAGGGAAATTAGAAGAATTGGATGAAATTCATAAAAAGTACAAAAGGCCCGAAATATTCCACTCATTTCAGTAAATTTGGAGTGAATTTGAAAGAATTCAAGGGAATTCGATAAAAATCATAAGGATTTGAAAGAATATAATCAAAGAAAAATTAAAAAATAGAAAAATTTCAATTGAATTAAGTAAAATGAAGCAAACAGAATTCAAAGTGAATTGAATTAAAAAAATAAATTCAATCAAATTCGAGTTAATTAAAAAATAGCACGAAAAATTAGAAGAATTTGAAGAAATTCAAAAGAATTCAAGGCGACTTAACAAACAAAATCATGTAAATTAACAACAATTAAAAAATATTTAAAAAATTCAACGAATTCATGTATTGAATTTGGAATAAATTGCGAAATTCATAAAAAAGGGAAATGAGAAGAACTCGATTAAATTCATAAATAAGGACAAAAATATCTGAAATATTAGACTAATTTAGAAAATTTGGAATGAGCTTAGACGAATTTAAGGGAATTCAAAAGAATTTGAAAATATGTCTAAGAGTTTAAAGTTAGATTAAAAAATCTAGAGAATTCCAAAGAATTCTATTTTTAAAAGGTATTCAGGATAATTAATCAGATATTTAGAAGAATGCAAGGGAATTCAAAAGAATTATATTTTGGCAATAATTAAAGATATTTAATCTGAAATCAGGGTGAATTTCTAATGAATACAAATTTATTGAAAAAATTTTAAAGTCCAAAATATTCCATGGATTTCAGTAAAATTGGAGTTAATTTAGAAGAATTCAATTGAATTCAAGAAAGTAAAAAAATCTGAAACATTTCACTGATTTTAGTAAATTTAGAGTGAATTTAGAAGAATTCAAGGGGATTCAAAATAATTTGATAAACTGCCTAGGAATTGAAGCTGTGTTTAAAAAAAATTATTAGAATTCCAAATTTTAAAACGAATTCATGATAATTAATTAGAATTCAGGTTGAATTCCAAATGAATTGCAAAAATTAAAAATCCAAAATATTTAACTAATTTCAGTAAGTTTGGAATGAGTTTAGAAGAATTAAGGAAATTCTAGAGACTTTGATGAAATTTATAAGAATTTGAACAAATATAATTGAAGAAAATTAAAAAAAAATTTGAAAAAAGAGAATTAAGATAAAATTAAATACAATTTGAGCGAATTAAATAAAAAAACCAACGAATTGAATACAATTCACTTTAATTTAAAAAAAGTAAGTAAAATTAGAAGAATTTTATATAATTCATAAAAATTCAAGTAGGATTTAAAAAAATTGATGTTTATTGTTAACATTTAAAAAAAATTGAAAATGTATCGAATTTATGTGTTAAATTTGGAATGAATTGCGATAAATGCCATAGCATTTTGAAAAATTTGATAAAATTCCAATGAATTTGAAAATAAATAAAAAAATTCCATCAAATTAAGTAAAATGGGAGGGAACAGAATTTAACATTATTCAAGTCAATTGAAAAAAGACCAAAAAATCGAATAAAATTCGAGTAAATTTAAAAGAATGTAAGCGAAATGAGAAGAATTTGAAGGAATTATTAAAAATTTAATTTGAACTAAAAAAAATCATATAAATTGAAAACAATTCGAAATTTTTTTTGGAAAACTCGTCGATATACTTAATTTTGAAATAAATTTCAAAACAAAATTCAAGGGCATTCAAAATAATTTGCTTAAATTCTTAGGAGTTCATGGGGAATTTAAAAGGTTTCAGAGTGAATTAAACTTTTTTTTTAAATTTCAATAAGTTGAGTAGACTTGAGTAAACTTAGAAGAATTAAAATAAAAGAAATGCATGTAAAAATTAAACAATCAAGATAATTTAGAAGAATTCCGGCCAAATAAATAAGAAGTTAGAGTGAATTCAAATGTATCGACAAAATACAAAAAAATAATAATTTAAAAGAATTCAGCGTGAATTCAATTGCAAAAAATGTTAAAATATAAAGTATTCAATTTATCTTATTAAAATTTGAGTAAATTTGGAAGAATTAAAGGAGATTCAATAGAAATAAATGGTTGAAGTCCAAAAAAACTAATTGAATTCAGATGAATAGGAGTGAGTAGAATTTATTAATAAGAATCTAATAAAATCAATAAGAATTCAAAGTGAAGTTCAAAGTCTTCCGAGTGAATTATAATGAAAAAAATTGAAAATCCAAAAAATATTCATTAAATTCAGTCGATTTCAAGGAAATTTCAAAGAATTTAAAGTAATTTAGGAAAATCAATAAAATTCAGAATCTATTTTTGTGTTTTAGCTTCAAATTTAGGTAAAAGTTTCGATTTTTATTTAATTCTAATGATCAAGTGCTGATTTTATTCACTAAAAGATTATTTACATTATTGTTTGGTTGGGTTTTATTTATAAAAAATGGTTTAGAATTGTAAAGAATCTTTTAAAGAATAAAATTAGCCCTTTAAAATTAAGATCTGTTAGAATGGCAAATTTCACCTGAAATTGAAGCTTGAACACAAAAATTCATATTAATTTTGTTAAATTAAAAATATCAACTGATACAATTAACATCGGATCTATATTCTTTGATTTTATAAGTCATTTATTAATTGCTCAATTTTGCGAAAATAAATTTAAAAAATTTACCGGCATTTTTTATATTTTTTATTTATTTATTATTTATTTACCTCAGGATTATCATTCTTTTAGACAATTCCCTACACAAAATTATAAATAATTTAATTTAAAAAATATTTTATTCCAAGGCCGAATTAAATTTAATTAACAAATTTCCTATTATAATTCAGAAATATAATTCTTCGAAAAAACTCACGTTTCCATGCCGGAATCGTAATTATTTTGGACATTTATTACTCAAAAACAGGTAAAAAACCTGATTTTGTACAACAGTATTAGAATTATAAAATATATGAATCCAATTTTAATTTCACATTCGAGAAAAAAATCGTCACTAAATTACATTCTCGGTTTTTTCTCCATGAATTCTGCTTTTGTCTCTTTTTTTAAATTAACTTAAATTGAGTAGTTTATAATACTACCAATTTGGAAAATTACCGAAATATAAAATATCCTAACTAGAAAATTCCCGAATTTAAACAAATACAAAATTTTCCTTCATCAATATTATTTATTTAATAAAAATACAATAATCAGATATTTTTATTCAAAAAAATTATTTTTAATGTTTAAAGTTTCTAAAATTATTATCCGAATTTAAGATAACAATAATTAAAAATATATATTTCCGGATACCATTTTTTTCAATTGTTATTTTAAACTGAAACAATAATTAAAAATTTTTTTTAAATTAAAAATTATTTTTCTTGGTAAATATATCTGATTATTGTATTTTTAATAAATAATATTTACAAAAAATAGCTTAAATTCGGGAATTTATTTAGTATCAGGAATATTATTTTTCGGGATTTTTCAATCGTCCCGTTAAATTAATTTTTTTTAGTTATTTATGATTTATAGTTTATAATTTATTCCTAATTTTTTTAATAGGGCGGAAGAAGCAGGTGTTACAATATTGAGCGAGGTAGGTTTGGACCCAGGCATCGATCATTTGTTGGCCCTGGAATGTTTTGAAGGTGTACGTCAAGGTGGAGGAAAAATCGAATCTTTCGTTTCCTGGTGCGGAGGACTTCCGGCCCCGGAATGTTCTTTCAACCCCCTTAGGTACAAGTTTAGCTGGTCACCTCGTGGAGTCTTGTTAAACACTTTGTCATCCGCAAAGTATTTTCACGAAGGCCAGGTAGGTTAAGTTTAATTTAATTAATTCACTGAATTAAAATTTTTTGCTTGATTATGATAAAAGACAATTTGTCTAATTTGAAAAAGAGAATTTTGAAAAAGAATTAAAATTGATGAAATAAAAAAAAGGTACAATAGTAATCCAACTTTTTATTTATTTCTTCATCTCTTTTATATTTTTCCCTTTTTGATTTATTTTAATAAATTATTATTAATATGTGGCATTTCAAAAAGCTGTAGAAATTACTAGCAAAATTAAAAACTGCCTTTAAGAAAAAAAATTATAGGAAAATCAGTATACGCTTATAATGTCCTCCATAAAATGAATTTTCTATAATTTTTTTCGCGATCATAAGAAATTTATTATCGAAAATCATTGTGCAGAAAATTGTTATAGAATTATCAGGATTGGACTGGAAATACCAAAATATTGAAGGTATTAATGTCATTAAAATCCATTAAAATTATTGTAATCTGCTAAAATCCGTAGAAACGTTTTCGCATCGTGCAAGGCCTTTTTAATTTCTTTAAAATCTTTGAAATGCTTGAAATAGTCAGAAATCCATATAAATCCCTAGAAATAAAATTAATTTTATTCTTTGAAATCGTTTGAAAATAAAAGAAGTTTAATTTATTCCCTAAAGTTCTCTAGAAATCATTTGAAATTGACAAAATCCCCTAAAATCTTTGAAATACTTCCAGGTCCTCTCAAATTCCTTAAATCTTGTGACCTTTTTTTTTAATTTCCTGAAATCTTTAAAAAACCTAAGAAATTATTTGACTTCCCTTGACATTTTTTTAATACAATTTTTTATTCCTTCGTATACCTTGACATCTTTGAAATCCGCAAAAATCCCACAAATAAAATTTATTTTATTCCTTGAGAGCTTTATCCTTTGGCACAAATTAAAAAAATGTATATCCCTTGAAATCTTCGAAATCCTTGAAATAATTAGAAATAATTTTAAATCCCTTGAAAATAAAATAAATTTATTTCCTAAAGTTCTCCAGAATACCCACAATTCGTTGATATCTCTTGAATATCTATTTAAATAACTTTAATTCACTAGAATCCCATGACACTTTATTGATTCCTAGATATTCCTTAAAATAGGAAAGTATTTATTTTTTAAAAATATTTTTGGAAATTGTAAAAATCCATTAAAATAAGCAAGAATCCTTCAAATCTTTGCGAAATTTCTTCAAATTTCTCGAAAATTTTTGAATTTATATATGAAATCCTTGCAATTTTATTTCTTTTAATTTATTTTCCCAAGTTTTTCAGAATCTCCTTAAAGTCGAGCTTAAAATCTTTGGGAATACTCCAAAATATTTTGAAATCGTAAAAATATATTAAAATAAGTGGAAATAATTTGAAATATCTTGAATATAAATTAAATTAAACTTATTTATTGAAGTTTCCTTTTTAAAAAAATGTCCCAACCTCTAGAAATCTTTCATGTCCTTGGAGATTAGAAAAAAATACGTTGAATCTTGAAAATTCAGTGAAATACCTTAGAATATCTTGAAATATTTCAGAATTGTTAGAAATTCCTTGAAATTACTTTAAATTTCATTCTCTAGAATTTATTTCTCTGGAAATCCCTTGAAATATTTGGAAATCGTTTAGAATTTTTTAAAATTCCTTGAACTTAAAAAACAAAAACATTAAAAGCCCTATCAATCTTTGAATTTTCTTAAAATCCTTGGAGATTCAATAAAATCTTTTAAATTTTTTAAAATTTCTTGATATAACTAAAAATAACTTGAAATCTTTGATTAAAAAAATCCCTTCAAATTTCATTCTCTTGTACTTAGTTCTCTAGAAATCGCTTGGAATCTTTTGAAATTCTTCCGAAATTTTAAAAAGAATATAATATATTTTAAATCCTTTGTTTTCTTTTAATTTCTCCATGTCCCTTAGAATTGTTGGAATTTCTTAAAATACCCTGAAATCTTTTAAAACCGTAAAATTCCATTGAAGTAAGTAGAAATAATTAAAAATTCCTTGAATTAAAATTAAATTAAACATATTCATTAAAGTTGTCTAAAAAAAATCCCTGTCAATTTTTGAAATTTTTTGAAATCCTTCGAGATTCAATAAAGTCCTTTAAATATTGTAAAATTTCTTAAAATTCCTTGAAATTTCATTCGCTAGAATTGAGTTCTCTAGAACTCCCTTAAGGTCTTTAGAAATCCTAAAAAATTACTTGAAACCCTTTGACATTTTTTTAAATCTCGAAATTCTTTGGAATTTTTTAAATTAAATTCTTTAAAATCCTTGAAAATTCTACAAAATTCTTTGTCATTCCTTAAAATTTATACAATCTCTAGACATTCTTTGGAATCTGTTGAAATAATAAAATATACAAATCACGTCAATATTTCGAAATAATGATATGTCTTATTATCTTTCCAAATTCTTGAAAATTCTTAATCTCTTGAAATTTTTGGTAATATTTATAAAATGACTTAATATCTTTCAAATCATTTAAAATTTTGAAAGCTCTTTAATATGCCTTGGAATTTTTGAATTCCTTGAAGTAATTAAATCCTATGTTAAGTAAATAAATTATCATTTATTTATTGAAAATACATTAATAAAATATTTTTATTTAAAAAAATATTTTTATGTTAATTGAGAACAAGTTTCGTTCAGAATTTTTTTTTTAAATTTATTGTTATTTTTAATTCAAAACATAATTTTAGAAACTTTAAACATTACATTTCTTTTTAATGAAAAATATTTCCTTAATGTAT
>JAWWLR010000092.1:31963144-31981223 GCA_035041075.1 Acraspis erinacei | reverse complement strand
TAATTCAACTATTTGTTTGAATATTTATTTATTTGGTTTAAAAATTCATATTTTTGTGTGTAGAAAATGCATCTTTTGCAGCTGAAGAAGATTCGTATTTTATTTTAATATAATTTTGACTATCTATTTAGTTTTTTGTTTAAAATTAATCTTTTTTAGTTGAAAATTCATTTTTAGTTGAACAATCAACTATTTTCCTTAAACTTCGTATTTTATTTTTACTAGCTTTTGAGTTTTTTGTTTAAAATCTATATTTTTTCATTCAAAAATTCAAATATATGGTTGCAAATTCGATTTTTTAGTAGAAAATTGATTAATTCAATTATATTGTTGAAAATTTATTTATTTTATTAAACAGTCATCATTGTTCTAGAAAATACATCTTCTTTAGTTGAAGATTCATTTTTGGTTTACAAATTAACTATTTTTTTTAAACTTAATACTTCATTGTTATTTTTATTTATTTATTTATTTAAAATTGATATTTTTCAGTTAAAAATTCAAATATGTGGTTGAAAATTCTTCTTTTATAGTATCAACTGAATTTCATTTTATTTTTACTGTCTATTTAGTTTTTTGTTTAAAATTGATCTTTTTCAGTTGAAAATTCAAATATATGATTGAAAAATCGATTTTTTTAGTAGAAAATTAATTAATTCAACTATTTCGTTTAAAAATTATTTATTTTGTTACAAATTCATTTTTTTTTGTAGAAAATATATCTTTTTTCAGTAGGAAATTCATTTTTGGTTGAAAAATTAAATATTTGGTTGAAACTCATTGTTATTGTCTATTTATTTATTTATCTATTTATTTATTTAAAATTTATCTTTTTCACGTAAAAATGCAAATACGTGGTTGAAAATTGTTCTTTTATATTATAAACTGGATTTTATTTTATTTTAATTTTATTTTTACTGTCTATTTAGTGTTTTGTTAAAAATTGATCTTTTTCAGTTGCAAATTCAAATATATGGTTGAAAACTCGATTTTTAGTAGAAAATAAATTAATTCAACTATTTGTTTGAATATTTATTTATTTGGTTTAAAAATTCATATTTTTGTGTGTAGAAAATGCATCTTTTACAGTTGAAAATGAATTATTAGTTGAAAAATCAGCTATTTTTTTGAAGATTCGTATTTTATTTTAATATAATTTTTACTATCTATTTAGTTTTTTGTTTAAATGTAATCTTTTTTAGTTCAAAATTCATTTTTGGTTGAAAAATCAACTATTTTCGTTAAACTTCGTATTTTATTTTTACTATCTATTGAGTTTTTTTAAATTTATTTTTTTCAGTTGAAAATTTAAATATATAGTTGTAAATTCATTTTTTAAATTAAAAACTAAATCTTTTTGTTTAACAAGCTCAATTATTCTTGATCAAAAGTTGAAGTACTTTGTGAACAATTTTTTTTCCAACTATTTGGTTGAAAATTTATTTATTTTGTTAGAAATTCACCTTTTTGTAGAAAATACATATTTTTCAGTGGAAAATTCATTTTTTATTGAAAAATCAACTATTTTTTTGAACTTCGTATTTTATTTTAATTTTATTTTTACTGTCTATTTAGTTTTTTGTTTAAAACTGATCGTTTTCAGTGGAAAATTCATTTTTTGTTGAAAAAATAAGTATTTTGTTGAAACTTGGTATTTCATTTCTATTGTCTATTTATTTATTTGTTTAAAGTTTATCTTTTTCAGTTGAACATTCAAATATATGGTTGAAAACTCGATTTTTAGTACAAAATAAACTAGCTCGACTATTTGGTTGAATATTTATTTATTTGGTTAAAATATCATATTTTTGTGTGTAGAAAATGCATCTTTTGCAGTTGAAAATTAATTTTTAGTTGAAAAATCAACTATTTTTTCGAATATTCGTATTTAATTTTAATATAATTTTTACTATCTATTTAGTTTTTTGTTTAAAATTAATCTTTTTTAGTTGAAAATTCATTTTTGGTTGAAAAATCAACTATTTTCGTTAAACTTCGTATTTTATTTTTACTAGCTATTGAGTTTTATTTATTTATTTTTTTTAGTCAAAAATTCAAATATATGGTTGAAAATTCGATGTTTTTGTAGAAAATTGATTAATTCAACTATTTGGTTTAAAATTGATTTATTTTGTTACAAATTCATCTTTTTTTGGTAGAAAATGTATCTTTGTTCAGTAGAAAATTCATTTTTGGTTGAAAAAATAAGTATTTTATTGGAACTTGGTATTTCATTTTTATTGTCTAATTATTTATTTGTATAAAATTTATCTTTTTGCGTTGAAAATTTAAATATATAGTTGAAAATTCGTCTTTTTTATTAAAAACTAAATATTTTTGTTTAACAATCTCAATTATTCTTGATCGAAAGTTGAAGTACTTTGTGAAAAATTATTTTTTTTCAACTATTTGTTTGAAAATTTATTTAATTTGTTAAAAGTTCACCTTTTTTGTGGAAAATACATCTTTTTCAGTAGAACATTTATTTTTCGTTGAAAAATCGACTATTTTTTTTAAACTTTGTATTTTATTTTTGACTATCTATTTAGTTTTTTGTTTAAAATTGATTTTTTTTCAGTTGACAATTCAAATATGTGATTGAAAATTCGTCTTTTGGTAGAAGATTAATCTTTTTGTTTAACAAGTTCAATTGTTGTTGGTCGAAAGTTGAAGTACTTTGTCGAAATTTCTACTTTTTTAAAAGAATCAATATTTTAACTCGAAAGTGTAATTATTTGGTTGAAAATGCAACTATTCTGGGTTAAAGTTTAATCATTTTTGTTTAAAAATTCGTCCATTTGTTTTAAAATTCAACTATTTGATTAAATATTCATATATTTTATTGAAAATTCAATTATACTTGTTTGAAATTTGAACTACTTATTTAACTTTTTTTTATAAAGATTCATCATTTCAGTTTAAAATTCATCTGTTTGTTTGAAGAATTATTTTTTTTTTCGTTTCATATTGAATTTATAATGGTATGGTACCATATTTTTCTGAAAAATCACCCTTTTTCTTCTGTTTTAAGAGCATTTCGGACTGAAAAGTCCCTTTTTTGTATGTTTTTCTGCTAAAAAGTTTTCTCTTTGCAGAGATCGCTAATCTCGAACTTCCTCGGACTGCCGAATGAGAGTATTTTCTATGAAAACTTAAAACGGAAACTGGTGGAGCGAGTTAATTCCGAGGAACGAGCCCAGGCGATTGAAGACTTGGGTCTTTTGCAGGAAGATCTCGTTCTGAAGTTGAATTCGCCTCTTGACACACTCTGCCATTATTTGTCAAAGAAACTCTGCTATGAGGAGAATGAGCGTGACCTGGTAATTCTGAGGCACGATATTGGCATTCGATGGCCCAATGGGAAAAGGGAAGAGCGAGGAATTAATATGGTGATCTACGGCGACAATAAAGGACATTCAGCGATGGCTCGCACAGTCGGTTTTCCTGCTGGCATTGCTGTCAAGATGATTTTAGACGGTAAGTTTTTTTTATGAAAGCATACCAATTATTTTTTTATCTGCAAAAACAGGGTTGCTACGGGTCAGAGAATTTTTAAATAGCCGGGCAAAGTTAGGGAATGTTAGGGAAATACTTTTCCTTTGTTGAAAATTCGTTGTTTTTTTGTATAAAATTAATCTTCTTAAAAATACCTATTTTGTTAAAAATTCCTGTTTAGTTGAAGATTACTTAATTTTGTTTAAATTCATATTTTTTAGTGGAAAATTAATTGTATTGATTGAAAATTCAAATATTTGGTTAAAAATTCATTTTCTTGGTTGAATATTGATAATTTTAGTTAAGAGATTTCTTTTTGATTACAAGTTAATTTCATTAGTTGAAAATATAACTATATTTTGTTTGAAAATTCTTCTTTGCTAGAAAATTAATCTCTGAATTGAAAGTTGATTTTTTTAGTAAAAAACATTAAAATATTTAAGTAAGCATTCTTTTTCTTGGTTGAAGGTTTATCATTTTAGTTGAAAAGTTATATTTTTAACTAAAAATTAATTTCATTAGTTAAAAAGATAATTTTTTTGTTGTTGAAAATTCATCTTTTTTGATAGAATATTAATCGCCTTGATTGAAAATTCATCTTTTTGATCGAATATTCAAATATTTTGTTAAAAATTCATTTTCTTGGTTTAAGATTGATAATTTTAGTTGAAAAGTTATATTTTTAATTAAAAATTCATCTTTTTTGTCGAAAATTAATATATTTGGTTAAAAACTAATTTCATTAGTTGAAAATCTAACTATTGTTTTTTCAAAATTCATTTTTTGTTAGAAAATTAATCTTCTGGATTGAAAATTAATCTTTTTGATCGAATATTCAAATATAAAAAAAATTAATTTTCTTGGTTGAAGATTGATAATTTTCGTTAAATAGATATCTTTTTGGTTAAAAATTAATTTATTTGTTTAAAAACATAATTTTGTGGAAAATTCTTCTACAGTTGGAAATTAATTAATTTTCTTCAAAATTCATCTTCTTTGGTAGAAAATTTAAATATTTGTTTAAAAAAGAATTTTCATGATTCAAAATCCATAATTTCGGTTGAAAAGTTATCTTTTTCGGTAAAAATTAATTTCTTTGATTAAAAATATAATTATTTTGTTGAAAACTCTTATACAGTTGGAAATTAATTAATTTTATTTTTGAAAATGCACCTTTTTCGGTAAAAAATTAATCTTTTTGATTAAAAATTCATCGTTCGGTTAAAAATTCAAGTATTTATTTAAAAATTAATTTCTTTTGGTTAAAGATTCATCATTTTAGTTCAAAACCTATCTGTGTGGTAAAAAGTTAATTTCTTTAGTTAAAAATCTAACTATTTTGTTGAAAATTCTTCCTCTTCTTTGCTAGAAAATTAATCTTCTTAATTGAAAGTTTATCATTTTGGTCAAAAATTAAAATATTTAGGTAAGCACTCTTTTTCTTGGTTGAAGGTTTATCATTTTAGTTGAAAAGTTATATTTTGAATTAAAAATTAATTGCATTATTTAAAAAGATAATTAT
This sequence comes from Acraspis erinacei, assembly GCA_035041075.1. NCBI lineage: Eukaryota > Metazoa > Arthropoda > Insecta > Hymenoptera > Cynipidae > Acraspis > Acraspis erinacei. The sequence goes on along the minus strand of JAWWLR010000092.1, from coordinate 31,976,206 downwards.
TTTTTTGAAAATTCATCTTTTTTGATAGAATATTAATCGCCTTGATTGAAAATTCAACTTTTTGATCAAATATTCAAATATTTTGTTAAAAATTCATTTTCATGGTTTAAGATTGATAATTTTAGTTGAAAAGTTATATTTTTAATTACAATTTAATTTAATTTGTTAAAATCATCATTATTTTGTTGAAAATTCTCATTCATTTGAACATTACTTTTTTGTTTTTTAAAAAGTAATTTCTTTGGTTAAAAACATAATTTTGTTGAAAATTCTTCTACAGTTTTTTTAGTTAAGAGGTATCTTTTTGGTTAAAAGTTAATTTCATTAGTTGAAAATTTATCTTTTTGGTTGAAAAGTTATATTTTTGATTGGAAAATAATTACATTAATTGAAAACATAATTATTTTGTTGAAAATTCTTATTCAGTTGAAAATTACTTAATTTTTTTTGTTTTGAAAATTCATCTTTTTTGATAGAATATTAATATTCCTGATTGAAAATTCATCTTTTTGATCGAATATTCAAATATTTTGTTCAAAATTGATTTTTTTGGTTTAAGATTTATGATTTTAGTTAAATAGTTATATTTTGGTTAAAAATTAATTTCTTTGCTTAAAAAAATAATTTTGTTTAAAATTCTTCTACAGTTGGAAATTAATTTTTTTTTAAATTCACCTTCTTTGGTATAAAATTAATCTTTTTGATTGAAAATTCATCTTGTTGGTCGAAAATTTAAATATTTGTTTAGAAATTTATTTTCTTGGTTTTAAATCCATAATTTCAGTTGAAAAGTGATCTTTTTCAGTAAAAATTAATTTGTTTGGTTAAAAATTTAATTATTTGGTTCTAAATTCATATTCAAATACAAATTAATTTACTTAGTTATATATTCGTCGATTTTGGTGGAAAATGAATCTTATTGTTTGAAAATTCAAGTTTTTTGTCAAACATTCAAATATTTTGTTAAGAATTGATTTTTTTGGTTTAAGATTCATCATTTTAGTTGAGAAATTATATTTTTGGTTAAAAATTAATTTCTTTGCTTAAAAGCATTATTATTTTGTTTAAAATTCTTATACATTTGGGAATTAATTAATTTTTTTGAAAATAACATCTTCTTTGGTGGAAAATTAATCTTGTTTATTGAAAATTCATTTTCTTGGTCGAAAATTCAAATATTTGGACAAAACTAATTTTCTTGTTTGAAAATTTATCATTCTAGTTAAAAAATGATCTGTTTGGTTAAAAATTAATTTCTTTGGCTACAAAATATATTCGTTATTAAAATAATATAATATTTCGTTAAAACTCATTTTCTTGCTTGAAAATCCATCATTTTACTTGAAGTTATCTTTTTGATTGAAAAATTATTTCTGTGGTTATAAACCAGTTTGCTGAATAAATAAATAAATAAATATAAATACATTTTTTAAACTGAAAATGTTACTATTCTATTCTTGCTGAAAATGTGATATTTTTGTAATGAAAAATTAATGTATTTTTTTTTAAATTCGACTTTCTGTGTAAAAAAATAATCTTCTGGATTGAAATTTCATCTTTTTGGTTGAAAATTCAACTATTTCTTTAAAAATTCCTTTTTAGTTGAAAACTTCACTATTTGATTAAAATTTCATTTTTTTTGTACAAATAAATTTTTCTAGATTAAAAATTCAACCGCTTAAATGAAAATTTAACTATTTTGTTGAAAATAAATTTTTTTGTTATAAATAAATTTATTAAACTGATAAGATAACTATTTCATTTCTGGTGGAAAATTTATCTTTTTGCTTGAAAATTCAACTATTTCGTTAAAACTTCATTTTTTGGCTGAAAATTCTTTTTTTTTTTACTGAAAAATAATTTATTTAAACTGAAAGTTTAAGTATTCCATTTTTAGTGGAAAATTGATCTGTTTTAGTTGAAATTTCACATTTTTTGGTAGAAAATTAATTTTGTTGATTAAAAATTGATCTTTTTGGTTGAAAAGTCCACTATTTCTTTAAAAATTCTTTTTTTTCTTGAAGATTCATAATTTTAAACTTAAAATTTAAACTATTACGCTTTTTATTGAAATAACATCCCTATTTTAAAAATTCAACTGTTTTTTTTTTTGTATTTGAAAACTCGCCTATATAATTGAAAAATTTATTCTTTGATTATAAACCAGAGTTATGAAATAGCTTACTGAATAAATAAATGAATATACATAAATTTTTTAAACTCAAAATGTTACTATTCTATTTTTGCTGAAAATTTTATATTTTTTAATCACAAATTAATGTAATTTTGTTAAAAAATTAATCTTTTATGTGTAAAAAATTAATCTTCTGGATTGAAATTTCATCTTTTTGGTTGAAACTTCCACTATTCCTTTAAATATTCCTTTTTTGTTGGAAGATTCATCATTTGAGGTAAAAAATTATTTTTTAGTTGAAAATTTCCTTGTTTTGGTTAAAAATTCATTTATTTGGTGGAAAATGTAACCATTTTGTCGTAAAATCGTTTTTATTTGATTGAAAATTAATTTTTTAATGAAAAATTCAATTATTTCATTTCATATTGAAAATCTTTTTTAGTTGAAAACTTCACTATTTGATTAAAATGTCATCTTTTTTCTAGAAATAAATTTTTCTAGATTAAAAATTCAACCGCTTAAATGAAAATTTAACTATTTTGTTGAAAATAAATTTTTTGGTTATAAATAAATGCTTTAAACTGATAATATAACTATTCCATTTCTAGTGGAAAATTGATCTATTTGGTTGAAAGTTTCACTATTTCGTTAAAACTTCATTTTTTGGCTGAAGATTAATAATTTTAGTTACAAAATTATTTTTTTAGTTGAAAATTAAATTTTTTTACTTAAAAATTATTTTCTTTGGTGGCAAATTTAACTCTTCTGTTGAAAATTCTTTTTTCACTGAAAAATAATTTATTTAAACTGAAAATTTAACTATTCCATTTTTAGTGTAAAATTGATTTTTTTTAGTTGAAATTTCATATTTTTTTGGTAGAAAATGAATTTTTTTATTAAAAATTGATCTTTTTTAGTTGAAATTTTATATTTTTTGGTAGAAAATTAATTTTTTTATTAAAAATTTATCTTTTTGGTTGAAAGGTCCACTATTTCTTTAAGAATTCTTTTTTTTTCTTGATGATTCGTAATTTTAAACTTAAAATTTTAATTTAAACTTATACGTTTTTTGTTGAAACAAAATCCCCTTTTTAAAATTTCAACTGTTTTTTTATTTGAAAATTCCCCTATTTAATTGAAAAATTATATCTATGGTTATAAACAAGAGTTATGAACCAGTTTTCGGAATAAATAAATGAATATAAATCAATTTTTTAAACTGAAAATGTTACTATTCTATTATTGCTGAAAATTTTATATTTTTTAAATGAAAAATTAATGTATTTGGTTAAAAATTCGTCTTTATGTGTAAAAAATTAATCTTCTGGATTGAAATTTCAGATTTTTGGTTTTTAACTTCACTACTTTATTAAAATTTCATCTTTTTTTATAGAAATAAATTCTTCTAGATTAAAAATTCAACCGCTTAAAGGACAATTTCTAGTGGAAAATTGATCTTTTTGGTTGAAAATTCCACTAATTCGTTAAAACTAAATTTTTTGGCTGAAGATTAATCATTTCAGTTACAAAATTATTTTTTTAGTTGAAAATTTAATTTTTTTAAATGAAAAATTATTTTCTTTGGTGGAAACTTTAACTATTATGTTGAAAATTACTTTTTTTTACTGAAAAATAATTTATTTAAACTGAAATTTTAACTATTCTATTTTTAGTGGTTGAAAAGTCATCATTTTAAACCTAAAATTTAAACTATTACTTTTTTTTGTTGCAAATTCATCCCTGTTTTAAAAATTCAACTGTTTGGTTCAAAATGTAACTATTTTGTTAGAAAATCTTTTTTATTAACGATTAATTTTTTTTACTGAAAATACAACTATCTAATTTTGTGTTGAAAATGGATTTTAAAATTTTTTAAATTCCCCTATTTAGTTGAAAATTCATCTTTCTGGCAGAATTTAATTCTTCTTTTGTCGAAAATTCAACTGTTTGTGTAGAAAGTTAAAGATTTTATTGAAAACTAATTTTAATTGGTTGAAAAGTTACTGCTGTAACTAAAAATTAGAAAAATCGATTTCAAACTGAAAATTTCGATGGGTTCTAACGAATATTAGGCTTTCTTTCAGTTACGGATAATAATTAGGCGAACTTTATTTAGCTAAGTTTTCAGGAGGAATAAATAACCCATTATATTTCGAAAAATTTCCTACGAATTAAAAACTCTACTATTTTGTATTACAGTTTAATAATTCTCAAAACAAGAAATTTTAAAAGATTTTTATTTCTTTTAACACTTCGACGTGTTTACTAAATTTCATCTTTTTTTCTAGTTGAAAATTCAAATATTTTTTATTGACAATTCATGTACTGTGTTGAAAATTCATATTTTTTGGTTCAAAATTGATTTTTTAAACTTAAAATCGACCGTTATTGAAAATTTGTCTTTCTTGGTATAAAAAAATTAATCTCCTTGATTAAATGTTTATTATTTTGCTTGAAAAAGCAACTATTTGTTTAAAAATTCATCTATTTTGTTGTAAAAATGGGAAAAATAGGATTTTGTAGCAACCCTGAAAAAATAAAACCAACAAAGACCAGTATAACTTTTTCTAAAAAAAACTGTTATATTTTAGGAGAAATCCAGAAAAGAGGAAACCTTCTTCCTTTCACTCCAGACATCTATCTAACGATGTTGAGCAGATTGAGAGCTGAAGGTCTCGAATCGTTCGAAACTTCCAAATGGTTGTGAAACTCATCTCAAAAATAGTTTCATTTTTAGTCACATATTTTTTTGCACCTGTAACAGAAATGACTGATAGTTAAATTAAGTTAATTTTCTTAAAGAATATTCTCATAAACTAGCATTAATCCTAAATAAAATGTAATTAAGTCAATTTGGCGAATGAGAAGACGAAGATACGTGATTGAAAATTGGATGTCGTTAAATTTATTGATATCGCCACTGGTTTTGTGGAAAATTGCCAACAATACAATAATATTCAGCTCGTTCGGTTCCAGATAATGGACGAGTCGCAAACGGTAAACGATAACGAATCTCAACATTCTTATTATTTTAACAGAGTTATCGCAATCAAATTTTACTCATCTTCAATTTTCAATCCAATCTGAAAATTGTCTTTTTTCCTACTCTTTACGGAAGGAAACGTTCACAAAAAGCTCGAGAGTGTTGTATCTAAATACACAATTTACGTTCATATGGTGTTACTTTGAGCAGATTACAAACAGTAATATTACACAAAGATTTCTACGTTATTTAAAATTAAACAGCGACTAAGATATTAATGATAATTTTGTTTCTTTTTTTAATAACAATTATATCGTTGATTGAAATCAGCAACTGGAAAATCTCGGTAATGCAAAACAATATTTTCCATTTCCGAATTAATTTTCGTAGCTGATTTGTTGCAACTTTTACACTTTGATCAATCCACGGATAAATCTGCTTCTAGCGATTATAAATTATATTTTTACAAAGTCGGCAGTATACAAATTAAGTACAGTAGTCACTAACAACAGTTTGCAGGTCTTCGAGATTTTACAATTTTTCAATCTCCGATTAAAAAAAAACAGTTAATCTGAAATATAATTATTGATAATTGATTGAAAAGTTGATTCCTGAAAATCCATTTTCGAAAGAGACAAATGGTTTCGCAAATTGATTCGAAATGAGGAAATGAAAACGGAAATAGAATTCCATGATTGAGAGATATTTTCAGGATGTTTTTGTCGTCCCTGTGAAGACTGCTTTGATAAGCAGTTGAATTTACTACTGTTGATAATTCAATTATTAATTTTCTTCAATTTTCAAGAGTTGAAAATTAAATTTTGAATCATTCAATAGAATTTTGAAATATTAACAGATTCAGTTAGAAATTTTCATTGATTTCGAATAGTTAATAATTCAATTTTCAATTCTCTTAAATTGTCAACAATCAAATTTTCGATTGTTGATAATTCAATTATTAATTTTCTTCCATTTTCAAGATATGAAATTTAAATTTTGAAATGTTTATTTATTAAATTCTCGTATTAAATTCAACAGTTAAAAATTGAAATTCTATTGAATTTTCATTCCATAGAATTTACAACTATTAAAAATTCAGTTGAAGATTAAATTTTGAATCATGCAATAGAATTTTGAAATATTAACAGATTCAGTTAGAAATTTTTTATGATTTCCAATAGTTAATAATTCAATTTTCAACAGTCAAATTTTCGTTTGTTGATAATACAATTAATAAATTTCTTCACTTATTAATTGTCTATAATTTTCAAGAGATGAAAATTAAATTCTCGTATTAAATTCATCATGTAAAAATTGAAATTCTATTGAATTTTCATTCCATAGATTTGTTAACTATTAAAAATTTGGTTAGCAATTTTCTTGAATTTCAAACAGTTAATAATTCAATTATTAATTTTCTTCAACTTCCAAAAGTTGAAAATTAAATTTTGAGTCATTGAATAGAATAATTCAATTTTCAATTCTCTTCAATTTTCAACAGTCAAATTTTCGATTGTTGATGATTCAATTAATAAATTTCTTCACTTGTTAATTGTCTTTAATTTTCAAGAGATGAAAATTAAATTTCGAAATGTTTATTCATTAAATTCTTGTTTTGAATTGAACATTTAAAAATTGAAATTCTATGCATTTTCCATTCTATAGAATTTTCAACTATTAAAAATTCAGTTAGCAATTTTTTTAAATTTCGAACAGTTAATAATTCAATTTTGAATTCGCTTTAATTTTCAGCCGTTGAATGTTCTAAAGTTGATAATTAAATTATTAATTTTATTTAATTGTCAGCGGTTGAAAATTCAATTTTTAAATATTCGTTTATTAAACATTTATGTTGAATTTAACATTTGGAAATGGAAGAAAATTCAATGATTGAAAACTCGATTTTCAATTTTTAAAATTTTAATTCATTTTTTATTTTATTTGATTCTGAACAGTTAATAATTAGATTTTCAATTCCTTTAAATTTTCAACATTTAAATTTTTTACTATTGTTAACTCAGTTAATAATTTTCTTTAATGTTTCATTTAAATTTTGAAATATTTATTTATTAAATTCTCGTATTGAATTCAATAGTTAAAAATTGAAATTCTATTGAATTTGGATTCCATAGAATTTTCAACTACTAAAAATTCAGTTAGAAATTTTCTTTAATTGTCAACAGTTAATAATTCAATTATTAATTTTCTTCAATTTTCAAGAGTTGAAAATTCAATTATTAATTTTAATTAATTGTCAGCAGTTGAAAATTCAATTTTAATTGAAAATTGAAGAAAATTCAATTATTGAAATCTCAATTTTTAATATTGTTCAATTTTCATTCGTTTTTTATTTTATTTTCAACAGTTAATAATTCAATTTTCAATTCTCTTCAATTTTCAACAGTCAAATTTTCAATTGTTGATAATTCAATTCTTAATTTTCTTCAATTTTCAAGAGATGAAAATAAAATTTTGAAATGTTTATTTATTATATTCTTGTGTGGAATTCAAGAGTTAAAAATTGAAATTTTATTGAATTTTAATTCCATAGAATTTTTAACTATTAAAAATTCAGTTAGCAACTTTCTTGAATTCCAAACAGTTAATAAATCAATTTTGAATTCGCTTTAATTTTGAACAGTTGATAATTCATTTATTAATTTTATTGAATTGTCAGTAGTTGAAAATTCAATTTTGAATTGAAATTGAAGAAAATTCAATTAGTTAAATTTCAATTTTTAATATTCTTCAATTTTCATTCGTTTTTTATTTTATTTTATTTTCAACAGTTAATCATTCAATTTTCAATTCTCTTCAATTTTCAACAGCCAAATTTTCGATTGTTGATAATTCAATTATTAATTTTTTTCCATTTTCAAGAGATGAAAATGAAATTTTTAAATGTTTATTTATTAAATTCTCGTGTGAAATTCAAGATTTAAAAATTGAAATTCTATTGAATTTTCATTCCATACTTTTTTTTCAATAGTTGAATGTTCTACAGTTGATAATTTTATTTAATTGTTAGCAGTTGAAAATTCATTTTTGAAATGTTGATTTATTCAATTCTTATGCTGATTTCAACAGTTGGAAATTGAAGAAAATTCAATGATTGAAAACTCAAATTTTAATATTCTTCACTTTTCATTCATTTTTTTATTTTATTTAATATCCAACCGTTCATAATTCAATTTTCAATTTTCTTCAATTTTCAACAGTTGAATACTCAATTTTCTTCCATTTTCAGCAGTTGAAAATTAAATTTTATAATGTTCATCTATAAAATTCTCGTCTTGAATTCAGCAGTTTGGAATTGAAGAAAATATAACTGTTGAACACTCAGTGGTCAATTTTCTTCAATTTTTAAAACAATTTAAAATTCAATTCTCAATTTCCTTCTTTTTCGCAAGTACAATTTTCAATTTTTTATTTCAAATTTCAACAGTTGAAAATTTAATTTTCTATTATTAAATTCTCATGATGAATTAAAAATCTGGAAATTAAAGAACATTCAACCGTTTAAAATTATGTGATCACTGTCCTTTAATTTTCATTAATTTTTGGTTTTCTTCAATTTTCAGCAGTTGAATTTTCTACCGGTAATGATTGAATTATTAATTTTCTTCTATTTTCAACAGTTAAATATTCTTCTTGTTTTAATTTTCAACAATTGAAAATTAAATGTTTTATTGCTTATTTATCATATTCTAATGTTGAATTCTTTATTTGGAAATCGAAGAAAATTCAACTGCTGAAAACGTAATGCCCATTAGTCTTCAAATTTCAACAATAGAATTTTCAACTGTTTAAAATTTAATTACAAGTTTTCTTTAATTAAAAAAAATTATCAATTCAATTTTCAATTCTCTTCAATATTTAATAGTTGAAGTTTTCATTTTTGATAATTCAAGGATTAATTTTCTTTCATTTTCTACAGTTAAAAATAAAATTCTGAATACTTTCCATTTTTTAACAGTTGAAAATTAAAATTCTCTTCATTTTTCAACAGTTCAATTTTTTTACTATTGATAATTAATTTATTAACTTTCTTCGATTTTTAGTAGTTAAACATTCAATTATTAACAGTTTAAAATTTAATTTTCAATTTTCTTTCAAAAATAGAATTATCAGCTGTTGATTCTTTGATTTTATAATTTTTCAATCCCCAATAAATTTGCGGCGAAAACGAATTTTTGGAAAGAGGCAAATAATTTCGCAAATTGACTCGAAATGAGAAAATGAAAACGGAAATAGAATTCCATAATTAAAGGCTATTTTCAGGATGTTATTGTCATCCCTGCGAAGACTGCTTTAATATCCTAGGTCCTTTAATTCTAAATTTTCTCGACTCGTACGATAAAGACTTTAATCTAAACTGCCTAACATTATAACGAATTGACTAGTTTTTCTCCTCTTCGACTATGTCAATATTTAATGAGTCAAATATTTTGTTTACCCTTGATTATCTACGATCTTACATACATTATCTAGTATTTAACAAATTCTAATTTTGAGATATATCACCGCACTTAATACTTTACTTACTATCACTATTCTCAACTACTGTCTCGTGGAACAAATTCAAGTCGAATTTGAAAAAAAATTTTCTGATATCAATTAATACGCAGATTAATAGTCGATCGACCCTAGTTGCGAAGATATCTTTTCAAACTCGTGATAATGAGTTTCGATTCCGAAAATGATCAAAACTAATTTTAATCAAATTAGTTTATGAACTTTTAATTTTAATTTGAAATTTTCCCAGGTTGCGGTGATTTGGACAGTAAATATTTTCTTAGTATATATGATTTTATTTCAGTTTTAGGATTCCACTTGTGCTACTTAAATTTTCCTTTTTCTGGCCGTAATTTCCATCAATTTCTTTCCAGGGATCACAGTGAAAAAGAAGTTAAAAAACGGTGAAAAGGGTCATTTTTTCAGGAAAAAAAAGAAATATAGGGGAAATATTAAACGTGAATTTTTACATGTCCAAAATAAGAAGCAATCTTTTAATAAGAAATTTTTTATTTGTAAATAATGTCAATTTATTTTTTAATGAGCGAAAAAATCGACTTTTCTCTAAATTTTGGTTTCGTTGATTGAAATGCTTATTTATTAAGTTCTCATGTTTAATTAAATAGTTGGAAATTTAATAAAATTCAACTCGTAAAAACTCAATGTTCAATTTAATCAATTTTCAACTGCTGAAAATTCAATTAACATTTTTTCCAATTTTTAACAGTTGAAAATTTTATTTTCTTCAATTAAAAAAAATCAACTTTTGAAAATTCAATTAATATTTTCTTTGATTTTCAATTCTGTTTAATTCTCAACAGTTTAGAATTTAATTTTCAATTCTATTGAATTTTCAACAGTCCAATTTTATACTCTTTATAATTCAATTACCAAATTTTCTTCAATCTTCAAAAATTAAATTTTCAGTTTTCTTAAATTGAAAACAATTCAATTTTTCAATTTTAATACATTTTACACTGTATAAATTCAATTTTTAACATTTAAATTTTCAATTTTTGAAAACTGTTAAATATTCAATCATCAATTTATTTTTATTTTCAACAGTTAATAATTTCAATTCTCTTTAATTCTGAACAATTGAATTTTCTGCTGTTGGTTATTAATTTTCTTCAATTTTCAATGGAAGAAAATTAAATTTTGAATTCTCTTCAATTTTTAAGACTTGAATTATTTACTGTTAATAATTCATTTTTTGTAATTTTCAAAAAAAGGAAAATTCAATTTTCTTTTTTTTTAATTTCTTAAAAACTCAATTATCAGTTTTCTTCGATTTTCAACATACAATAATTCAATTTGCAATTCTCGTTAATTTTAAACAGTTAAATTTTTTACGTTTGATAATTAAATTAATAATTTTTTTCAATTTTAGTTAATTTTCCAGACCTAAAAATTCATTTATAAATATTACAATCCATAAAATAAATTTGGATAAAAGTCGATTTTTTTGGAAAACCTGTCGCCATTGGAAAATGTATGCCACCCAATGGATTCTCAGTAGGGAATTTATAAGATTAAAAAAATTCTAATTAGGATCATTTCCTTATTAGGTCGCTGGAAATCCATTCAGGGCGATATAAAAAAAGTCCGACAAAAAAATAGTTGAAAAAACAATTATTATATATTTAAAATTATTCTCAAATTTATGAATATTTTCTTTGTTTTTAATACAATTATTATAACATTTGTAAATTTTTTTATTGGTAAGATTTAAAAAATGTAATTTTATACAAAAGAGCCCCAAGTTTGACATGCGAATTTTTATTGGCTTGTCTTGAAATTGACTAAATTACTAAAAATAAATAAATAAAGAAAATCTAAAATAAATTACTAAAAATGCAGGCTCAGCTGCAAATTAAATATTTACATTTACTAAGTAAATATTCAGTTTATAGCTAAGTCTCTTTAAATTTCAGGCAAATGCAAGTTAAAATTGTATAATTCAAAATCAAGACTACATTTCCGGTCCGAACTTTGCTGCGAAATTCAAATATTCTACTATCAAATTTAGCGTATCTAAAGAGAAAAAGGGAAAAATGGAAAGTTTTTCGCGAATAGAGGGAAAAAGGATAGAGGATAAAGGGGCTTAAGATAATAATAATAATAATAATAGGGCTTAAGAAACCTAAGCGAGCAGTTTGATTAAATGATAGCAGCTCCACGATTTCCTGATAGGTCTCTCGAGACTAGAGAGCCTTAAGATTAGATGAAAAGATATGAAAAAATTAAAGAAAGATCCTTTGTCCTAGAATATATATTTTACATATATATTCGCATTATTTAATAAAGTATCTGGCTTTAGAGTTTAAATAATCCTAAATAAATTAAAAATATAATTGACTTTTAATTTATTATCCATTTTTAATGTAGTTTAAATTTAATTCTTAAGTTTCTCTCGATAAACCTATTTTTCCTAAAATTGGAGTTTCATTTTAAATTGAAAATACTAAAATCACCATAAAAATAATTCTGAAGAACCCTATAAAAACTTTATCGTTATCGCTGCTCGCGTACATATCTTTTCACCATGAAAAGATGACACTGGAAGTTTCGTTTTAGTAAAAGTTTAAACTGAGCCATAGTTCCTGTTGAATCAGAACATACCAGAGATGAAGTTTTAGATTGTGAAAGGGTTTTCAGACAGATCATAAAAAAGAAAAACGAGTAAAGTTTAAACTTTAAATTTTACATAGCTAAAGCCATCCTCAAAATCCTCCTGAATTTTTAGGCGTCTACTTAAACTGTACTCCTCCACAGAGAGGTTTTATTAAATTTCAAGTTTTAAGGAGTTATTTTCAACCCCAGAGTTGACTTTTTTCCAAAGCGGGTCTTAATTAAAAAAAAAGTAAAAAAGTAAATTTATTCGGAGATCATAGTCCGTCTTTTTCGCTACATCTAAAATGGAGAATTTTTACCAATTTTTTACTTTTCAACATATTGTTACAAGGTTTGAATTAATTTTTTTTTAAATCATAAATGAAAATTCAAACATTAGAAAAAAGAGGTTTTAAAAAAAATAATTATAAATTTTTTGATGCTGCCAATTTAAAATATTTTCTAAACGATTACTGGAAAAGATAATTTTCAATGAAATCGTGGAATTTTCTACCAAATTATTGAATTTCCGAGCCGTGAATATGAATTTTCTACAAAACAATTTAACTTTCAATCCTAAAAAAATGAATTTTTAAACAAAATTGTTATCTAAAATGGTGAAATTTTAACAAAGGAGTTTAAATTTCAATCTGGTAGAGGAATTATCAACAAAAAGGTAAATTTTCAACGACAAAAAAATGAATTTTGACAAAAAAAATAACAATTTTTGCCAAAGAAGATTTTAATTTTAACCAAAAAATAATTTAATTCAACCATTCAGTTGGATTTTTTACGACAATAATTGAATTTCTAACCA
>JAWWLR010000092.1:31945377-31963044 GCA_035041075.1 Acraspis erinacei | reverse complement strand
ACACTGTGAGAGTGCTTGCGATTAGCTAAGAAAAGTATTTGTAAAATTCCGGTTTATATTTGATCCACCCTCGTATTTGGCCGAAAATTACCGTTTTTCGTTGGAAATTCGACCGCTATGAAAAAATTGGTTTTTATAAATCACAAATTATTATTTTTCAATGAATATATGACTATTCTATTTTTGGTTAAAAATTAATATTCTTGGTAGAAAATTCGACTATTTGATTAAAAATGTATGCATTTTTCTGAAAATTCGTTCTTTTTGGTAGAAAATCCATTTCTTGTTTAATATTATTTGTATTATATTATAATATTTTATTATATATTTTATTTATTTTTAATATAATATTATTTTTTTTAAATAATCTGTTTTAGTTTAGGATTAAACTTTTTTGTTGAGAATTTGACTTTTATGCTTAAATTCAATTGTGTATTATTTAATATTAAAATCTTTTTATGTTTCATAATGATGGTAGAAAATTCATCTCCTTGGAGAAAAATTGAACTACTTTGTTGAAACTTCCCGTTTTAGAAGTGTTTTTGCCTTGAAAATTTAACAATTTCGTAGAAAATTCAATAATCCAGTAGAACCATTTTTTTAAATTGAAAATTAATGTTTTCGAATGAAAATTTAACTATTCCATTTTTGTTTAAAAATTGATTTTTTAAGTTTAAAAATTCAACTATTTGGTTGAAACATTATGTAATTGGTCTGAAAATTTTCCTTTTTGGCACAAAATTAATCTTCTTGATTGAAAATTCAACTATTTGGTTACAAATTTATGAATTTTATTAAAAATTATTTTTTTTTGTGTTTAAAATTAATTTTTTTAGCTTGCAAATTAACTATTTGATTGAAAATTAACATTTTTGTTGTAACTTCATATTTTTGGAATGGAAATTCAACTGTCTTGTATAGAAAATTGGCCTTTTTGTCTTTTAAATTAATGTAAATTTTATTTGCTATTATACAATGCTAAAAATAAATGAATTTTATCCAAATATGTTTCTTTAACATATTCTTAAACATATACTAAAATTATAACAAAGTTTCCCGATTATTGGGGCTGGGACAATTTTTATTGAAAATTAATTTTTAAATGAAAATTTAACTATTCCATTTTTATTTAAAAATGTATATTTTTAGTTAAAAAATTTAACTATTTGTTTAAAAATTCGACTTTTGTTGGTAAAAAAAAATAATCTTTTTGGTTGAAAATTTACATTTTTTGGCTAAAAATGAAATTGTATGATTAAAAATGTAAATTTTGTATGGAAAGCTTAACTATTTAGCTTCAAAATTCCACTTTTTGTTTCAAAATTAATGTATTTTGTTGAGAATTCCTCTTTTATAATAAAAAATTAATCTTCTTGATTAAAAGATCTACATTTTTTATGAAATTTTTCTTTATTGGCTGAAAAATCTTTCTTTGTTAAGTATCCACGTATTTAATTGAAATTTCGTCTTTCTTTCAAAATAATTTTTTGAAAATTGAAGTACTTTGTTAAATAAATTAACGAAAAAAATTTATCGGGCGAAAATCACGTTAGATAGGGCGTCGGAGAGAAGGTAAAAACTTACGAAACTAAAAAAAAGGTCTGATAATTAGGGGACTCAAATTTTTCAAGGAAATTAGGAGGCCTTGAGGTCATAAATAAAATCTTAAATCAATTCTTTTGTCACTTACCCCAAGTATTTGTATATCTTCGATGAATTCGAGAGTATTCGTAAAAGAATTTTCAGTATTTTCGAAGTATCCATCATCTCGAGCTATATTCATGTTTAATTTACCAATAAAAGCTCGCTGTCCATATTTTAGTACTTTTTCCGCGAGAATTATACAAGCTTCTTTATAAAGGGATGCGAAATAACAAACTGTCGTTGTTCCCATTGCTAGAGTTCTTTTCTAAATTATAAAAAATTGTTACTAAATTTTAGAAATTTATAAATTCTTAAAAATACTAGTCTATGTATGTTCTATTTTGAAAACATTCGACGAGAAAGAAAAATTTACCACGACTGCATCGAATGCCTTTTCAGCAAATTCATTATCCGTGAATTTTTTCTCCACCGGAAAAGTATATTTTTCTAGCCACTCCAAAAGTGGGCTATCGTATCCAAGCCCAAGATTGGGAATTTGGACGGCATGGAAATGACAATCCACAAAACCGGGAATTAAAAATTGGCCTGAAGTTAAACGAGTGATTGGTGCAATCGTCAAATCGCCTGGCTTCGGATTTGGAAGTACGTTTTTTATCTGGAAAAAATATAAAAAATATTCCATAAAACTTTGCCTATTTCAAATTATTCAATCAATCAATTTTAAACTAAATGATGAATGTTCAACTAAATTGATGAATCTGCATCCAAAAAATGACTTTTTAGGAAAGTAGTTCTAATTTTCACCCATTAGTTAAATATTCAATAAAAAAATTAATTTTCAACCAATATCTACCAAGAGGATTAACTTTCTACTCACAAAAATACAAGTATTAAACAAAATAGTTGAATTTTCAACTAAAAAGATGAATTTTGAACCGAGAAGAATTATTTTCTTACAAAAAAGACGAAATTTTAAAGAAAATAGTTCAATTTTCAACCAATGAGATACATTTTCAAATGAAATGATGAATCTTAAAAAAATGAATTATAAATAAAGCATTTCAACTTTCAACCAAGTAGTTAAATTTTTTACCGAATAGATGCATTTTCAACCAAGAAGATTATTTTTATAATGAAAAGAGC
The DNA here is from genome assembly GCA_035041075.1 of Acraspis erinacei. Lineage (NCBI taxonomy): Eukaryota > Metazoa > Arthropoda > Insecta > Hymenoptera > Cynipidae > Acraspis > Acraspis erinacei. The sequence continues at coordinate 31,960,296 of JAWWLR010000092.1, read as the reverse complement.
CATTTTCAACAAAATAATTAAATTCTGAACCGAAAAGATGAATTTTCAATGAAAATTATCAATCTTAAAACTATGTCTTTTGTCTTTTAATTAAGCAGTTGAATTTCCAAAAAAAATACAAATTTTCAACAGAATAGTTATCAAATTTTAAACCAAGATAATAAAACAATAAATTTTCTGCCAAAAATGCGAATTTCGAACAAAATATTTAAATTTTCAACCAAAGAGATGAATTTTCAAGTAAAATTACGAGTCTTCAACAAAAAAATGACTTTTTAACGAAGTAGTTCAACTTGTAACTAAATAGTTGAATTTTCAACTAAAAAAAAAAAATTCCAACCAAAAATTTGCATTTTTAATTAAAAAAAGATTTAAATTTTATACCAGATACATGAATTTTTAACCAAGAAGAATTATTTTTTTAATAAAAAAGAACAATCTTAAACAAAATAGTTAAATTTTCAACCAAAGAGATAAGCCTTCAAAAAAATGACTTCTTAACGAAGTGTTCAACTTTGAACCAAGTGAAGTTGAACTTTCAACCAAAAAGGATGGATTCTCAACGAAAAATATAATAGTTGATATTTCAGCCACAAACAGATTTAACATTTGAACGAATAACTGTTTAATTCAACAAAAAAACGAACTTTCAACAAATTGGTACACCTAGATCCTAAGAGATGATTTTTCAACTTGAAAGTTGCATTTTCAACTAGAGATAATTTTTTCTCAATTTAAAAAATCAATATTAAAAAAATATTAATTCTAGACCGGCAAGCAAAAAAAATCAACATATAATTCATGAAAAATGGAATAGTTGATAATTCAACCAAAAAAATATTTTAATTTTAAATAAAAAAAACGAAAAAGATAAATTTTGCACAAATAACATACAAGAATTTTAAACCAAAAATGGAATCGTTGATATTTCTACCAAAACAAATTTTTATTTTAAATAGAAATAAAAAAAATTAATAAAAAAATAATAGTATAATAAAATATATATATATTATATAATAAAAATAGTAAATAGTACAAAATCCACAACATTTCAAACAATTAATTGATTTTTTAACAAAAAATGATATGAGTAGATTTTACCATTTAAGAAATGAATTCTAAACAAAAAGAATTAAGTTGCAATTGAAAACATATTATTAAACAAAAAATGGTATACTTAAGTTTTTAATTAAAAAAATTAATTTTCAATAGTTAAATGTTTAACGAAAAAGGATCGATTTTTAATTAAAAGGATTAATTTTCTACATAAAAAGAAAAATTTTCAATAATTAATTGATAAAAGGTAAATTATAAATTAAAAAAATCAATTTTTAAGCAAAAATAATACGATTAAATTTCCCCTTAAAGGAATTAATTCTAAACGAAAAAAGGCATTTTAGACAAAATAATTGAATCTTGAATCAACGACATGAATCTTTAAGCAAGAAGGTTAATTTTCTACAAAAAATAGGCAACTTTTTACCAAAAAAATACATTTTTAATCATGAGTAGTTTAATTTCAAACTAAAAATATACATTTTTAATAAAAAATAGGAATTTTCAAACAAAAAGATTAATTTTGAACAAACATATATCTGCATTTTCAACCAAAAATGAAATAGCTGATATTTCAAGCAAAAAATATTTTAATTTGAAATAAAAAACAGTTTAATCCAACAAAAAAAACTTTTAACAAATTGTTACATTTTGTACAAAAAATACGAATTTTGAACTCAAATGTTTAATTTTTTTACTAGAAATATGAATTAAAAAAAAGAAGCTCAACGTTTAACCATGTAGCTCGATTTTCAATCAAAAATGTGCATTTTTAACCAAAAATATAAATTTTAAATGAAAAAGACAAACTTGCAACAAAATTTGTACAAATTTGAACCCAAATGTTGAGTTTTTAACTAAAATGTTGAATTTGCAACCAAAAAAGATCAATTGTTAACAAGAAAAGTTACAGTTCTTGCTTTTCTTTAATTTTTCTGTTATTTATTTTTATTAGCAGAGAGTGCTAGAGAATTCAATAGATTTTTTAAAGCTAGCTTAAAAAAATTTAAATAAAGAAACGACGCCACGGTGGTTAAAAATTCTAAAAGTACCCGTACAATATAAAAAGTTTTTAATAATAAATGAAATCCCTTAAACAAATTTTTTTCGAAAAACTCCCCCTTTTTACCTGAAATTGAACTACTAAACCACTGGGATCCCTGATATACTGCTGAACTAAAAATAAGCAATTAACTGAATCGTAAGATTTGAATGTGACCATTGTTTAATAGATATAATAGACGTTGCCATGGGAACATAATGCAACTCAGCAACGGGTTTCTAGTCGGCCTTATTACAGCCTAGTGACCTGAAAATTATTATTTCATATTTACTGATTCAGTGCAAAGTGCATACACGCTACATATTATAAGCACACGAAATCCAATAAATCAAACTACCACATTTTCCAGTTTCCGGTACGTATTTCGCTTTATGCGCTCAAAATTGAGTGTCAAATGCACTTGAATTTATCACCGTTTATAACTCATACATCTAATAGTCAAACAGGTGTTCCAAATTATCTTTGAATTTTGAATCACAATCGGAAAATTGAAACTGATATTTCAATTTCAAAGAAGAATATTCCGATTTAAAAAAAAATTTAATCAGGCAAGGTTCTACACTGGAAATCGCAGAATCTCTAGGGCACGAAATATGTGGGTTTTTAGAGGAAATTAGGCGATAAATATTTTCCCAATTCGCAAAAAAATGTTCACTTTTGACCTAATTGAGATATTTTTTTTAATTCTTAGAAGAATAAAAAAGGAGGGGTTTCCTAGGAAATATAAATGTTTTTCATGTTTTCAAAATTTAAAGATTTTTTCTTTACATTCACACAAAAAAAAACAATTTTCGAAAAAATAGTTAAATTTTTAACCAAGGAGATAAATTTTGAAGTAGAATGATACAAACTTCAAACAAAATTTTTAGCAAACTAGTTAGACTTTCAACCTACTAATTAAATTCTCAACGAAGGAGATTAATTTTTGGCCGAAAAAGACACATTTTTAATCAAAAACATTAAATTTCAACCAAAGAGTTCAATTTTCAACTAGAAAATATTTATTTGCAATAAAAAATGCAACAGTTAAATTTTCAGTTAAAGAAATTAATTTTTAACCAAAAAAAGAAACATATTTTCTACAAAAAAGACCAATTTTAAACAAAATATATGAATTTCCAACCAAATAATTTAATTTTCAAATTAAAAAGATAAGTTCAGATTAAAACTGGAATAGTTGAACTTTTTGACTGAAAATTTAGCTATATTCAATAATGAAAAATGATAGATTTATATTTGAAAATTCAACTGTATGGATAAAAATTGATATTTTTTATTAAAAATTCAACTGCTTCATTAAAAATTATTTTATTTGGCGAAAAATTGATCTAATTTATAAAAAATATAACTATAAGTTCGTGTTTCTGGATAGAAAATTAATCTTCTTGGTTGCAAATTCAACTATTTTGGTGCAAAATTGCACCATTTATTTGAAAATAATTTTTTAACTATATTTTTAATTTAAAAATTAGATTATTTTGTTGAAAATTCATACATATTGTTCAAAATTGGTCTTTTTTGCAGAAAATTAATCTGGCTGCTTGAGAATTAATATTTCTTATTGCAAATTCGTTTCTTTTTTTTGGTTTAAAAATTATTTTTTATAACTGAAAATTTCACTATTACATTTATGATTGTAAATTATTATTTTTAGTTGAAAATTCAACTGTTTGGTTCGCATATAATATATTTTAATAAAAATGTGCTTTTTCAGCAAAAAATTAATCTTCTTTGTTGAGAATTCAATTTTATACTGAAAATTTTCAACGAAACAAAAAGATTTTTCATTAAAATAGTTTTAAAAAACTGTCAATGTATGCTAAATTTAAAGAGGTTTAGAATTTTTTGGGTTTTAATAAAACAAAGAAAAAAATGCAGATATTCAAGTGAAATATTGATTTCACAAATTCCCATTGCTAAGCTGATTACAGGAACAAAAGTCCGTAATAAATTGAAGATATTGGACGAATTTCGAAGTAATGCCAAAATCGGCTTACCCAAGGATGACAATTTTTCAAATTGATACCCTACAGTTTCCGATAACAATTCGGAAAATTAAATAACATTTTCTAGTTTGCTAATAATTAATAGACCCTTATCAATATTTAATGGCTAGATATTTTTAATTTAGACTTAAATATTAAATACTTAATGGATTCTAAATACATATGTTAAATGATATCGACTATTCTTGAATAATAGTCAAGTCTATCACACGATTCTAAATACTGATTATGAATTGATAGCTATATTTCTAAAATTTCGATTCCCTATTTATTCACTAATTAAATATGATACGCATTTTCAAAATCGATATTTTGGCATTCGTCCTAAACATCTTCTTTAGCTTGTTTTTTAATTTTTTAAGCAAATTCAAAGTGATAGAGTCAACTAATAGTGCCATTTTCGACAAATTACACGCATTTATAGCTCAATACCGGATTCATTTCCGTGAATGTGGAACGTTTACTGCCCATTAATCACCGCAACCCCCGGAGTTGGAAAATATGTTCACACATTCTGTCGAACATTTAAAATAATTAATTGTTCTTGAATTATTATTTAGAATTCGAAACCAATTTTTATTATTAAATTAATTTCAATTTAATTATTTATAGGGAATATAAATCAGGGTGGCCACAGATCAGGGAAAATCGAAAAATTAGAGAAAATCTGGAAATCAGGGAAAAGTCGGGAAACTTTTTTGTCCAGGGAAAGCCAGAGATTTTGAAAAAATTGCGAAAATCAAAGAATTTCTGTGAGAGGCACTTTAAATAACTGTCAATTTTTAGTCACTGCCTTAAGATAGTCACTTTAGTCACTTTTTTTAAACGAAAAAATAATTTCAGTAACTTTTTTTCAATAAATTAATCTATATCTGAATTTTCTTGAATTCTTTTGGCATATTTGAGGGTATTTTTAAAAATTCCAAAGAATTTTCAATAAATTTAATAATTTGAAGAGATTTTTAATGATTTCATAGAATTTGAAATATTTTAGGGTATTAAAAAAGATTTGAAAGAATATCAAATATTTTAAAGTATTTAAAAAGATTTCAAAGAATTTTTAATTTAAAGAATTCCAAATTTGAATTTGAATCGATTCCAAAGGATTTGACAGATTTTAGGGCATTTATAAATATTCCAAGTAATTTTAAAAGATTCAAGGGAATTTTTATTTAAAAGATTTCAAAGCGTTCTCTAGAGATTTCAGTAATTTAATGGAATTTCGAAGGACATTTTCAAAAATCTATTTTTCGAAAACATTAAAACATTTCAAAGGATTTAAAAAAAGTGTACAAGATTTTAAATACTTGTAGGTATCTTAAAAGATTTCATGAAATTTTCATTAAAAAGAATCCACGGCATTCTTAAGACATTTCAGTAGTGAAATATAATGGGATTTTAAATATTTGAGCGTATTAAAAATATTACAAGGTACTTTTAATTGATTACAATAGCTTAGAGGACTTTCAAAGAAATGTACAGATTCAAATATAAATATTCAAAAAATATTCAAAAGCTTAAAAAATTTTCCAAGCATTAAAAAAATGTATAAGATTTGAAACATTTTCGGTATTATGAAATATTTCATGGAATTTTATATTTATTTATGCAATTTTATGGGATATTAAAAGATTTAAATATTTTAGGGTATTTAAAAATATTACAAGGAATTTTTTTTAAATTTCAATAATCTAAAGGGGTTTTAAAAAAAAGTACAGATTTGAAGGCATTTTGAACCATTTTAATTTTAAGAGTTTAAAAATCTTAAAGCATTTCAAAAAATTTTTACGTACTTTAAAATATTGCAAGGAATTTTCGATTTCAATGATTTAAAGGGATTTCAAAAAATTATAAAGATTTACGGGCACTTGAAGAAGTTAAAATTTTAAGATCTTTCAAAACATTCTAAGTAATTTTTAAGAGCTTTATAAATTTTCAAGAGATTTCAAAATATTTTAAAGGACTTGAAAAATTCTAGGGTATTTCGAAAGATTTCAATGATTTAAAGGGATTTAAAAAAATTATAAAGATTTACAGGCACTTAAAAAATTCTAATTTCAATAGCTTTAAAACTTTCAAGTAATTTCTAAGAGCTTTAAAAATTTAAAGGAATTTCAAAAGATTTTATAGTATTTGAGAGCAATTTAAAAGGTTTAAAGTAGTTTGGAATATTTTAGAGTATTTAAAAGAAGGCATTTTCAAGAGATTTTAGTAATTTAATGGGGTCTGAAAAGATTTAAAAATATTTTTGCGTATTTCTAAATATTCTAAGAAATGTACAATCGAATTCAATAATAAAAAGGGATTTCAAAGGGGGTTTAAAATATTTTAGGGTATTTTAAAAGTTTGTAATATATTTTAAAGAGATTAAAAAAATTTCAAGGGGTTTCCGACGATTTTCCATGATTTATAGAATTTCACGGGATTTTATAATATTTTATTGGATTTTAAAGAATTTATTTACAATAAGTGAATAATTTCGTATGTTTTCAAAGTTATGCAAATATTTTAAAATATTTTTTGTAATTCATTTAAATTTTGTTGGAACTCAACCTGAATTCTTGAGTTTATCATGCATTTTTTGAATTTTTTTTACTTTACTTCAATTCTTCTGAATGCAGAGAATTCTACTCAATTTATTTGATTAAATTTGCTTTTTAATTCATCCTGAAATCTTTTAAACTCACCTGAATTTATTAGAAATTTTATCAAAATTCTTTTAAATTCCTTTCGATTTTTCAAAAACTTATTTCAAACTTACTGAAATCAATTAATTTTTTATATTAAATTTTTTCAGCATGCAAATATTTCTTACAAATTTCATGGAATTCTAGTCATTGCCCTCAAATTCTTTTAAATTCACTGTAATTGCACTTTAATAAATGGAATTTTATGGATTAAAATTTATTTTTCAATTCATTTGACTTTTTTTCGAATTTTACTTGAATTGTTTAAAGTTTTGTAAATTTATCCTGAATTTAAACAAATTCACCTGGAATTCTTACAAATTTTGTCGAATTCTTTTGAAATATTTTATTTTCGAAAGAACATTAGATTTTCATACTTTTTCGTTGATAAAAGGTCAATTTTTTACTTTTTTTAATTAAATGAGGTCGTGGCAGCCCTGAGAATAAAAAAATTATAAATTTAAATTTATGATTTTTTTATTCTATTTATAGAAGGTTCTATATTAATGGTCAGTAAAAATTAAAAATAAGTCAGGGAAAATCATGGAAGAGTCAGGAAAATTTTAAAATAAACTTCTGCGACCACCCTGATTAATTTCAATTCAACGATTTAGCGAGAAAAATCATCCCGGTTTTGAAAAACGATCATAAATTAGACGACGCTCTTGAGTTCACAGCCACGAGAAATATTTTTCTGCAAGCTTGTATTTTTTAATTTCTATTACGTTTTGCGAAATTTATTATCTATTTATGTACACACCCATATTAAACCCGCAGAATGAACTAAAAAATATCTGGCCTTTTTCACGATTTCAACTAATCAAAATTAAATAAAACTTTCAATGTAGATGAAAAAACTCCGTTAAAGAAATTAATAACAGACCAGTGATTTTTTAGTTCAATTATCGCATCGCTTGAGGGAGTGATATAATTAGATTTGGCACATAACGTTTTCCAGAACGCGAAAGATTAACTTTTCGTTTTTTTTTTAATTTCATATAATTAAATTCTCTCGGATAGGTGACGCTTCCTTTTGATAATATTCTTTTTCATAAATAAATTTACGAATATAAAAAAAAAATTCAACAAATTGAAATGAGAATAAATATAGCATTATTAAAAGTGAAGAAACCAATGAAAGATTTAGATTAAAATTAGAGCAATATTTAAAACACAATTTTTGATTCCTTCACTCGGATTGTATCTTTTCATGAGATTAAAATTAATTATATAATTTTTATATTCGTACTTATGCACAGTGCCAGATTAAGCAGCTTCCTAGCCAAAAATACAAAATCTCGAGTTTATATTTATAAAAAATAAAATACGTCTTAAAGTACGATTTTGATTGTATCAGCATTTAGACTGACTGCAGCGAATAAATCTCGCAGTAGATGCACTCGGTTTTGGTCAGACCATCATTTGGCAAGTGACGTTTCAACCAGAGTATTATTTGTGGTCATGAATAATTTGCCTAATCGATTATCCGACCAAAGCCTATTTAATTAACGCTTATAAACTATACATTGGCGCGTTCTGTGAGAGCTTTCCTATTTCATTCCTGGAGGCTTTTCACCATGAATCGACGCTCCTTTATACATTTTTAATTTAATAGAAAATAAAATTCACTAATTCAGGTTCGTCAAATCTGTTAAAAATTGAGTTTCACATCCTCCTTCTCCTCAATCCCCTCCTGCGCCACATCCTCTCTATTTTAGTTGCTCTCATCAGATAATTCTTCAAGGTGGATAAAAAGTACCTCTTATTTATAAAAAAAGAAATTCTAACAATAATTAACGAATTTAATATATTTTTAAATATTTTAATTATTTTTCTATTAGGGTTTCTTCTCAAATCCTGGGAAAAAGTTCCTGGCAATTCCACGTTTTTTCGATTTGTTCTTTTTCATAGTTGCGTAATTCGAGTATTTCGCATTTTTTTTAAATAATTTACTATTTATATGCAAAATGAGACAACTGTTTTTTTCATTTGTGAAAGTTACTTTATCAAAGGATAAATAATTTCTTAATTTTCCAAGTTTCTATGGATTTAATTAATATGTTTAATTTAGAAAGCTTTGAAAAATTATATTTAAGAAAATAGATAATACTAAAAAGGTATTCAATAATGTCTTTAATTTTTTCTATAAGTCCAAAAATTTGAATAATAATTCAAACAAATTTTTATTTTATCTGCACATATTTTCTTTAAGAAAAAAGACAAATTTTCAACAAAGAACATGAATTCTCAACCAAATAAGTGAATTTTCAAATAAAAAAGACCAGTTTTTAACCAAAAATGGAATAGTTAAATTTGCAATTGAAAGAATTAGTTTTCAAAATAGAAAAACGAATTTTCAACAAATTAGTTACAATTTCGACTGGAATAGTACAATTTACAGATGAAAAAATTCATTTTCACCCGAAAAAGACAAATTTTCAACAAAATCGGCAATTTTAGCCAAAGTGATGAATTTTCAATCAAAATGATGAGTTTTTATCTGGAATAGGTAAATTTGAAACCAATAACATGAATTTTCAAGCAAAAAGATGAATTTTCAATAAAAAATATTAACTTTCCACCAAAAAAGATGACTTTTTAACTAAAAAAACAAATTGTCAACAAAAAATTGATTGTAAAAATTGTTAGTTCACAAATTCGATTTTCAACCGAAGAGATAAATTTTAAATAAAATGATGAAATATTTAACTGGATCAGTTAAATTTTCAGTTAAAAAAATATATTTAAAAAAAGAAGAATTTTTAACAGAAGAAACTTTTAACAGACTAAAATGATAAATTGTTGAATAAAAAAAAATGAATTTTCAAGTAAAAAGATTTATTTTCTACCAAAAAATACGATTTCTTAACTAGACAAGACAAATTTTCAACCAAAAATTGATTAGTACAATTCTTAGTTTGAAAAATTGATTTTTAACCTAAGAGATGAATTTTCAAATAAAATTATGGAATATTTAACTCGAATAATTGAATTTTCAGCTCAAAAAATTAATTAAGAAAACAACGAATTTTCCACAAATTATGAAATATTAATTACAATAGCTCAATTTTTATCCAAAAAGATCAGTTTTAAACTAAAATTATAACTCTTGAAATGGAATAGTTGAATTTAAAAAAAAAAGATGAGCTTTCAACAAAATGCAATTGATTAGTTGAATTTTCAGAAAAAATCATTTTAAACATAGAAGGAAACGAATTTTCAACAAAATAGTTCAATTTTCTTCTGCATTAATTTAAATTTCAGATTAAAAAATTAATAAAAAAAAATATTTTTTCAACAAAATAGTTAAAATTTAAACCAAAAAGATGAATTTAAAAAAAGGATTCATTTTTTACAAAAAGGGCGAATTTTTAACTAAAAAATAACAAATTATCAACCAGAAATTGATTATTAAAATTCTTATTTTGAAAAAATTTTCAGTTGAAAAAATTAATTAAAAAAAGGAATTTTTAACTAAAGTGACGGATTTTAAATTAAAATGATGAATTATGACTGCATTTTTGACCAAAAAGATAAATTTTAAACCAAAATGTTCAATTTTCAGCTGGAAATGTTAGATTTAAAAAAAGATGAATTATCAACAAGATACTATTAATTAGTTAAATTCTCAGATAAAAAATTAATTTTTGAATGAAATGATGGAATATTCAACTGAATTAGTTGCATTTCCAATAAGAAAATAATTTTAAACCTGAAAGAAAGACATTTTTTCAACAAAAGTTTAATTTTTAACTGGGCTAATTTGATTTTCAGTTAAAAAATTAATTTTCAATAAAAAAAGAATTCTCAACAAAATAGTTAATTTTTAACTTTAATTAGAATAGTTGAATTTTCAAGCAAAGCAAAAAATGAATTTTCAACAGTGATTCGAAGCTACTTTAACAAATGAAAAAACATTGCTGTTTAATTTTATATTCGAATTATAAAATTGTATGCCCGTTCTCGAAAAAACCCTAACTTTAACGAAATTCCTTGAAAAATCCAGGTTTTCCTGATTTTACAGGTGAGCAGACATTCTGTTCTTTATAAGGGTTAATTTTTTATTCACCCCGAGTCACAGGCATAATTTTCATAAAAATATGAGGTAGGTAGTAAGCTTTGCCATTCCCTCAACTCCTAATCTTAATCCGACACTGGCTAAATCTGATTTAAATTCTGTCTTGCAATAGGTGGCATTACGTGTGTACGATCACATAATACGAGTTGTACTTGTTTGCTTACACTGATTTTCCTTTAAGTGAGTTACTTTTATTGTTTTGTTTCATTTGCAACTTGCAACATTCCTGCTCCCGATTTTCGTTGCCTTGGTTGAGATTGTTCGAAGATTGCCTTTGATTTTTAGTAGTATAGCTATACAGGGATCTTTATTACCAATCGATAATTTTCTTTTATCGGTAACTCAGACTGGAGCAGGACTTTGCTCGGTCGGTAAAGGACGTAACTCCCATATAGCTATACTATTAGTTTGGCTTCAAGGACTGCAATCGTTTAATTCATCTTGAATAAGACTTTTTAATGAGAAGCAGTAAAATTCTTTGACGTTGATTGGCTCGAGAGTTATTAAAACTCTAAAGCTGTATTTATCCACTTTTCATTCCTCTTTCATCTCCCCTTCGGTTACTCATTTTATTATTTTTTAATTGTCCTCCTTTCACGTATACGAATTTATTATTATCGATTAGAATAGTTCCGACCAACCGGGGCAATGTCTGATTTTATTTTACTTTTATTAATAAATTACTTTCCGAAATAATAATCGGATTGCAGCACTGAAGCTTTGGTATTTATATTGTTTATTCGAGTAAATTCTCCCGATATCATCCATTATTTAGTAGAGTGACTCTTGGAATCCTTTTTTTTTTTAGATTTTCTGAAATCTTGAATCAGAAATTTCTTTATTTTGGTGAGAAAATTATCCACTATTTTTCCAAATTGAAAAATTACAATTGGCACAAAATAAAAATTTCCAGTAACTATTTATTTTCTAACTTATTTTGTTTTTAAGATTATAATTTTCCTCAGAATCTTGAGAAAAATAAAAAAGATTTTTGAGCTTCGCAGACTTTTCGAATCAAAATTTCATTAAAATAGTTATTGTGAACAAAATATTTAAAATTTCAACCAAAAATATTTTCCAATAGAGAAAGAAAAAGAATGTCGGCTACATTATAATTTGAAGGGAACGACAATTTTTAATACAAATGAAAAATTTGAAATATTTATTTATTTTTAAGTTTATATAAATTTAATTTTCCTAAGATCTTGAGAAAATTCAAAAAGATTTTTGCAGATTTCAGATATGTAGAAAAAGTAATATAGAACATTTTGAGTAATTTTGTTTGTTTTACAGGATTTTACCAAATTTTAGGAAATATGTTTAAAAATTTTAAAAAATGCTTTTCCAATTTTTTAATTATTTTCAAATATTTCTAAACTTTCAAATTTCTTTTGAAATTATGCCAATTTTTTAGACTAAAAGAATACTGGCTTTAAAAACGTCCAAATTCTTTTCTTTTTACAATTTTGGAAGTGTTTTGAAATATATTATATATATATATATATATATATTCTTAAAAATAATTTTTTGAAATAAAAAATTATTCAAGATTTTTTCAGAAATATTAAAGAAGTTTTTTAATCCTCTTAAAGCCTTTTAAAGTAATTAAAAAGCTTTAGAATTTTATTTCGAAAACTTAAAAAATCTAAATTATTTTTTAAATGTTTCCACACTTTCAAATGTCTTTTAAAATGATTCCAATCTTTCCTAAAATTGTTTTAAAACAAGAAAAATTAAGAAAATTGCCTTAAAATCTTCCAGATTCTGTTCTAACGATTTAAGAAAATTCTCGAAAAGTTTTGAACTATTTTAAAATAATTTCTTGAAATTTATTTTTCAAATTAAAAAAATCATCTAAAATTTTCGCAAAATTTCATAAAATTTGGGAAAAATCTCAAAATAAAAAAATACTTTGCAATGTTTTAAAATCTTCTTAAATAACCTTCTGACATTAATTTTTTTAAATAAAAAATAACTTTGAATTTTCCCATTATTTACAAATTTAAAAAAAAATTTTTTCAAAAATAGGTTTTAAATTTTTCGAAATCTTTCAAAGTTTAAAAATAATTTAAAAATCCTTTTCGATTTTCTCTTAAAACTCAATTTTTAAAATAAATAATCATTTGATATTTTCTCAGGAATCATAAGAAACGTTCTTTAATTAAATATAATATAATTTTTTTTCAGCAAAGAAAGTAATATTTTCTGAAAGTTTCATAATTTAAAAAAATCTGTTGGTGATGAATGTGACTTTTTAATATTCTTAATCAAATTTAGAAGCTTTAAAAAGTCGAATGTTCAGCATAAAACCCTCCATAGCGACATCTAAACATATATTTTTTTAATCTGGCAAAAATGAGGGGATCATTTGCTCGCAAAAAAAAGAAATTTTCTAGCCAAGGTTTTAGAAAGTCTAAAAAAAGGATGGAATCAGGAACCGAATTATGCAGACTACCCTGATTTATTTCTACTGAATAATTGAGTTTGACCTGAACGAAAAGCATGAATCAAACCAACTTTACGTCGATTTTATGTTAGGTTTACAAGGCCTTTTTTCGGCCATGGCCAATTGCGCTCCAGCTACCTGCTTAAATTATTGATCGTTTAACACAAAATGACGAATTTTCTATAGAAAATAGTCTATAATAATATGAAATTTTGATTAAAAAGTTAATTTAATACAAGTAATACGAATTTCCAAAAAATACAAGAACTTTAAACCCAAAACTTGAATTTCCAACTAAACTAGATTAATTAAAACAAACATATTTTTTACAATCAAAAAATTCATTTTTAAGGAAGTAGTCCAACTTTAAACCCTAGTTGTTAAATTTCTAACCAAAAAGATAAATTTTTAAGCAAAATGATAATTTTTTTAATCAAAAGATTAATTTGGTACGGAAAAAAACCTATTTTCAATAAAATTCAGGAATTCTGAACCGAAAATTGAAGTTTTAACAAAGAAAGAAAACAATTTTTTGTTATTTTTAAGAAAGTAGTTTAATTTTAAAACTTAATTGTTAAATTTCTTAAATAAAATATGAATTTTTAAACAGAAAGTTGAATTTTCAATTAAAAATATGAATTTTTTTACAAAAAGTTTAATTTACTACCAAACAAGACGAATTTTCAATAAAATTCAAGAATTCTTAACAAAAAAGTTGAATTTTCAAGAAAGAAAAAAAATAATTTTTGTAATTTTTAAGGAAATATTTCAACTTTAAAACCTAGTTGTTTAATTTTTTATTACTAAAAAGATACATTTTTAAACAAAAATATTAATTGTCTACCGAAAGAAAAAAACAACGAATTTCCAATAAAAGTATAGCATTCTCAACCAAAAAGTGGAATTATTAAGAAAGAAAGAATTTTTTTGTTAATTTTAAGAAAGAATTTCATCTTTAAAAACTAGTTGTTTAATTTTCAACCAAAAAAATACATTTTTAAACAAAAATATTAATTTATTGCCGAAAAAAAACAAATTTTTAATAAAATTCAAGAGTTCAGAAAGGAAGAAAATATTGTTTTTTTCATTTACTTTTAAGAAAGTAGTTCAACTTTAAAACCCAGTTATTTAATATTTTGCCAAAAATCTGAATTTCTAAACAAAAATATTTAAAAATAAAGATCAAGAATTTTCAAACAAAAACTTGAAGTTTTAACTAAAACAGATAAATTTTTAAACAAAAAGATTAATTTACTACCAAAAAAAGACCAATTTTGAATAAAATTCACAACCAAAAAGTTTAATTCTGAACTAAAAACATAAATTTTTAAACAAAATGATTAAGTTTCTATCACGTTGCTTTGTCTGGACCCCCCCCCCCCCACCTACCCGTTACCGACCACAGGCCTCACAGTACTTATGGGATAAAATATAGGGTCCAAAGGGTACTTTTTGTAACAATCATAAGGTACTTTTTCGCGCTCGAAGGGTAACTAATTGAGGATAAATTCAGAATATTTCGTAAAAATTCAATTTAAATTCAAAAGAATTCAAATGAATAGGTAAAAAAATTTTAAATCCAT
>JAWWLR010000092.1:31930433-31942950 GCA_035041075.1 Acraspis erinacei | reverse complement strand
TTCTTTTTTAAATTTAATTTTTTGATTGATAGAATTCTAAATTCCAACTTTTGAAGACAAACACAATTAAAAATCAAAATTTTTGGGAATTGCATTTTTTTTTAGTTACTAATTTTTTTTTGTTAGTTACTTTCAATTCTTAAATATCTTCAAATTAATAAACTCACAATTAAACGTTTCTTCTTAATTTCAAATCCCATTTAAAAATTTTTTAAATCAGCAAACATAAATCAAATATTCAAGACAAAACAATTTAAAACTGTATTGCTAAAATTTTAATTGTTCCATTGAAAAAAATTTCCACTTGTGAGTGAAATTATTGAATGTTTATTTATAAATATGAATTGAACAATGAATCATTTTTAAAAATCGCTAGAGTTTAAGAGATTTTAAGAAGGGTTGCAAAAATTCCAAAATAATTTAAAGTTTCATAAGATTAAAATTTTTTTAAGATTTCGAACAAAAAATTTAGATTTAAGAAAAGAATTCTTCAGATTGCTAGGAAAATTTGAAAATATTATATTGTTTTGTTTGAAAAATCAATTTTAAGAGATAATTAAAAAGATTTTCAAAAAAGAATTTTGAAGATTTTATGGCAAGTTTTCCAATTTGCATGTTTTAAAAAAATATATAGGAAAAATTGGAATAATTTTAAAAGATATTTGCAAGTTTTGAAAGAATAAAAAAAATATTTCAAACAAAATGTAAACTTTTGATGATTTAGAACAAAAAATTTAGATTTAAGAAAAAAACTCTTCAAAATTCCTATAAGAAATGATTTTTTATTATTAAAAATTAATTTTAAGAGAATATTTTAAAACATTTTAAATATTTAAGAGAAAAAAAACATTTCTTCAGATTGCTAGGAAAATTTGAAAATATTATTATTTTATTTTGTTAAAAAAAGACAATTTTAAGAGATGATTAAACAGATTTTCAAAGAAGAATCTTGAAGATTTTATGGCAGATTTTTCAACTTGCATGATTTAAAAAAATAAATAGGAAAAATTTAGAATAATTTTAAGACATTTGCAAGTTTTGAAAAAAAAATGTCAAAGAAAATGTAGATTTTTTAAGATTTTAAAAAAGGAAGAAGGATTCATTAAGGAACATTTACAAAAATTTCCAAAATTTTCAAGATGAATCTTGAAGACTTTAAGGCTATTTTTCTGATCAAGATAAAATTTTATAAAAAATTCGGATAAGTTAAATACATGTTTAGAAAGTTTAAAAGTTTTCAAAAGATACAAACGAAATTTTGAATTTCAAGAAATCAAAAATTTTCTAAAATTGTAGATCTTCTAAAATTTCGAAAAACGATGTTTTTAAAGAATTTTAAAAGATTTCAAGAGTCGAATTTTTTTTTTCAATTTCGAGGAAATTTTCAAACGATTGTTTATTTGAAAAAATTAATTTAAAAAGAATATTTAAACAGAGTTGAAAAAATTTCAATAATTTTTAGAAAATGGTCTCGAAGATTTAAGAGTCGGTTTGTAGTTTTCAAGATTAAAAAAAAGGTTACAGAAAACTTGAATTATTTAAAACTTATTTTAAACTTTTCAAACAATTTCAAACAAAATGTAATTTTCTGAAGATTTCGAAGAAAAAATTAGATTTAGGAAAAAAATTCTTCAAAACTACTAGGAGAGATGATTTTTTATTATGGAAAATAATTTTAAGAGAATATTTGAAAAAATTTTCAAATAATTAAAAAAAAAGAAAAAAATTTCTCCAGATTGCTAGGAAAATTAAAAAAAAATCAATTTAAAGGGAAAATCTGAAAAGATTTCCAAAATTTCCAAAGAAGAATGTTGAAGAATTTATGGCAGTTTTTTTAACTTACGCGATTTAAAAAAGATACAGGGAAGATTGAAATTATTTTAAGACATTTGCAAGTTTTGAAAAAATAAAAATTTCAAAGAAAAAGTCGATTTTTGAAGATTTTGAAAAAAAGAAGGATTAGTTTTGAAGGAATATTTAAAAAGATTTCCAAAATTTTCAAGAAGAATCTTGAAGATTAGAAGGCTTTTTTCTTATCAAGATAAGATTTTATAAAAACTTCGAATACTTTAAATACATGCTTAGAAGTTTATAAGTTTTCAAAAGACTCAAACGAAATTTTGAATTTCAAGATTTCAAAAAATGTCTAAAAATGTACATTTTCGGAAAAGAATTTTTTAAAGAATTTTTTTAATATTGCAAGTGAGTAAAAAAAATGTCTCCAAAATCCTAGCAAAACTTCAAACGATTCTTGATTTAAAAAAATTAAATTAAAAAGAAGATTTGAAAGCCATTTTGTATTTTTCAGGATTAAAAAAAATGTTAGAGAAAACTGGAATTATTTAAAAAGATATTTAAAAATTGTGAACTTTTCAAAAAATTTAAAACAAAAGGTAAATTTTTGAAAATTCGAACAAAAAATTTAGATGGAGGAAAAAGATTCTTCAAAATCCCTAGGAGAAATGATGTTTTTATTCTTTGAAATTAATTTTAAGAGAATATTTAAAAAGATTTCAAACATTTAAGAGAAAGAAAAAATTTCTTCACATTGCTAGGAAAATTGGAACATATTATTATTTTGTTTTAAAATTCAATTTCAAGAGAATATTTAAAAAGATTTCCAAAATTGACAAATTTCAATTTGCATGATGTCCAAAAATGCTTAAAAATGCAGATTTTCGAAAATTTCGCAAAACGATGTTTTTAAAGAATTTTTTAAATATTTCAAATGAGTCAAAAAAATGTCTCCAAAATCCTAGGAAAATTTCAAAGGATTTTTGATTAAAAAAAATTAATTTAAAAAGAATACTGAAACAGAGTTGAAAACATTTAAATAATTTTCAGAAAAGAGTCTCGAAGATTGTAAAGCCATTTTTTTAGGATTAAGAAAATGCTAAGGAAAACTGAAATTATTTAAAAAGATATTTAAAAATTTCAAAAAATTTCAATTGAAATGTAGATTTTTGAAAATTCTGAAGCTTTTCAATCATTTTAAAAGGTTTCAAGATACTAAAGTTTTTTTTAAGATTCATTGAAAAATATTTCATAATCTTTGTGTCAAATAATTAATTTTAAGAGAGTATTTAGAATCATTTCAAAAGCAATTTTGATGCATAAATAACAATTGTACCATTATTAACATAAAACGAATTAAAATAGGAATAATTTAATTCTCATAAAAAAAGTTTTCGTTCAAAAAAATGCTAATCATTCAATTTTTAATGTTTCTAACTTCAAATTGTTTAAAACATTAAATTTTATATTGTTCAATTGAAAAGTTCGAAAATGTTTCGTTTTATTTGTGTAAATTATTGACCGTTTAAATGAAAAAATTGTTAAGCTACCATGAAAAATTTACCATAAAAATTTTTCCAAACCGAAAAAAACCAGGAATTTTTTTCCTCGACTAAAACGGCTACCCTGTAATATCTCGAATTTGTTATGCCCTCTGGTTACTTAAAAAAATTCCGATCCCTTCTAACTTTTTCTGTAGATGGCAAAGCCTTCGCTACTTAAAAGTAATGTTTCGATATTCGTAAAAAATGTAAGTTCGTAAGTAATAGCCGGTTTGAAGGATGGGTCTTTAAAGCCCTGCGCCTGAAGTTAATGATACTAAAGATTCGGAACTCAAGAAAAAAGATCATCCTTTTCTGGTTGATTCCAGTGGTTAGCTGTGAGGAAAAAGTAAATTTGTTGGTCTTGGTTGGTGGGAAAACCTGGTGATGAGGCCGCTGCCGCTGTCGCTAGACACGGCAGCAAGGTGTAACAGGGCGGCGACGGCGAGGTCGAGGATGAGTTAGAACATGTCGTTGAGGCATGTCCGCTTTTTGTAGAAATTGTCGAAGGTACTACCTCCTGGGTGGAGGATGCTACTTTAGCCGGAGATCAAAGCTCACTGTCGAACATGGCCAGCGACCGGGTGACCACCTCGTCCTTGAACAAATAAACAAGATTTAAATTGAAAAAGCTAGTCAAAGTAGGCGCCTTGCGTCTACAAAAAGGGTTCCGTAGCTGGTTAATATGTAAATAAGACGTTAAAACCTCCAACTTTCATACTTTCTCTCTCCTACTCCCTCTGCGTCCCCTCTTTTCTATTCTACCCCTCCCCACATCACCGCTTTTGCATCCCCTCCCTAAGCAAACTTCGTCATCATCTATTCTCTCTCTCCTTCCAAACGGCATCATCTACTTCTCCCTCTCCTCCTTGCAGATCACATTTCTCTTCACTTCCTCTTCCATCATTTCTCCTTAATTCTCCTAATAACCCTCCAATCATTTCCCACCACTTCTCCTACTTCCAATTTCCTCATTTATCCTCAGGTCCCTTAATAACCCACCTTTTATTTTCCCTTACTTGCCCCATTTAACTTTCACTTTAATCATTTTCCCTACTTACTTACCTGTACTTCCCCTGACTTCGCCTTCCCATGCGTGTTGTGAGTTAGGAGATCTCTTCACTTCCCCTTCTTGGAAAAGAGTACTACAGACGGACGGACGGACAACCGATCGAAACTATAAGGGTTCCCAGTAGGCAAAAAAATTAAGGATGTCCTAGAGACGTCTTTGGGACATTCTTAAGACTTCCTTTAGAACATGTATTTTGGAGATCTTAGGGATGCTCATCAAACGCCTAATGTCGGTACGGAAGATGTCCCGAGAACGCCCATGTCTTTAGAACGTCTTTAGTTCATCTTTAGGAAATTGGACATAGTTTTGTGCCCAGTGCCCGGGGCTACAAAACCCTAATATGAAAAGACCAAAATTCATTCACGTAGATTATAAATAATAGATTAATCTTTTTACAGATTTATGTTTATGCAATTGTACTTTATTTACGTGTTAAAGAATTAAGAACTAAAAGCTGTGTGCAGCAACCGGACGTGAAGTATTGTGTAAGGGGAAGTGAGGCGAGGGAAAGCAAAGGTAATGAGGAGAGAACGAGTAAAGGAATTGAGGGGGAATTAGAGAGGGGGAGAGAGAAAGAAAGTAGAGAGGAAGTGATGAAAAATAAGGAGAAGAGACGTGTCAGAAGTGATGAGAAATGTGGGTAGGGCAAAAAGAAGAAGCGAGGAGAAATGAAGGGAGAGGACGTAGGGGAAGCTAAGGAAAATGATGAAAAATGAGGGAAGTGCCTTTAGAAAAAGTGTTTGGAGGGTCAGCGAGGGTAGAATAAGTGAAGGAGTATTAGACGAAGTATGGAAAATGATGGGAAAAGTAGTGTACTAGAGGGAAAGTAGCGGGAGTAGGGAAGGGACATTATTGTGCAGAATTCCTGAAAATAAAACTAATAATACATCGACAAAATTTTGAAAACCACCATAAAATGTTCCTATTAACATTTGAAAACATGAAATAAAGAAAAACACTTTTTTCTCCTAAAAAAGAAAAGAAAATAATTTTCCTACTTGGACAAAAATAAAAAAAAAGGAAAGAAAAATGAGAAGGCAACCAAACAAATCAACCACCCAAATTTTGTTGGTTGCCTTCTCATTTTTCATTCCTCTTTTTTATTTTTCTCCAAGGAGTAAAATTATCTTCTTTCCTTTTTTAGAAGAAAAAAGTGTTTTTCTTTATTTTTTTTAAATTTCAATAGGATTTTTGGTTTTATTTCAGAAATTCGGCACACTAATGCAGTTTATGATATTCAAATCGAAAATTCAAATATTGAATATTGAAATATAATTCCACTTTGCGGTCAAACCATGCAAGGTACGAAAAAAGATGAATGAACAAAAATTATAAATCCTAAGAAGATCTATAAATTGGCTATTAATCACTTTGTAGATATGACGCGTTGTTTTTATTTTATTCGTAAAAAAAACGACCTTAAAAATAAAATAATTAAATTTTTGGACAAATGACACAAGCTACAAGCGTGAAAAAACGAGATTACAAATAAAAGAATTAAACTTTTGGATACAAAAAATCAAGGTACCATACAATGTTTAATAGCAACATTGTTTTTAAATTAGATCTTAAAATTTGCTTTCACCCTTTTTTATCAGAAAACGCGTGATGAAAATATATTCGTTAAAGCTGAAGGAGCTTTAACAAAAGAGAATTCACAATCACTAAATTTGAGTTGTCGAGAATATAATTACTTGGTTAAAAGTTGAACTGGTTTGGTAAAAAATAATGCATTTCTTTTATGATTCATCTTTTTTTTATCTTTTATCTAGTTTTATGGAAATTTCATATTTTTTTGTCAAAAATGCAACTTTAAATGGAAAACAAAATTATTCTGTTTTGGTTAAGGATGTTCATTATTTGTTTAACTATCCCATTTTTGCTAACAAATGTCTCTTTTTTTAGTTGAAAATTAAAAAACGCGGTTGAATATTAACTACTTTGTTGAAAATTATTAGTTTTCTTTGATTTGAAGATTACTAATTTTGGTTAAAAATTCATTCTTTTCATTCCAAATTTAACAATTTTATTTTAAATCGTTCGTTTATTGGTCAAACGTCAAGTATTACATTCTTTGTTGAGAATATTTATGCTTTTTGTTTAAATATTTAATTCCTTGGTTGAACCACTGAACCACTTTGCTGAAAATTAATGTTTTTGGTTTAAGATTCATCATTTTTTTGAAAATGTAACTACTATGTTGAAAATTCATGTTTTTGTAGCAAATTAATTTGAAATTAATAACTGCAAATGCAACTGTTCCAGTTTTGACAGAAGATGAATTTTTCTTATGATAGTGGAATATTAGACCTTTTGGTTTGAAAATTGATCTATTTTGATAGAAATTTCATCTTTTTTTTTAATCAAAAATGCAACTGTTTGATTAAAACTATTGGGCTCTGGTTGATTATTTTAATATTTTGTTAAAAATTGGCTGTTTTTTTGTTTGAAGGTTAATGTTTTTAAACTAAAGTTTCACTATTTGATTGTTAGTTGAAAAATTATATTTTTCGTAGCCCTAGGCAGCAAAACTTATAGTTTCGGTTGGTTATCCGTTCGTCCGTCCTACTTTATTCCAAGTAAAGGAAGTACAGGAAATGAGGGGAAATGATGAGAGGGAAACTAGTGCAAGTAATGTGAAATCAGGAGATGTGAAGTGAGGGGAAAGGAGAGAAGGGGAACTAGAGTATTGTAAGTAGAGAAAAAAGAGGGGAAGTGAGGAGAAATGAGAGGAAGGGTAACTGAGGGAGGTTTAGGAGAGGAGAAGTGTGGAAAAATTAGAATAGGAGAATTATAAAAAGTGACGGAAAGTCCTTTCAGGGGAAGTACCCGCGTGTGAGGGGAAATTATGGGGAAGCAAGAGGAATTGAGAGATAGGGAAGGATATTAAGGAAAATGCTAGTAGGATAGTGCGGGTGAGTAGAGGATGGAAAGTGAGGGCTCAGTAAGAGGAGTGGGAGAAAGGCTGTATTGGTTGTGGGAGTGCAGAAAGGAGGAAGTGATCAGAAATAATGGAAAGGGAAATAGGTGAAATAAGGGAAAATGAGCAAAAAGGATAGGGTATTAAGAATGGGGTACAAGGGGAACTGGGGGAAGTAATGGGAAATGAGGAAAGGGTAAGTTAGAGATGTAAGGAAAAAAGTTGAAGTAAGGGGAAAAGGGGGAATGAGAGGAGAGCAAATAGGGGCATGAGGGGGAAATAGATGCAGGAGGAGATAAGTGAAGGGGAAATTATTCGGTGAGAATTAGGGAAATTAAGGGTTTTACCCTTAATTAGGAAATTAGAAAAAGTAAGGGGAGGGGAAGTAGGGGGAATGCGTGAGGAGAACTTGGGTAAGTGTGGCAAAATAAGGGTGTAGGGTAACTGACGGGGATTTAGTAGTGGGGAAGTGTGAAAAAATTAGAATAGGGGAATTATAAAAAGTGAGGGAAAGGTCTTTTAGGGGAAGTACTCAGGTGTGAGGGGAAATTATGGGGAAGTAAGAGGAATTGAGAGATAGGAAAGGATATTAAGGGAAATGCTAGTAGGATATTGCGGGTGAGTAGAGGATGGAAAGTGAGGGTTCAGTAAGAGGAGTGGGAGAAGGTGTTTGTTGGCTGTGGGAGTGCGGAAAGGAGGAAGAGATAAGAAATAATGAAAAGGGAACTAGCTGAAGTAAGGGCAAATAAGGAAAAGTGATAGGGAAATAAAAGTGGGGGTGCAAGGGGACTAGGGGAAGTAATAGGAAATGAGGAAAGGGTAAGTTAGAGAAGTAAGAAAAAAAGTGGTAAAGTAAGGAGAAAAAGAGGAAGTAATGGAGAAATGAGGGGAGAGTAAGTAGGGAAATGAGGGGAAAAGAGGGAAAGAGAGGCAGAAGGAGATAAGTGAAGAGGAAATTATTGGATGAGAAGGAGGGAAATTAAGGGTAAAGAGGGGAAATTAGGAAATTATAAAAAGTAAGAGAAGAGAAAGTAGGGGAAATGCGTGAGGAGAAGTGAGAAGAAATAAAAAAGTAAGGGAAAGGGAAGTAGGGGAAGTGAGAGAAAATGAAGAATGGGGAAATGAGGGGTGGAAAAGGAAGTGAGGAAAGGGCGAAGTAAAGGGAAGAAGTTGGATAAGGGAGAAGTTAGAATAAAGTGTCGGGAGAGGAAGTAGGGGAGGGGGAGGTTTGAACGACTTAATTGTTTTAATAGGGAACGAAATCCTTTTTTGTATAGAATTCACTAAAACAGTGGAATAGGTAAATATCAGGAGATGAAACTGTTGAAATTTTATTATTAATAATTATAATTAAACAATACATTTTAATTTTCCATAATTTTCTAATGAAAATGAACTTACTTTGAGACAGCTTTCAATGAATTCCTCGATGGTTATAACACCGTCTTCATTGAGGTCTAACTTCCGGAAAGCTCTGTCCAATTGATCCCGAAGTTTTCTTTCATCTTCAGCAGCGTGTTGGTGTCTTCGGCCCATTAACTCATGAACCGCTGTAACTAGCTCCCCAAGCTCACTTCTTGTTATACACCCATCTCCATTAACATCGTATAATTTAAATGTCCACCTTAATTTTTCATAGACACTTCCACGCAGAAGTGTGGATAGGGTTACTAGTAGGTCCTGAAAAATTAACAAAATCGCTCATTATTCATTCCTAGGAGTAAATGCACACAAATTCACGCCTCTAGATTTTTATTTACTATAAGGTTAAAAGTATAAGAAATTAAAAATGGATTAATTATCATGTTTTTAAAGATTAAGAGTTTACCATGTTTTGAAAGAATAACTAAACATTTGAAAACGTTCTGAAGGGGAATTTACTCGTGAAAAGACAGTTTGAAATCATCTGTATGAGACCATATCATGCCCTATTATCAAGGGAGACATTGCTGAAAGTTTATTATTTATATTTATCATTAAAAAATAATTCTTTTATTTGTTCATCATTGAATTAAGCTTTAAAGGCCAACTAAACTTACATAACTAGTCACAAATTCAACTTTTAAAGTGTTAATATCGTGTTAAATATCATCGTTGTTACAAAGAATAAATATATTTCTAAAAATAATTAAAAATAAACTACTTGCAACTAAATGAATGACGTGAACATTTCTTAGTGGAAAAAAATCATTTTTCCTATTAAATTTTTTTTGAAAGATTTCTTGAAATATTAAATAATATTAACATTGTCACGTTTTGTTCACTTCTCACTTACAGCGAGGTAAAAATTAATAAAATTTATTAAAAATCATTATTTAAGCAAATTATCGTTGTTTATAACTATCTTCTTCCATAGCACTGCTAGATAGTTACAGCTTTTTTCTGGAATTTGCAACTTTTGTTAACTTTTTACTTAGAGTGAGGGAATAATTATTTCAAATTCACAAAAATAATTGTGTAAACAATTTATTATTGTCTTAAATAATATCTTCTTTTAGTAATGCTAGAAAGTTGCGGTTTTTCTGAAATATCTAACTTTTTGTCTACTTTGCACTTAGAGCGTGATATAAATTACTAACAGAAAAAAAAGTTTACCCAAATTAGTATTGTCCATAACTATCTTCTCCTATATTAATGCTAGATAGTTACGGTTTTTTCTCAAATTTTTAACTTTTTTTCCACTTTCCACTTAGTCAGGTGATAATACAGGCTAGTTATCAAAACATAAATGATTATACAATTTATTTTTAATAATATTTATTTTAAATAATGCTACAAAATTACGGGTTTTTCTGAAATTTCTAGCTCAACTATTTCGTTGTTAATACTACTTTTTGGGTTTACGAATTGATCTGTTTTTTTAGAACATCTTTTTTGGTAGAAAAATTAACAATTTTGTTGAAAATTTGAACTACTTTGCTAAGATCTATTTTTTTCCTCGTTTTCAAGAAACTTTCCTATTTTCTCATTTTTCGCTCACATGCTAACTTAATTAATAATAATCCAATAAGAAAATCTAACCTTCTTTGGTTGAAAGTTAATTCGTGTTAATTAAAAAGTCTACTATACATTTTTTTAAATGAATTCATTTTTTTCCGGTTAAAAATTCTAGTATTTGTTTGAAATTTTTATTATTTTATTAACAATTCAACTATTTTGATGAAAAAATATCTTTTCTGTTAGGAAATTTAATTTAAATTAATTTATTGTTTGCATGTTTAATTAATTTATTAAACATTTATTTTTATTATTAAAAAATGGTTTTCCTAAATGAAGATTTTATTATTTCATTTTTACCTAAAAATTATCATTTTCATTTGAAAATGACTTTTATTGTTGGAAATTCATGTATTACAATTTTCGTTCAAAATTGATCTTTCTTGGTTCAAAATTCAACTGCTTGGTTAAAAAAATTAACTGCATTATAAAAATTAATTTTATTGGTAGAAGATGGGACGATTTTATTAAAAATGTATCTTTTTGGTAGAAAATTATAATCATTTTTAGTACAAAATTATTCTCTTCGGTTCAAAATTAAACTATTTGATTTAAAGTTAAAATAGTTCATTAAAAACTAATTATATTAGTTGAAGAACTATGGTTCATGTTGGAAAGTTTACTAGTTCTCTTGAAAAGTCGTTTTTTTAAATAAATTTTTTATTCTAAAAATTTTAACTATTCCATTTTTTTTAAATAACCGGGATCGTTTTTAGTTGTAAATTTAACTTTATTTTGTTAAAACTTCGTTTTTTTGGAAGAATATTGTAATATTTTTTTGGAAAAAATTCTTCTTTGTCTGTTAAAAATTCAACTAGTCGGTCAAAAATTTAACAAATATTTTTCAAAAACGAAGAAAGGTATGTTACGAAAATCTCGAAAATTTAAGATTTATTTATGCTAAATTTTATTATTACATTTTTAGTTAAGATAATTCATTTTCAACCAAGAAAAAGGGATTTTTCAACAAAATAGTGAAATTTTCAACCAAACTGATGAATCTTTATTAAAAAAATTAATTCTTAACAAAAAATGTGCAATATATGTTAATGAAAATACATGTTTTCAATAACATAATTAAGTTGTCAACTGAAAAACTTAAATTACTTAGCAGACATTGAGAAGCTACATTTTTAGTAAAAAAAATTTATTTAAAAAAAAATGTCAACCAAAATTGTTGAATTTCTAACCAAAGAAATTAAATTTTAAATAAAATTTGCAACTAAAAAATATACATTTTTAACCAAAAAAATGATTTTTTAACCATAAAGATTAAATGTCTATCAAAAAATAATTTTAGAAGAAGAATGGAATAGTTACATTTCTAGTTAAAAAAATTAAATCTCAATAAAATGCTGATCTTCAAGTAAGGAAATGAATTTTCAACCAAACTACTGATTTTCTAACAAAAAATAATAATTTTGGACAATATGCATACATTTTCAACCAGATATTTTAATTTTTACTAGAATTGTCAACACATTAGTTGAATTTTTTACCAAAAAGGTGAATTATTTACCAAGAAGATTAGCATTCTATCACAAAAGACAAACTTTCAACAAAATATAAATTTTTTAAACAAATAGTTTAATTTTCAACTGAAGAAGATAAGTGTTAAACCAAATAAGGAATAGTTCATATTTCAGTTAAAGTTTTTGTAAAATCTTAAGAAATAGTTAAATTTTGAAATAACAATTTTCAACTATTAAAATAATAAATCATCAGCAATAAAAAATTAATTTTTGACAAAGTAGTTCCACTTACGACTAAGTAGTTGACTTTTAACCCAAAAAAGGTTTTTCAGTTTCTATTCACGATTAGTGAAAATATAAAAAATTAGTTAGATTGTTATTTATATTGGAAGAGAATAAAAATTGTAGTATAAAAAATATAAAAATCCATAACAAAATGTTGGAAAATAAACTGATTTAAAAAAAAGAACAATGTTCTAGTATTAAAAAAACGCAATTTATTTTTTGTAAATTATACAAATATTTGGACTACTCGAATATGGATACTTGTAAAAAATGAGAATATTATAATGCATGTAGTTACCCTAAAGCTGATCGCGCCGTTGCAGTTCACGTCAAAAGCTTTGAACACGTAATGGGCGTAGATGCTGGAGTCTGGAATACGACAGGGGAAAAATAATTAAATAATTATAATTTTTTTCTTCAAATTAACTTACTTCCA
>JAWWLR010000092.1:31875977-31889814 GCA_035041075.1 Acraspis erinacei | reverse complement strand
TTAATAAATCTTCAGGAAAAGTTAACCGCAGGCATCGGACTCGTTTGAGAAATTCAAAAAAGATTTTTTTTCAAGAGGAAAATTAGAGACACAATATGAGAGAGTCAAGCTGTGCAAAAAAAATATTTTTGAACAAACACGATCCACCATATTGTGAATCCAAAAATCAGTTGTTAAAAAAAACCTATTCATTAAGTTTAATTCATGCAAAAATAATTGCACGGAAGGACCTGAAAATTGTTACCAAACAACATTTTGAATTTTTTGCGGTTTCTTGCAATTTGTCTTTATTTTTTAAGGATTGTGAGTTTGAAATCTAATCTGTTTTGTAATTAAATTTTTTGGGGGAAAGAAACCATGAATTTTGAATTTTGGGAAAAAAGTTTTCTGTTACTGGATTTGTTAATAGAAAATTGTTTTTTTTTCACATGACAAATGGCGTCTCTTTTTCTAAAAATTTAAATTTTTAATTTAATTTTTCTGATTTTTTTTTAAATAATTTAAAGAGCTATTTTTCATCATTCTCAGGTAGTCCTCGATTGATTGTAATAAATAAAAAAAATTTTAATCAAACGTTGATTTTTGCGGATTCTTTTAATTTCCTTTTATATTTCTTTTATATTTCTTTCATTTTTACCATAGTATTACTGGACCTGTCTGTTTGATTTAAACCATGCAATTATTTAAATAATAAATAGAGATGTTAACTGACGAGCTTACTCTAAAAAGGAAACATATAAACTTGGGCAAATTTTTCAAAAAGTAAAAAAAAAACTTTGTAAGTTCTAATAAATTTTCAAAAACTTGATTTTATTCCTCTTCGATGAAAACGGAAAAGATAGTTCCATACAGCTCATCATATAGACTTAGAAACAAAGAAAAACACTATGTTTTCTTATTCAAATTTTAAATATGTTCTCTTATTAAAATTTCCTCGAAATCTGTTGAGACACTCAAAAAATCCTTGAAAACTCGTTATTTTTAAATCCGTTGAAATTCTTATAAATCCCTTGAAATATTATCATTTCTTTTGAAATCCTGAGAAATCCCTCTAAAGTATTGTTAAATTTCTTGAAAGCTCTGTAACCCTTCAATTAAATTAATATTTTCTAAAACCTATTGAAAATCACTGAAATCTGTGGAGATATTCTGAAATTCCTAGAAGACTCCTTAATTTTTTTTAAATCCGTAGAGATCCCTAAAGTTCCTTATAAATCCGTTAAAATCTACTAAAATATTTTTAATGTTATTGATACTCTGGATGCCTTTTCAAAATATTTTCAAATTTTCTGAACTCATACGAAATTATTTAAAAACTCTCGAAAATATTTTCAGGTCTCGCTAAATTCCGTGGAATCTTTTAATATTTTCTGAACCCCTTAAAATCCTTTAAAATCTTTTCCAAATTATAAAATCCATAGTAATCCCACGAGAAATTGATTAAAATCCCGTGAAACATCTTTAACTCTGAAACATCTTTTAAAATTCCTTTAAAAATTATGAAATCTTTCAAATCTGCTGAAATCCTGTAAAATCTAATAAAGTTCCTTGAAATCTTTTATATTTTCTGAAACTCTTTGAAATTTTTTAAAATGCCCGCAACGCTTAAAAATCCATCGAAATCTTTGTAATCTTTTGAAATCGACTGAAATCCATTTATAAAAATGAAATATATTGAATTCCTCTGAGATTCCTAGACAACTCGTGAATTTGGTTAAAACCTTTAAAACCAGTTGAAACCATTTAAAAACTCTTTATTTCGTTGGAAATCCTATGCATTCCTTAAAAATTGTGAAATATCAGTAAATATCTTGTAATGTCTGAAATATGTAAAAATCTCTACAATTGCCTTGAAATTTATTTTCTTTAAAGTTTTCTAAAAAAACCTTTTGAATCTATTGACATTCTTTGAGGTTTCTGAAATTTTACAAAATTATATGTAAATCCCTAAAACATTGCACATCTCATTCAATTCCTTGGAATCTTCTAGAATATTCCTAAACTCTTTAAAATCCTTAAAAATCATTCTAAGATTATTTGCGAATTCTCGGAAATTGACAGCATTTTTTTTTTAATTCGGTATTTTCCGAACGAGCTTCAGCATTTAGATTTTCTTATTGTATTCTTCGTATATATTAATTCTTTCTCTTTCAATTGGTCTGGAGAAAGCTTTTGAAATTTAAAAAATTACAAACTGACGGCTGTTTTTCTAAAATTCTTGAAAGTGGACTTCCTCAAAAATCCCACTTTTTAAAGCTTGTGTATTTTTTGCTTAGAAATTTCTCGTAGTATGCACTATATATCGTGAGTTTAATTGTTGGTCAATCACTATTTCACGATAAAAAAATTATTTTGGAAAAGTTAAGTTTTTAGATTTTTCTCAGCAACAGGGAAAGGTATAAAATAATGTTTAGATAATAATAGTTTAAACATCTACCTAGAAAATTTCTACCAAAAATACTTTTTACTCTTACTATTGATACATTGAATTGTTCACGAGAAAAAAACTTATAGCAAAAAAATGTTCTGGCTACAAAAATGGTTACGCACAAATTAAGCAGAAAATAAAAAAAGGGAGATGTTCAAAACATGAAAAGAGGATTTACAGAAAAACCCCACCCAATTTTTTTCTGCTATTTTTAAAAAGCTTCTACATTTATAAAAAAAGGTACCCTATTCTCTTGATATGGGTTGAACCATTTTCGCGGGGATGGGTCATTTTTAATGATAATTTTTGTTCGTAAACGATGCAAGCTATCAAAAAACACTAAAAGGTTTTTCTTGTAAAACTTTTCTGGATGTTTTAACTTTTACCTGAACATTTTTTTCCTTTCGTTCTTTCCGAGAGAAATCCAGAAATTAGAATTTTACAACATAATTTGTTTCAATGAAGCATTCGTCTTCCAAGAACGAATCTCATGATCTATGTATAGTACATATTGTCAGCTATCTTAAAAAAAGTTAAAAAGAGGCATTTTTGAGAAAATCCGCTTTCAAGAGTTTTACAAAACAGTCGCCATTTTGCCGTTTTTTATTTAAACCAAGGCTTGTTCAGAAAATACTGCGTATTGAAAAAATGCTGTCAATTTTGAGAATTTGCTGGTAAGCTTCGAATGAGTTTAACAAGTCCAACAAACAAATTTTAATTAATATACGAGATCCTTTATTTTCAGTATAGAATGATGACTAAAAAAAAATAATTCTAAAACGTTTGAATTCCTCTGAAATCTCATTAAAGTTGTCCAAACCGCTTGAACTGAAATCTTTGATACACTCAAAGTCCCATATAATAACAGTTTAGAGGGTTGCCTTGCCCTGGCCTTGTTACTAAATCGGTACCCTCGAAACGTAAACAGTCAGGGTCGCCTGAACCGTTTCCACTTTAAATGCCTAATGTTGCGCAATATACTCGACCGAGTACTCGCGCGCCGCGGCCCTCCCGAGGCTTTCGTCAAAACCGTCTCTCGTCGCGCCTCCTTGAGAAATTGTGAGGGCCAGCAGTTCTAGGAATTGCAAAACCGTAACGGCTTCTATGAGATCTGGAGTGTATTTTCTTAAATTCCTGGAAATCTGTTAAATTACCCTCAGATTAATAAAATCGATTGAAATCCTTGAAATTCTTTAAAAGCCATTAAAATATTTTTAAATTTCGTAAACTCTTTAAAATCCCTTGAAATTGTTAAAAATGTATAGGAATTCCTGATAACGTATGAAATATCATTACTTCTTTTGAATTCCCATAAATCCTTGAAGCATTTTAAAATTCTAAAAAAAATATTGAAATCTTTAATTTACACCAAACTCTCGTTTTCAATCACCCCCTTCTCCGCTTTCCTAGAACTGCTTGCTCGCTGAGTTTCTCAGGGTAGTCGGGCAAGAGCGGTTGCGACATTATATATAGATAGATATTCCAATTAGAAATGAGTTAGGCAGCCCTTACTGTTTACGTTTCTGTCCACCCGTAATCAATCCAAGGCCATTTGAAGGCAACCCCCGAAACTTGACTGAAAGAGAGAGTTTGGTGTATTTTTAAAATCATTTAAGAAGATTTAAATCTTCGAAATCTTTAAGATTTACAAGAATACTTAGAAATCTATGAAATACTTTGGAAATTTTCTGAAAACATTTGAAATTGGATCAAATACTCTAAGAGCTTTAAAATCCTAGAAAATCCTTACAAATCCCAGAGACTAGTAAAAATCCCTTATAACCCCTTAGATTCTCTTTTAAATCTTTAACATCTCTTGAAATCTTTAGAAAATCCTTTAAATGCTGTGAAATATTTTTAAATCCGTCCATTCGTCCGCCTGTTGTACTGTTCTCAAAGTAGGGGAAGTAGGCGAAGCGACAGGAACATGAGGGTGAAGGCGAGGAAGTAAGTTTGAGTTAGGGAAAGTAGGGGAAACGATTAGAAATGAAGATGACGAGAAGAGGGGAGGTGCACTAGAAGAGCAAGAAATTTGGCAGCGGGCGAAGGATGAAGTGACTTAAGGGGAAGTAGGGGAATGTAGGCGAAGTGGGGCATGATGGGAATCGCAGGGGGAGGTTTTAACGACTTTTTTTGCAGGTGCCGGCGACTACTTTAACTATTTTTTTCTTATTAGTAGCAAAATAGTTGCATCGTTAAACAGTGTCAATACTGACTTTAAAGAAAGTTTAAGGTTACAATTATTGTTCAATTTTGAGATCTGATTTCAAGACTTTAAACTTTAAAATGTTAGGATTGAAATTGCTCAAGATAATAAAATTAAAACAAGGTTTGGAAAATTTAGGACAATGCACTAACAATTTTCAGGAAAGATTAAAGTTGGCCTAAAAACGTTTCGTACGCAAGTGAAGATAGCGATGCTTTGATATAAAATGCTTGTAGGTCACCTTCATCTACTCTACAATCTACATGTGTCTACGTTTCTCGCTTTATCCTCTATTCTCTGGGAATGCTTTAAGAAAGTTCATTTCTTGCACTCATACCTATTTTCTTCTGAAGAATTTTTCTCTCGCCTTGACTTTTTCAGACATAGGACGGACAGGAAAAAGGACAAAGTAAACCTGTATTTGTCAGAGCGTCGCAGCAGTGTTGCAGCATCAAAGAATAAAATATTGGAACCATCATCAAAATATGCTTCATTGATGGATGGTTCAACATCATCAAAGAGTGATGATCAAAAGAGTGAAAGGAAGAAAGGAGGTACTACATTTATTTCATTTAATTTTTCATTTGCTTTCATTATTAGATTTGTGAGGTCACCTATTGTTTATATCTGTTCCGAGGAATTCAATTTCGAGCACAAAAATGTATGCGAGAAGGAACTGCTTTAACTTTTAATTGGTTTTCTAGGCTGTAGCTGACAACATGGAATGAACCAATTAATTACTGAAAATGAATCTCAAATGAATCTTCATTTTCTCTTTATTTTTCTAGCAATAAAAAAATATTATTGAATCAATAGGTCTCATTCAAAAGTAGAATTTTATGATATAAATAAATATCTACTAAAACAATGATTTTCTTGCATTTTTTAAATTCCTTGATTTAAATTACTATGAAGTTGCATTTACGACTAAATATTCGAACTTTAAAGTAAATCAGACGAATTTTCAACACAATAGTTTAACTTTTAACCAAGAAATTGGATTTTCCACCCATAAAGATGAATTTCCAACTCAATGGTCTAACTTTTAATTTAAAAAAATTGAATTTCAACCAAAAACCAAATAATTTAATTTTCAAGCAGAAAATACGAATTATTTTGAAGGTAGTTGAATTTTCTAACCGAAAAAAAATTTAAACAAAAAGATGAACTATCAACCAAAAATGTGAAAGTTGATATTTTAACACAAAAACCCCTAATTTTCAGAAAATAATTAAATTTTCAACAAAATAGTTGAATTTTTTTACCAAATAGTTTAATTTTCAACCTAGAAAGATGCATTCTGAACAAAAAATGTAATTGTTTATTTTTAAACAAATTGCTGAATATTGAACTAAAAGAGATACATTTTGAAACAAAAATAAAAAGCTAAATTAATAGTAAAAAATTAAATCTTCACAAAAAAAGATATTGTCCAAACAAAAAGACGAATTTTCAAAGAATAAAGTTTTTTATGTCCAGAAAGAAATAAAATTATCCAAATTGTTTAAATTTCAAGACAGAAGACGAATGTTATATTTTAAGTTAAAACAATTCATTTTAAATTTAAAAAAAATGAATTTTCAACAAATTAGTTAAATTTTCAAGAAAAAAGGATGAACCTTCAACAATAATAAAATTGTTAACAAAATAGTTCCACTTTACCAGAGTAGTTGCATTTTAAATTCAAAGAGATCAATTTTTAACAAAATGGTTAAGCTTACTAGCAAACAGATAAATTATCGATGAAAAAATATAAATTAAATAAAAAACAGTTGGATTTAACAAAAAAGGAAAATGAATTTTCAACAATACAATTGAATTTTCAACAAATTAATTGAATCTTCAATCAAAGAAGATTACTTTTAACGAAACAGTTGGTTTTTGACCAATTAGTTCAATTTTCAACCAAAAAATATGAAATTTCTACCAAAACAGATTGATTTTAAAACCAGAAAGACGAATTTTCAACGAAAAATATTAATTTTCTAACATAAAAAAATTCAAATAAAAAAGATGAGTTTTCAGAAAAAATGGAAAAGTTACATTTTCAATTAAAGAAATTAATTTTTAATCGAGAAAATTTTTTAATTTTCTACCAAATAGGTGCTGTTTCAAACATAGAAGATTAATTTTCAACCAAGCACTTGAATTTTTGACCCAATAGTTCAATTTGTAACCAAAAAATATAAAATTTCTACCGAATGAAACAAATCTTTATCAAAATACATGGATTGTCAAACAAATTATTTTAAACAGTTAAATTTTAAACAGTTAAATTTTCAACACAAAATATTAAATTTTTACAAAAAGTTTATTTTCAACCAAAAAAGAGGAAACTTCAAAACAAGAAGATTAGTTTTCTATCAAAAACGACGAACTTGGAACTAGAAAGGATGAATTTTCAAGCAAAATGGAAAATATGCATTTTAACTAAAAAAAATTAATTTCAAACTAAAAATGTATTTGCAACAAAATAGTCAAATTTTCAACCAAAAAGATAGAATTCCCCAAAAAATTGTGTAAAACAAGGTAGTTCCGCTTTTGCCGAAGTAGTTTAATTTTCAATAAAAAAATATCCATTTTCCACGGAATAGTTAAACTCTTTATCAAAGAGATAAATTTTCAAACAAAGAACATGAATTTTCAATAAATAATGTAATGCTAGATATGTCAAACCTAAAATATTTTAATTTTAGTTTAAAAACAGTTGAATTTTCAACCCAAAGGGACGATTTTTTAACAAAATAGTTTAATTTGAAAGTAAGTAATAAAATTCGAAACTAAAAATATAATCTTCAGGAGGATGCAACTGCAAACAAATAAATAGAAATACAAGCCGAAGAAATAACTTACAAGAATATTATATAAGCGAGGGCGCAAAGCTTCATTTTCAAAATTCCCTAA
Organism: Acraspis erinacei; assembly: GCA_035041075.1. Lineage (NCBI taxonomy): Eukaryota > Metazoa > Arthropoda > Insecta > Hymenoptera > Cynipidae > Acraspis > Acraspis erinacei. Next base: position 31,882,276 of record JAWWLR010000092.1, on the reverse strand, counting down.
TTTTTCATTGTCGCCGACCATATTAATATTCAAAGACCAGAATCTTAATTTTGTAATATTTTTAACATAAAATATTTTATATAAGGAGTAAAACAATTCAAAATCAAAATGTCTAAATTTATTGTCCTTCGCAGTCATTTCAAGTGCCTTTTATAGAAACTCCATGACTTTTGCCAGATTTTTTTTTAAATTCTCTAACTTTAATTGACTAATAAAATTCCCTAAAATTCTTCTTTTGAACTAAAACGATTTCTTTTTTATAGATTTTTTTGTATCCAGGCCTTTTTTACATTTTTTAAATAAAAAAATATATCATTTTTTATAGTTGAATATCGATTTGATGATACAATATTATGCTATTCGATTTTATGGGTTGAAGTTTCTACATTATGCATTAGATTTTTATTCTGTACATGCGGGTTGAATTGTGCAAGAGCTGCTATACTATATTCCGTTAGAAGCTATCTAAAATCGGAAAGTATCGTCAATAAAGATATTTTAGTGTCGGTCTTATCGCACAAGCACAGGATGTTTCCATAATCACCTGCATATATGTACTATTTTGCATATATTTTATGTACCGGTAGAAATTTCCCCTGGAGAGTACAGGGTGGCGGCGAAACTTCACTTACAAAATTACCTCACTCTTCCCTAATGTTGCCTATTAAGAAGTCAATAAAGTCGTTACAACTTTTCCTTTCCTGCTATCACTCCTTTTCTATCTTCCCTTATATCAGATGTCTTATTCAGTTATATTTATTCTTCCCCTCCATTCCCATTTAATCGCATCTTACTCCCCTCCGCAACCACTACCATTCACATATCCGTCACCCTAATCACTTCAAGTACTTTCCTTTCCCTTTTACGCCTCCTTCACTTCTCCTCGTCAACGTCCCTTCCCCTACTACCCCTTATATAACAGCCTTCATAAGCCCTTCCCTCCTCATGCCTATCCCTACTTTCCAGTACACTTACCTCACTTGTCCACCTTCACCTCCCACTTCACCTTTCCTACCACTACTTCTATATTTACGCTGTTCTCACCTAATCTCTCCCGTTCCCTACTTCCATCCCTTGCTGCCCATATCCCACTTTCCCTTACAAATACTTACCATAATTCGTCTTCCCTAATTCCCCTCTCTTATATCATATCCTGTGTATCAAATTATATTTATTTATTCCGTCCATTCCCATTTAGTCCTCTATATTACAATCCTATTCAGATATGCCCCATCCCTAACTACGTAGGTTATTTTACCATCCCTTTTACATATCCTTCACTTCCCCTCATCTACTGCCCTTTCCTAACTTCCGCTTCTATAACAGACTTCATAAGGACTCCCTTATCCATGTCTCTTATTACGTGCCATCAAACTCATTTTGCTTACACAAGTTTACACCATATTCCACCTTCCCTACCACCCCTCGCATGTTTACGCTCCTCTCCCCTCTATCTTCCCTTATATTATATCATGTCTTATTCAGTTATATCTCTTCTTCCTCTCCATTCCTATTTAGTCACATCTTACTCCCCTCCACACCACTACCATCCACATATCCCTCACCCTAATCACTTCACTTACTTTCCTTTCCTTTTTACACCTCTTTCACTTCCCCTCAACTACTCTTATTCCCCAACTTTTCCTGATATAACAACGTCCATAAGCCCCCATTACCTATGCCTTTCCCTAGTTCCCATTACACTTCACTTATTTTCCCTTCCCTTTTACACCTCCTCCACTTCCGTTGATCTTCCCTTCATCTACTTGTCCTTCTATAATAACCTTTATAACCCCTATCCTCCCTAACCATGCCTCTCACCAGTTCCAATTAAATTCATCTTTTTTGTTCCCCTTCAACACCTACTAAACCTTCCACACTGCCTCTCATATATTTACTCTGTTCTCACCTATTGTCACCCCATCCCCACTTATATCCCTTGCTACACCTTCCCCACTTTCTCTTTCCAATACTTTCCATACTTCCTCATCTGATTCCCCTCCATTTCTCTATTTTCTAACCCGTAAAAAAAGTCTAATGGACGGAAGCCCGGCCGAATCCAAAGGAAATTAGAAGAATTAGTATGAAAATACTTCGAACCAATCAAAGTGAAATTGGAAAGAATTCAAATGCTTGGGGACAAATTTTGAAACTGTAAAGAATTACAGTAATTTTCGTAAAATTGGTGTGAATGTAGACGAATTTAAGGAAAATGAGAAGAATTCGATGATATTCATAAAAATACAAGTGAACTGAAAAAAATGAATTGTATTCAGTAAGTTTGAAATACGTTTAGCGAAATAGAAGGGAATGCAAAACATGAATTTAAAAGAATTTAGGAGAAAATAAGAAAAAACTAAAAGAAAATTGAATCGAGTGAATTCAAAATAATTCAAGTAAATTTAAAAAAATCGAAAGAATTCAAAAGAATGGAAAATAATGTAAAAGAATTTGGGATAAATGCATAGGAATTCAAATGAATAGCAAAAAATGTTCACAAATGTCTTTAAATCTTGGAACATTTATTTGAATACATTGAGAGCTTTTAAAATACCCTAACATACTTGATCGGAAATCTTATAAAATCCCTCGAAATATTTTAAAATATCATGAAGCCTCATAGATATTTTAAAATTCATCCATATCTTTCGAAATTCTATAAAATTCTTTAGAATCACATGAAGATTTTGTTAACTGGCTTAAATTTATTGAAAACAATAGAAATCCCCGACATTTATTTTTTAATCTTTTGAAAATGCCTTGTGATATTTTAAAATATCCTAAAACTTAACTTATTTCCCAACCTTTGGAATACTATTAAATTACTGGAATCAATTGAAAATGCGTTGAAATAATTCAGAATATCCTAAAAGATTTCAAATTCTTAATAGACCTTTTCAATTATTGAAATCAATCCCTTTGAATTTTTGTAAAGCACGTGTAAATTCTTTGGAATTTTTGAAAATACCCTAAAATATTTTAAAATATTTTAATTCTTTTGAAATTCTTTCAAATGATTGAAGTCTATTGAACATCCTTCGGAATCCTTTACAATACACATCAATATTTTAAATCCCTTAGAATTTTTCTAAATCCTTTACAATTTTTGAAAGCTCTTGAAAAGTAATTGACATTTTTTAAATTAACTTAAAATCTTCAAAATTATTTGAAATGACTTCAAAATATTGAAATCTACAAAAGAAACCCGAACAAAATTTTGAAACCCTAAGAAATCCCTTCATTCTTACCAATAAATCTCTCTGTAATCCATTACAATATTCATGAAAATTCCGTGAAATAATATGAAATCTGACGATATTTCAGAAAATTGTGGGAAATTTCTTAGAAAACCTGGAAAACTTGTAAAGTCCTTTATAATCATTGAAATCCTGGGAAATATGATAAAATATTTTGAAGTCCTTAAAAATATCCTACATTCTAAAATATTTCAAATCCTTTAAAATACCATTCAGTTACTGCAATTAGTGGAAAATGCCTTGGAATAATTTAGAATATCCTAAAATATTTCAAGTTCTTTTAAATCCTTTCAAATTCTTAAAACAAACTGAAAATTCTTTGAAATCCTCTCAAATTCCATACAATATTAAAATCCTTTGAAATCTTTTGAAATCCCTTGAAACTTTTTAAAGCCCTAGAAAATGTCTTCGAATTTTTGAAAACACTGAAAATATTTCAAATCCTTCGAAATCCCATTAAACTAATTGAATAAATTGAAAATTCCTTAGAATATTTTTAAGTCTTTAAAAATCCTTTGAAATCCCTCTAAATTAAGGAAATCTATTGAAAATACCTGGGTATTTTTTTAAATGGGCCAAAATTTTTGGAAATACTCTTTGAGATCCATTAAAATAGTTTTAAAAATCCCGTAAAATTACATGAAAGCTGATGACACTTCTTGAAATTCTGGAAAACAATACTTTGAGAACTTTTAAAGCCCATTAAAATTATTAAAATCCGAAATTCTAATTTTTTTAATTCCCTAAAATCATTAATATCCTCAGAAATTCCTTGAACATTTTTTATCTATTGAGAATGTCTTAGAATCTTTGAAAATACCATATATAAAATTTTTTAAACCTTCAAGATCTTTTCAAAGATTTTGAAATCCCTTCAAACTGTTAAAATTTGACGCAAATTCCTTAGAAGTTTCTAAATATACTAAAATTATTGAATTTATTTGTAATCATTTTAATTTATAGAAACCTGTTTAAAATACCCTAAGATAGTTTAAACCCTTTCAAATTGTGTAAGACCCCTTGAAGTTTTTAAAAAATATTCCAAAATCTCTCAAATGTGTTGAAATCCCTCAAAATTATTGAAATCTATTGAAAATTTCTTGTAATATTTTAAAATATGTTAAAATCCCTTAAAACTTTTTAAAGCTCTAAAAATTTCCTGGAAATTATGTAGAAAACCCTAAAATCTAAAATTCCTTGGAGTTTTTAGAATACTCTATAATACTCTGCTTGAAAAAAATTTAATTTCAAATTATTACATTTTAAACGTTTTTATTCAGAAATGATACAAGTTCAGTTTCTTTCTAGTCCAATCGAAACATTCTCCTTTTCAAAAATTGTAACTAATCTAAAACTGTTTGAATTGAAACGTTTTCAATTGAAGTACATTAATATAATTCTTTTTTATTTCAAAAACTTTTTAAAATTTAATTCAAAGCGATTCGTGTGAATTTTACTTATGTCAAATAAGCTAAATAATTAAGTGAATTTAATATGAAATCTAATAAAATTTAATGAAAGTATGAAGTTGATACGTAACTTAGGTAAGAATGTATAGGTTTTTCAATTTTTGCTCTCGAAATAAATCTTAACCGCTAGGTGCCTTCAGAAAGTTTGTATTGGTGGCATTTCCTGCAATCCAATAAATCACGATAAATTCGATAAACTGCCTTGTTACATAATGCGCAATTTCTCTATAGATATCGAGGACATCATGGGCAGTGCAGATACGCTCTTCAAGTTAAATGGCGACAGACTGTCTACGACTGAAACCCAGTCCAAAACAAAAATGTCGACACAATTCGACAGCTCTGAAGCATAAAAATTGTCATCCAATCGCAAAGCGACTTTTATTTTTTTTATTATTGCCACTTATATTTATTCTATTTACACAAAAAATGTTTTTAAAACTATACCGACTAGAAAACTTTGTACATTTATTAATTTTGTAAACAGGATGGCCAAATAACTTCGTTTTCAAAATTCCCTGATTTTCTCTAACCAATTTTTGAATTTTTTGGACCCTTATTAATCAATGAGGAGCATGTTAATCTTGTATCCTTTTTATTACAAAGTTTTTTAAGAAAGGAATAAAACAATTGCAGTTTAAAATTGATTCTTCTTTATTTCAACCTAAAAATATTACTTTTGTACCATAAAAGATGAATTTTCAAATCAAAGGGACGAATTTTCAACCAATGAGTTGACTTGCCGATCAAAAATAATTATTTGAAGCGCTACACTACATAATTGCGTAAGTACCAAAACCAGATACTAACATGAGAAACAAAGAACTGTCTAAATTTCACGAAATTAATTTTAAACAAAAAACGAAAATCCTAGAAGAGGTATTCATCCACGAGAAAACCTTTGTCTGTCGTTGACTGACTCTGTCATAACAACCTTATCATCTGCGAACGCTAACCCACGTACCGTCACTGTGCCGATTTCCACACCTTCTTCGTCAAAGAGGGCCATTCTTAGAGAGTTGCCCATGAATACAATAAATACAATACAAATACAATAAATACAATCTTCCTTCAAAGTAGTTGCACATTTTCTTGTTTTCTTCTGTTCTGATTTTATCTTCACTTTCCTTCACTAGTAGTGCTAATTTCCTCTTTTTGTGTATGTAATCATTTTTAAGTCTATTCCTCTCCTTATTGCTGAGGCCTGTAATTTTAAACTTTCTGTCATATGCTTTCCCTTTTCTTGAACGGTTGCTTGAATTTCAACATTCCACCATGCATCACCAGACATTCTTCCAAATCCGAAGTACCACACATTCTTCATACAACCACAGTACCACACACTTCAGTCGCAATATTAAAAATTACATCTCGGGTCATAGTCTATGCGATCTCTATATCTTAATTTTGTATTAACGCCTTCCATGTTGCATTATCTATACGTTCGTTTATCCTATTTTGAAGATCTATGTGTACTTCCGGTTTCTGTAGATTCTCAATCTTGATTCGCATTTGTTTTTTTCTGTGGTCCTTTTTCTTCCTTATCCCTGACGTAAAATTATTTTGGAGGCTA
>JAWWLR010000092.1:31820199-31831990 GCA_035041075.1 Acraspis erinacei | reverse complement strand
TCGTATAATATTAACTTGTTGCTGAAAAGTCAAATTTTTGCTCGAAAATTCAATTTTTCTAGAAAAAATTCGTATTTCTTTTGTATAAGTTTGATCTTGTTTGATCGAAATATAAACTATGACTCTTTTTTGTTGTAAATTTATCTTTTTAGGTTGACAATTCAATTATTATGTTCAAAATTTAATTCTTTTGTTGAAAATTCAAGTATTTTGTTTAAAAAAAATATCGTTTGTAGTAAAAAATACATTTTTTTGTTTAAAATGAATTAATCGAGTTGAAAATATTAAATTTGTATCCGACAAAATAGTTTTAGTCAGTTTATAGAACATTTCATGTTGAAAGTATTTTTTTATAAAGGGCCTATAATTGTAATTCTTACAAAAATGAATCTAAATTTTGTGAAAAAAGGAGAAAATTGGGTTAAAATGTTCGATTTTAGCGATTAAGGGGATTTTTCAAATTTAACGGGAGAAAAGGGGACGGACTGGCATCCCTGGTAATATTATAAACTTTTCAAAATTATAATCTGTTCCGGAATTTTATTATTCAGAATTTTTTTATTCGGCAATTTTACAGTATTGGGAATTTTATTTTTCGGGATTTTTCAAATTTGATAATATTATAAACTGTCCGTATTTTTTTTATTTATGAATTTTCCAATTTGGCCATATTATAAACGGTTCGGAAATTATATTATTTTGCAAATCGGAAGTTTTATATTTCGAAAATTGTATAATTTGGGAATATTTCGACATTTTTCAGTCGTCCCAGGGATTTTAAAATATATTTAAGTTCAAATTCTTAACTAAATTTTATAAATAATACAGAAATAGTTTAATATCAACATTTCTGTTGAAAATTTTAGGTACAATTTCCGGATCATCGCGCGCTTATTCGAAAGATATAAAAATCGACATCACAAATGCGCAACAGGAAGACGCTGTATGTATTTTTGTACAGAAATTTAATAATATTTTAATACCTTATAGTATAACAATTATTCATAATTATAATATTAAGAGGAAAATAATTAGAAACATGGACTAATATCCACATAGAGTTTAAATTAATATAAACTTTTTCATTTCCGGGTCACTCTTCGTTTACTTCCGGTCTCTGAAAAAGTAAATCCGTTAAAATTACGGGTTTGAATTTTTTTTAGATTAAAAAAAGTCCATTAATTACGCCATTATGATTTTGGAAAGTTTAGATTCATTCGACCACTTCTCTCGTAAGATTTTATTTTTTTAGTCAATATATAGAAAATATATCAATTATTTTTACTGTGAAAAAAAATCAAAGGATTTCATGAGATTTTAAAGCATTTCAAGAGATTTCAAAATATTCCAAAGTATATCCACTAACAGAATTTCAAAATATTTAAAAGAATTTAAAAAATTTTCCGATTAATATAAAGCATTTTGAGGTATTTCAATGACTTTCAAAATATTTTATTAATTTAAAAATAATTTCAAGATTTTTAAAAAGGTTCCTACGGATTTTAAAGATTTTAATTAATTTTAAAGAGCTTTAGAAGATTTCAAAGGCTTTTAAGAGATATCATTCAGTTTAGAATGCGTAATTAAAAAATGTTTTACTTTAAAAATGTTCCATTTTAGATTTTAAATAAAAGAATTTTAAAATGCAGCTTTTAAAATCGAAGCTTTTGGATAAAAAACATTTTTCGTTCATCAACTGTGGATATAAATTAATGATTTTTAACATTGAATTTTATTTAAAGATTTAAAAAGTGAATAATAATTGATTTTACAAGAAGATTCCGAATCAGTTCACAGTTTTAGAATTTCAAGATTTTAACGTTAAAAAATAAACTTGAAAATAATGTATTCAATTTTATTAAATGTCAAATCTTAGTTCAGTTTAAAATATTTCGGCTTATGTAAATTGAAGCAAAATAAGGTCGAAAATGAAATTCGCAAGGCTCAAGCTTGTGGCTAGTATACTCATTTTTAGAATGCTTCTGCTCATAAGCAGCAGGCCTCGGAATCAGCAGACTATTCACACTATTTTATTTTGGATAAAAAACTTTTTTCATCAACTGTAGATATAAATTAATGATTTTTAAAATTGAATTGTACTTAAAGATTAAAAAAGTGAATAATAATTGATTTTACAAGGCGATTCCGAATCAGTTCACTATTTTAGAATTGGAAGATTTTAACGTTAAAAAATAAACTTCAAAATAATGTATTCAATTTTATTAAATGTCAAATATTAGTTCAGTTTAAAATATTCATTTTTTAATCCTATGAAACTTTTAGAAGCTTTTTAAGAATAACTGTGAAAGGCTTCAGAAGAATAAAAAACATTTCCTCAAAACTCCTAGGAAAATTAAAAACTTTTTAATTTTGAAAAATTAATTTCAAGAGATTATTTAGAAAGATTTACAAAATTATGAAACCTTAATGTGTAACATTATAAGGAATTTTTGAAAAATTTTAGAAAAAATGCGAATAATTTAAAAAAATGTTTAGAAGTTCTGCAAAATTTAAAAATGAAATTAAAATTTCAAAAAATGTTAAACAATGTGTAGATTTTTTAAAATTTTGAAATAAAATTTGGAAGCTTTTTAAGCATTTTAAAACTATTTAAAATAAAAATAATTTAACTTTTAACTCAAGAAATGTTTACAATTTTTAATTTGTCTAGCTTAAAATGTTATAATGCTGAATTTTTTTTTTAATTCATTGATTAATTCTTCAATTTAGAGCATTGAACATGATAACGTAGATTCATATTTTTGGAACTGAATCTGAAACTTTAAACTCTACATATAATTAAGAAAAGTTAAAAAATTTATTTGGCAGTTAACTGCATTTAATTAAAAATTTTTCACTTCAAAAGTTTAAACTTTTGATTTTCTTTGATTAAAACGGAATTTCAAAGGAATTCTGAATATGATAAAGGGTTTCCAGGATTTTTAATGGTTTTTAATAAATTTGAATGGATTTTAATTTTTTTAAGGGACTTCAAGAGATTCGGAAAGATTCCCACCGTTTAAAAAAGATTTTAACGAATTTTAAAGGGATTTCAAAAATTCCAAAGGATCTCATGAGATTTCGAAAAAATTTATGGAATTTCATGGATTTTAAGTTTTTTTTAGAAATTTAATGGAATTATACGGCTTTTCAGCATGATAGTTTTCAATAGTTGTCAGTTTTCTCAATATTTCTCAAAATATTTAAAATTCTGCAATTTTGAACAGTGAAAATGACAGTGATTTTTATGTACAGAAATTATATTTTTTAGTAAAAAAAATCCATCCAGTCCTTTTAAATATAAATTGATACTACACGATGTAATATTTATTAATAATGTACTTATCGTTTTCAAAATGTATATAATTTTAATTTAAAATTGGCCTTGAAATGGAAGTTTTCTCATTAAATTAATTTCTAGAATAATTTCCTGAGGTTTCAAATTTTAAATTTAGTAATATTGCAGTTTCAAATTCAAAGATTCAAAATTTCAGAACAATTCCACTGTTAAATATTTAAAAAATTTCATATTAAAAGACTTCATAGTTTCGAATTTAATAATTTTAGATGTAAATATGGAGAAATTTCGAATTAAAAAGCCTAAAATAAAATAAAAAATCATCTTCAAAAATTTGGAATTAGATCATTTATTTAAAACTGAAAAATATTTGATTGGAAAATTTGAAGAATGTATCATAATTATAAAGGAAGGTTTGAAGTTTAAATATTTGTAATTGATTTTAAAATAAAAATTCCGGTAATTTTAAATTGTCGCAATTTTAGGGTTCCGAATTTGCATTTTGGACACTAAATGTTTCATTTTTCCCGTTCACAGGTTTTCATTTTGCAGTTTTGTTTTTTATTTAATATTTATTTAATATTTTTATTTAAAATTACTATTTTTTTTGAAAGTTTTCTTAGAATTCAAAAGTTTTTAATTATTTAATTTTTAACGCTTTTAATTATAAATAATACAATTTCAATTGTTAAAAAAATATATATATAAATATAAGGAAAATGAGTTGAACTGTATAATTTCTAAGTCGAAGCGCTAAAAATTAAACAATTTTATTCTGAATTGAAGAATCATGAAATAGAATGATTTTTAAATTATTTTAAAATTCAAAAAAATTGAAATTGTATTATTTATAATTAAAAAGCATTGCTAGTTAAATAATTAAAATTTAAAAACTTTTGAATTTTGAAAAAAAACTTTCAAAATAAATTCAACGAATGCGAACTTCATTTAAAACTAAAAATAAATTTAACGGCTTAAAAATTAATAATTTTGATTTGATAATTATAATTTGCAAATTGCAATTAATTCAATTTTAAACAAATTTTAAACTCATTTATAAATTTGTCAACTTCAAACCTTCCTTTAGAATTATTACTCATTCTATAATGGATTTTTAAAATGTATGATTCAAAGTCAATAGATTTCTTGCAAAAAGGTGTTAACAAAATTTTAAAGGAATTTAAACAGATTTCCAAAGCTTTCTGGGGATATCAAAAGATTTGCAAAAATTGCCCAGGATTTGAAGGACTTTTAACGGATTTTATGAGATTCCAAGGGATTTTAATATATTATATTTTTAAGGTATTTTAAGATATTTGAAAATATTTCCACAATTTTTAAAGATTTTAATCAATTTTAAAGAGATTTCAAAGATTCTAAGGGATCTCATAAGGCATAAGATTTCGAAAATATTTACGAAATTGAGAAGGTTTTAACCGATTTATAAAATTTTCAAAAGATTTGACGGCATATATTTTTTTTAATTACGTAATTAATGGACACTACCTAACAAAATTGATTTTTCAGCCAATCGAACTTGAGAAGAATCCATTTGAAAAGAAGAAGGAAGTATGCATTTTGTGTAAATATAATATTGAACCAGACTACAAGAATGTTCGTTTGCTTTCCCAATTTCAAAGTCGCTACACGGGCAGAATTTACGGAAGTCACATTACCGGCTTATGCAAATCGAAGCAAAATAAGGTCGAAAATGAAATTCGCAAGGCTCAAGCTTGTGGTTAGTAAACTTATTTTTAGAATGCTTCTGCTGACAAGCAGCAGGCCTCGGACTCAACAGACTTTTCACACTATTTTACACTTTTTTTTAGCGTTGTCACTATTTTTCTTCTATTTTGAAAAAATTAAACAAAAAAATATGAATCCTCTAACAAAATTTTTACCAAAAAGACGAAGTTTATGCCAAAACAGATCAATTTTGAAATCAAAATGAATAGCTTTCAAGGAAATAGATAAGTTTTTAACTAGTAAGATTAATTTTCATTTAAAAAAAGATAAATTATCAAGAAAATACATCATTTTTTAATCAAATTGTTGAATTTCCAAGCCAAAAATACGAATTTTTATAAGGAAGTCAAATTTTTAATACAAAATTTTAGCTTTCATTTAGAAGAATTAATTTTAAGAAAAAAAAATTAACTACAATATGAATTGTTAACTAAAAGATGAATTTTCCAACAAAAAAATTAACTTTTAAGAATGTAATTCAACTTTCAATAAAGTTGCCTAATTTTCAACCTACAAATATGGATTTTCAACAGAATAATTTTAATTTTCTACAAAAAAGTTCAATTTTCGACCCGAAAATGTGAATTTGAAATAAAGAGAGTTAATTTTAAACTGAAATAGATTCATTCTTAGCTAGACTAATTTTTTAGGCCAAAAACATGAATTTTCTATAAAACAATTGATTTTTAAATAAGATAGTTAAATCTTTAACCAAATAAATGGAAATTTAAGAAAGTAGTTCAACTTTGAACCAAGGAAAAATGAACTATTACATTTTTCGTTAAAAATACAACTTTTTTGGAATGAAAATTTAATTAATTGGCTGAAAGTTGAACTCTTTCGTTAAAAATTGATTTTTTTGGTTTAAGATTCTTTACCAAAAAGATGAAATTTCTTTCAAAACAGAATTTTAAAATCAAAATGACGAAAATTCAACTAAGAAATATTGTCCAGTCAATACTGAAAAAAAATCATACATGCTGAGTTTTTAAACCAAACTGATTAGCCTTCCAAAAAATAGATGAATTTTCAACCAAATAGTTAAATTTGGAAGAAATCAATTTAATTTTCCACTAGAAAAGACAAATTTTAAAGAAAATACATCAATTTTCCTAAATAGTTGGAACAATGGATCTGATGTTCGTCCAAATTTTCGTTGAGAATTAATTTTCAATTAAAAAAAAACTAATTTTCTACAAATAGTTTAATTTTCTCCCAAACAGTTTTATTTGATACCAAATTGTTGAACTTTCGAGCCAAAAATACGAATTTTATATAAAAAAAAAAGTTGTATTTAAACAAAATATTTTAATTTTCTTAAAAAAATGAATTTTAATTAAAAAAAATATTAACTAAAATATGAATCTTAAACTAGAGAATGGACTTTTAAAAAAATAGTTTAAATTTCAACCCACGAGTTTTATTTTGAGGCAAAAAGTATGAATTTTTGACCAATAATGTTGATATTTCAAGCAGGAAAAATTTTTCATTTTTAATTAAATGCTATAGAAAGAATTATTAACCCAAAAGGTAAATTTTTAGCTAAGAAGTTTCATTTTTTGACAGAAAAGACAAATCTTCAACAAAAAACATAATTTTTCTAACAAAAAATACGAATTTTCAATAAATAAGATAAATTTTAACTGAAAAAAATACTAAAAAAAATAATTTTCTACAAATAGTTTAATTTTGTCCCAAATAGTTTTATTTGATACGAAATTGTTGAAGATTCGAGCTAAAAATAAGAATTTTCTATAAAAAAAAGTTGCATTTTAAACAAAATATTTAAGTTGTCTTTAAAAAAACTAATTTTAATAACCAAAATTTGTAACTCAAATATGAATCTTAAACTAGACAATTGACTTTTAAAAAATAGTTTAAATTTTAACCCAGGAACTTTATTTTGAGGCAAAAAGTATGAATTTTTAACCAATAATGTTGATATTTCAACCAGTAAAATTTGTAATTTAAGCCTGTAGAAAGAATTTTTAACCCAAAAGGTGAATTTTCAACAAAAAGATTAATTTTTTGACAGAAAAGACAAATTTTCAACAAAGTATTTTCATTTTTCTAACAAAAAATACGAATTTTCAATAAATAAGATAAATTTTAACTAACTGATTTGAACAATAAATATGATGTTGGTTCAAATTTGTTTGATTAATTTTTACTTTATATTTTTTTTTCAAAACTGTACTTAAATTGTCATTGAGAAGAATTAATTTTCCATAAAAAGAATAAGAATTTTCTACAAAATGGTTTAATTTTGTAGCAAATATTTAAATTTCATACCAAATTGTTGAATTTTCAACAAAATAGTTCAATTTCCATTTGAAAAATTAAATTTACATTTAAAAAAATGTAACAAAAATGTGAATCTTCAACCAAAAAAATGAACTTTCAACAAATAAGTACAACTTTCAACCAAGAAGTTTAATTTTTAACCGAAAAAGATGAATTTTCAACCAAAGAATTCTCTTTTTAAAACAAGAAATTTTATTTTCTACCAAAAAAAAAGAATTTCCAAAAAATACATCTGTTTTGAACGAAATAGTTACTTTTTCTACCAAATTGTTGAATTTTCGGGCCGAAAATGCGAATTTTGTGCAAAAAAAGTTCAATTTCTAATTGAAACAGATTAGTTTTTAGCTAGGCAGTTTGGATTCTTAGCCCAAAAAGGATTAAATTTCTACAGAAAGAGATAAAATCTTCACACAAAAAAATGAGTTTTCTATAAAACATTTAAATTTTCAAAAAAGAAAAAAAAATTAGGAATTTTTAAGCGCCTTTTTTGGTTGAATTCAACTGTTTTTGATTAAAAATTAGGATATTTTGGTTGAAATATAAACTACTACATTTTTCGTTCCGGATTCAACTTTTTTGCCACAAAAATGTTATTTTTTAAACTGCAAATGTAAAAATTGCAGTTGAGTATTCCATTATTTTAGTTAAAAAATTCATCTCTTGGATTAAACTTATTTTTTTAAATTAAAAATTTAACTATTCAATTTTTGGTTGAACATTTATCTTTTTAACTTGTGAAGTTGTTTTTTTTTTCGGTAGAAATTCATCTTTTTTTAAATAATTCACCTTTCATGTCAAATTTTTTTTTTTTATAGAATAAAAAATGTTTTCTATCCGCTTTTGTTTTGAAATTTATCATTTTTAATTGCAAATGAATTTATTTGTCTAAAAATTCATTTATTTGATTGAAAATGGTATTTTACTCGCTTAAAAATTTATATTCTTGGCTCTAAATTAATTTCTCTGGTTGAAAATTGAATTATTTTGTTTCAAAGTTCACGTATTTTATTGAAAATTTGTATCTTGTCATTTTCTGACGGACGTTTCACCTTTTTAATTTTGAATTAATTTTTTTCAATGAAAATTTAACTATTCCACTTTTTTTAATGTTCAAAAATGATCTTTATGTTAGAAAATTAATCCTCTTATTTGAGAATTCATCCTTTAAAATGAAAACTTAATTATTTGGTTAAAATTTCATTTTTTGGGCCGACGATTCTTTCCTTAAAAATTTGTTTTAAAATTCATATCTTTATTTGAAACTAAGTCTTTTTCGTTAAAAAAAATTATTCTTCATATTTGAAAAATCCTCTTTTTGGTAGTAAATTAATTTCTTCCGTTGAAAATTTAACTTATTATGTTGAAAAATTGCTTTTTTTGGGGTCAAAATTAATTTTTTATCTGGAAATGTCTTATTTTTTATTTAAAATTTATTTAATTTTCAACTAAAAATACATGTATTTTGTTGAAAATGTTCATTTTGGTAGAAAATTAATCGTTTTGGTTGAAAATTCAAGTATTGCAGTTAAAAATTAATCATTTTAGTTTAAAATATTATATTTTTGACTGAAAATAGAACTGTTTTAGTTGGAGATTCATCGTTTTATTTGAAAATTCATGACTTTGATTGAAAATGTAATATAGAAAGTTAATCTTCTTTTTTGAAAGTCAATCTTCTTGCTTTAAAATTCATCTTTTTGGTTAAAAATCCAAGTTTTCCAGTTAGATATAAAAAATTTTTGTTAAAAATTCCTATTTTTGCTTAAAAATAAAACTACTTGATTAAAAGTTAAAATATTTTGTTAAAAATGCATCTTTTTATTTAAAAATTAATTACTTTAAATGAAATTAATTTTTTTAACTAAAAATTTAACTATTTAATTTTTGCTTGAACAGTTACCCTTTTAAGTTGTGAATTTGTCTTTTTTTGTAGAAATTAATCTTCTTTTTTAAATAATTCATCTTTCATGTCAAAAATTTATATTTGTGATAGAATAAAAAATGTGATGTATCCACTTTTGCTTGGAAATTTATCATTATTAATTGAAAATGAAATTATTTGTTTGAAAATCCATTTATTTGATTGGAAATCGTATTTTTCTCGCTTAAAAATTTATATTTTTTTCCTCTAAATTAATTTCGCTGGTTGAAAATCGAATTATTTTGTTTCAAAGTTAACATATTTTATTAAAAATTTGTATCTTGTCATTTTCTGACTGGCGTTTCACCTTTTTAATTGTAAATTAATTTTTCTCGATGAAAATTTAACAATATTTTTTGAAATCACCTTTTTTTCCTTTAAAAATAATTTTTCTCACTAAAAATTTAACTAGAACACTTTATTTTGAGAATTCATCCTTTTAAATGAAAACTTAACTATTTGGTTAAGAATTCATTTTTTGGGCCGACGATTCTTTCCTTAAAAACTTATTTTAAAATTCATATCTTTATTTGAAAATAAGTCTTTTTCGGTAAAAAAAAATTATTCTTCATATTTGAAAAAACCTCTTTTTGGTTGAAAATTTGCTTTTTTGGGGTCAAAATTAATTTTTTATCGAGAAAAGTAAATGTTTTATTTTTTATTTAAAATTTATTTAATTTTCAATTGAAAATATATGTATTTTTGTTTGTTGATAAAGTCGTTTTTTAGTAGATAATGAATCCTCTCGCTTAAAAATTAAGTTAATTGTTTAAAAATTAATTTTCAACTAAAAATACATGTATTTTGTTGAAAATTTTCCTTTTGGTAGAAAATTAATCATTTTAGTTTAAAATAATATATTTTTGATTGAAAATAAAACTGTTTTAGTTGGAGATTCATCATTTTATTTGAAAATTCATGACTTTGATTGAAAATGTAATGTAGAGAATTAATCTTCTTTTTTGAAAATTAATTAAATTAATTAAGTTAAAAATTCCTATTTTTGCTTAAAAATAAAACTACTTGATTAAAAGTGAAACTCTTTTGTTAAAAATGCATCTTTTTTATTTAAAAATTACTTACTTTAAAGAAAATTAATTTTCTAAACTAAAAATTTAACTTATAAGCTAAATAATATTTTAAATAAACATTAAAGATAATTTTGTAATACTTTTTCAAATTTATGACACTATTTTTCAAAATTTCTGAAAGTATTTACACTATTTTTGATTTCTAAAAAGTCCGAGGCCTCAAATAACCTCTCCGAAATTTACAATAATTTATAAGAAAAAAATGTATTTTTTCAGGTTTCATGCCGTTTATGACGAAACAGATCGATTACGTTCGCGATCCAAAACTTTTCGATCCCGAGCATCCATTCAGGCCTCACAAATATTAATTCTGTTCTATTAAAAGTAGGTTTTCTGTAAAATAAATAAATAAATAAAAATAATCTGATATCAAAGACGAAATGTATTTCTTGTGTATTTCACACAATCCTTCTTAATAAAATAATAATCTAAATAATGTACATAGTTATATATCTTTAATTAAGTAATTAACACATAAATAATTAACTCTTGTGTACTCTGTTCCTGTGAAAATATTAATTAATCTACACCTCTGCAGAAATTGATTTGGCGGCTTAGAAAATAATACTATTTACTCATAAATCAAAGCTTCGGGAAAATATAATCATTTTCCTCCTCGGAAAAGTTGACTATACTGTTTGGAATGGACAGTAATTTTAAAACATCGCTCGTGTCGAAATGACGTCCGTTTTTTTCAGATAAACTCGCACGCAAAGTTTCTAAAGCTTCCACAAAGGCCTCTCTCCATTTCATTATGGAAGCCAATATTTCCTCAAGATTATGCTGCAATAACACAGCTAAGTGAAAACTTATTGTCTCATGGAAATTGATTCAATCGAGATTTAAAACAAATTATTATTATTTCAGGGCTCGGATCTTTTTTTTTTTATTAAAAATCAGGGTGTCTACTCAAATCCTGGAAACAATGTTCCTTTTTATTTTATAGGAATTTAATTAATATTAGAAGCTATTCTTAAATCTTTTGGCAAGATAGATTAAATAAATAATTAAATAATGCTAAAAAAAAGTGACTGTGGGACAGCCCTGATTATTTTTTACATTTACTTCTCACAGAAATTCTCTCATTTTTTGTATTTTTTCTTAAAATCCCTGACTCTTGGAATTTAAGCTCGAACAGAGCAATTTTAGAACATTCTAGATTTGAAATAAAAATATAATTTTTTAAATTATGGTTAATAATCGAAACTATTTGGTTGATTATTCGTCATTTTAGTCGAAAAACTTTTTTTAAATTTAATTCTTTTCTTCAAAATTATGTTTTCTAAATGAAAATTGTTTTAAATAAATATTGAATTCGTAGTTGTTTGGTTCTAAATCTTGCTTCTTAAGTTGAAAATTTTAATATTTGGTTTGAAATTCCTGTATTTTATTGAAAATTCGAATTTGTGGGAAAATATTTAAACTTCTTGG
>JAWWLR010000092.1:31774639-31786993 GCA_035041075.1 Acraspis erinacei | reverse complement strand
GATCCGGGGGGTGGCGAGGAAGCCCGAATGGTACCGGAATTGCGCGAGAGGATCGTGAGATCTCGATTTTAAGCAGTCAGTCTCTCTTTGGCGCTCAACGTATATGGTTCGAAAGAAAAGCGGGAGATGCGGTAGTCTGATTAGTCGCGGTTTTTACTACTGCCACAAACGGACCCGTTTCGGGATTTTCGGTCGGTCGCGATGTTGCCCTTTTTTTCAGGGCGGCAATTCCGCGCGGAAAATTTATTTACCCCCACCCTACAATCAAAGTGCCGGTACCACGTGGACACTCTCCTCGTGTTCATCAATCTTTTCTTCGTACACATCTCCTGTAAGTCTTTCACAGTTTTACTCTTTTTTTAACTGAAGAATTTTTCCGTGTGGACCTTATTTGAGATCTTATTTTAGAAATTAATTTTTTTTCCATATTTAGAGATTTTAAATGAAAAATCACTAGGCGATAGTCATTTTAGAACAGTTTTTTTTAAAGATTGTAAGCAATTTAAATTTGTTGCAATAGTGGTGGACGGTTTGAAATATTTTTTTTTTCGATAATTGAAGGTGTTTTTTTCTTGGTGTGATTTATGAAGTTTAAGTGAGAGAAAGGCTGCGTTTTATTAAAGAAAAAACAACAGGGGCGACTTCAGGATTAATTAAAAATGATGAGAAACATCAGCGTGAACATGTATACAAAAACTCTGTGTATCGGTGTATATCAATATGTGTGTGTGTGTGTGTGCATTTGTGTGTGTCCATGCAGTAAACGGGTAATTAAGGAAAGTTCTGTAACCCGTTCACGGAGGTGAGGTGCAATCAATAAAGAGATATTTTTAGTTGGATTTCATTAACTTCTAGTGCAAACCGGAATAATTCCATCAGTTGGATTAAAATTTCATTTAAGTTTCAAATAAATTCGATTATTTAATTTTATGTTAAATTTAAAGAATCATAATACACATTTTGAAAATTAATAATTTTATAGAAATGTTTACAAGATCCTAATTTAAGAATCCTTCAATGTTTAAGCGTTCTATGGGAATGTTAATTTTTTAAACATTTAGGTTTGAACTTAATAATTTTGAAAGTTTCCAATTAGAAAAATATTTCAACGTTTTTTGAATCGTCAGTTTTATATTTTAAATTTTAGATTCTAATATCCTAAATTGTTTGGTTTCAATTTGAGTCAGTTTTAAACTTAATTTTTCCGCACTGTTAAAGAATTTTCATGAAACAATCTTAAATTAAATGCCTTCAGAAAAATTAAAAACAATAAAAAGAGAAGAAAATAATTTGTCAAATTTAAATATTTAAAATGAGGAGATATTAGAAATAGTGATTGAAAAGCTTAGAATTATACAATTTAAAAATTTGAAATAATAGCGATTTTGATTATTATTTATGTTAATTTTCAATTGTCAATGTAATGTCTTCTAATTGTCCAATTTTTAGTTAAAATTTTGAAAAGATAAATAATTTAAACTTTCAAAATATTTGATTGGAAGATTTTAAGATTTAATACTAATTATAAACGTAGCATTAAGAATTATGTTTTTAAAACCAAAATAGATAAAAATCGAACTATTTGAATTTAATACCTTAGCAATTCAATAATTTTTTTGATTTTTAATAGTTAAAATTTTAGAGTTCTTAATTCCTTATGGTGAACAATGAATTTTTCCCTTTATAAGAGCTCATTAAAAATTTTTTAATTTTCAACATGTAAAATTGCTTCACGCTGAACGTTTTTTTGGAATAGTTTAAGTTCCAACGTTTAAAATTATTATTTTTTTCATTTTTAACTGTAGGAACAGATGTGAGCTTATTTTTTTTATCTTACTGAAGATTACTGAATCAAGTACAATGTAAAATCATAATTTTGTTATGCAATACAAATTTGAAAATTTAAAAATTGACTAGCTTTGACTCTGAACTATTTTATTTAGTTTTCAATTTGAAATTATAGAATTTAATTAAAATTACAATAATTAAATATTTTGATGAAAGTACTTTGTTTAAATGTTCAATATACATTTAAAAATTATTTTTTGAATGAAAAATAACAATAATTAAAATGAAATATATCTTAAGGCAAAGAAACAATACAAGAGCAAGATTTTTATTAAAAATGGCAATAATTAAAAAAAAACTACTATGCTCATTTTCCAAAAAAACTGGCATTGAGAAATTCATTTTGAATTATTTGTTACTTTAAATTTAAAAGATAGTTAAAAATACATTGAAACTTAAAAAAAGGGCTTTGAACAAAATATTTAATTTTTGTTGTTTTTTCGATAAATAATTAATATTTATTAAAAAGAGAAATTGTCTAGTTTCGAGAATTTTACAGTGTCGGATATGTAATACTTTTGACATTTTTTGTCCGTGAGACTGTAAAATCCCGAAAAATGATATTGCTGACAGTGTAAAATTCCCGAATTCGAAACTTCCCGAATAATAAAATTCCCGACAGAAAATGGTCGAATTATAAAATATCTAAACTAAAAACTTTCCCAAATTATAAAAACCCTGAATTTAAACAATTAAGAAAGTTGCTTTAATGAATATTATTATTTGTTCATTACAAATAATATAATGAAATATTTTTATCAAATAAATGTTTTGAATCTTTAAAGTTTGAAAAATTATTCTTTGAATTAAAAATAATAATAAAATATATATTCTATAATGAAAAGTTTAGTTAAAAATTGGAATGTCAATAAAAAAATAAATAAAAAACGATCTCAAAAATCGAATTGTTAGTTTAAAAAGATGTTCACGGCGTGATAAATCAATGCTGAATTAAATCCTGCAAAGTTTGTTTGGCAAATGTTATAAGGTTCAGAGAAAATTTAGGGGGGATTTTTGTCTTTAGTAGTTTTACAAATTCGCGAATTATCTATTTTAAATACTTTCTTTATTGGAAATTTTACAATTTTGGAACGTTGTTTTTCGGCATTTTCAGTCGACCCGGAAATATTTCAATAGTGATGAACCTTCCAATTACAATAAAATAAAAAATTAATAAACAATAATAAAAATAATAAAATTATAATAATAATAGTAAATTATCCAGAGTTTAATTTTCCAGACGAAAATTGTCGTCCAATGTCTCGGAGTGCTTGTCACAAAATGTACTAGTTTGAAAATAGAGGTCACGTCGACTTGAGTAATATAATTGTCGAGTGTACTTTATAACTGCTTCTATAAAAGACTATGGCATTGTAAAAGACGTACAAAAGGCACTGAAATTGACAAAATTACTCTTCAAGATTTCCTGCAGTTGAAATCTGAAGCAGAGAAACCCATTCTCAAAGGAAATATTTCACCCTCTGTGTAATTTATAAATTGGCCTTTAGAAGGTTTCAAGTTTTAATTTTTTAAAATAATTCTAACCCATTTTTAAGCAATAAGGCTCTTTATAATAATTTTCTCCAACGACGAGATCTAATCCGAACTATTAAAGGGTAATGAAGATGAGGCTCGTAACTTCTAAGTTTACGGTCTTGACAACGTCTGACTAAAGCCGGCTTTATTTACTTCGGAATCTACCTAGAATTTTGAAGACAAAATTAAATTTTGTTTCCTACATATTTTTTATGCTATACATTTAATCTAAATAAATAAGGGGGGAGAGTTTTCTTGATGAAAATTCAAATATTTTGTTGAAAATTAATCCTCTTTGGTTAAATTCAACTGTTTTTTAATTAAAATTTTTTTTCGTCGAAGTATCAACTGAATTCATCTTTGGTCAAATGGAAATGTTTTTAATTCGCAATTAAAATCTCTTTTGTTGGAAATATCAATAATTTTTTTTAGAATTATTCTGTTTTTATATAAAATTCAACTACTTCGTTAAAAGTAATTTTTTTTCGTAAATTGAACCTCTCTTTTTCTTGAAAGTTCAACTATTTGGCTGAAAATTCATCATATTATTGTTTGGTTGAAAACTTCTGGTTGGAAATTCATCTGCTTCGTTGGAAAACTAATTTATTTGGTTAAAAATGCTACAATTTTGTTGGAAATTCATCTCTTTTGCTACGAAATTCATCTATTCGGTTTTAAATGCAACACTTTTTCTTAAATTAATTTTTTTATTAATTGAAACTTTGTAATTTTAGTTGAAAAATCATCTTTTCGGGTTTAAAAACGTACTTTTTAAACGGCCCCTTTAAAAAGTTCCATTTTCAAATTTAAAAAATTCTAATTCCACTTTTAATTAGTAAAGTTCTTAATAATAATCTTATGTAAAGTGGCATCTAATCCAAACTATTAAAGGGTGATGCAGATGAGGCTCGTAATTCCTAGCGGTCCTTAATACGTCTGACTAGATCCAGCTTTATCTACTTCGGAATTAACCCAGAATTCTGCGAAGAAGAAAATGTATTTTCTTTGCTAAACATGTTTGTTATGTTATTAAATTAATATAAATAAATAATCTCAAGTAAAATATTCACCAATTATAAAATATTCAACCGTTTAAAATTTATTCAAGCAGGGAAAACTTGTTAACCAAGTTTTCTAAACTCTTTCAACCACTTTGATAAAAATTCATTTGATTGGTTTACCTTTTCAAAATTTTGTTGTAAATTCGTATTTTTGATTGAAAGTTAATGTTCTTTACTGAAAATTGAACTGTTACATATTTGGCTAAAAAGTAATAGTTTTATTTGAAAATTTAACTACGAAATTTTTAATTAGAAATTCGTCTATTTTGCTTAAGAATGCAAATTATGGATCAAAAGCTTAAGTTCGTTGTTAAAAATTAATTTCATTGGTTGAAGATTTAACATTTTCTTGTGATATCTATTTTATTTTATTTATTTGGGCATCGTAATTACTTACGGTTCTTAATACGTCTGAATAAATACAAGTTTATCTACTTCGACATTTACCCAGAATTGTGTAAAGAAGAAAATAACTTTTATTTGCTATTTTGTTTTTGTTATTAAATTCATAAAAATAAATATTCTAAAGAAAGATATTTACTAGTTATAAACTATTTAAACGTGTAAAATGTAGTCAAGCAGACAAAACTCATTAACCAAACTTTTCAGCCTCTTTCAACCTTTTGGATAAAAATTCATTTTTCTTTTGTTTACGATTTCAAAATTTTGTTTTAAACTCTTTGTTTTTTGTAAAAACCCATCTCCTTAATTGAAAATTGAACTGGTCTTTGTTGGCTAAAAATTGATTGTTTCCATTAAAAAAATTTACTATGAAAATTTTGCAGTACGAATTCATTTTTTTAGTTAAAAATTGCACTACTAGGTCGAAAGTTGAACTTCTTTGTTAAAAATAAATTTTATTTCCTTTAGCATTGAATTTTTTAATTTTATTTCATTTCTTTAAGTCTCGTAATTCCTTACAATCCTTAATATATCTGAATAATTACAGCTTAATCTACTTGAGAACTTATCCAGAATTCTGCAAATACGAACATAAACTTTCTTTGCTGAAAATATTTTTTTCGTTGTTAAATTAATATAAATAAATAATCCTGAGTAAAATAAATACTAGTTATAAAATATTCTACCGCGTTAAATTTAGTCAAGCAGAGAAAACTTATTAACCAAATGTTCCAAACACTTTCCACCTCTTTGATAAAAATTCACTTTATTGGTTTACGATTTCAAAATTTTGATTAAAATTTTTCTTCTCTTTGTTAAAAATCAATCTTCTCAACTAAAAATTGAACTAGTCCATTTTTGGCTGAAAATTGATCATTTTTAGTTGAAAATGTAACTATTAGATTCTTCATCAGCAATTCATTTGTTTTTGTTAAAAATTCAAATACTGGATTGAAAACTGAACTTCTTTGTTAAACATTGATCTCATTGGTTTAAGATTTAACATTTTTTTGAAAATTATTGTATTTTATTTTATTTTATTAAGGCTGGCAATTCTCCACTATCCTCCACGTCGGACTAAATGCAGCTTTATCTACTTTATAATTTACCAAGAATTCTGTAAAGAAGAAAATAGTGTTTTTTTTTCAGTTGTACATATTGTTTGTTATTAAGCTAATGAAACTAAATATTCTAAAGTGAAACACTTACCAGTTGTAAAATATTCAACCGTGTAAAATTTAGTTACGCAGGATCTTTTTCAACCTCTTCGATAAAAGTTCATTTTCTTGGTTTATGATTACACAAATTTGTTGCAAATCTTTTTTATGTTGTTGAAAATTAATCTTCTTCAGTAAATTTTTAACTTGTCCATTTCTGGCTAAAAACTGATCGTTTTCAGTTGAGAATTGAACTATTAAATTTTTCATTAGGAATTAATCATGTTTAGTTGAAAATTTAAATATTGAGTTGAAAGCTGAACTTCTTTGTTAAACCTTCCTTTTATTTGTAAAAGATTAAACATTAGTTGCTTGAAAACTCTGTTACTATTTTCTTTTATTATTTAAGTCACTTAACTTCATACGGTCCTCGATGTCTGACTGAATACAGCGTTATCTACTTATGACATTATACAGCATTCTGTACAGAAGAAAACAAATTTTCTCTGCTGAACATATTTTTAATGTTATTCAATTCATAAAAATAAATATTCTAAAGTAAAATATTTAATAGTTATTAAATATTCAACCGTGTAAAATTTATTCCATCAGAAAAAACTTATTAACCAAATTTTCCAAACTCTTTCCACCTCTTTGATAAAAATTCATTCTATTGGTCTACGATGTCAAAATTTTGATTTAAATTAGTCCTCTTGTTGTTAAAAATCAACCTTCTCAACTGAAAATTCAACTATTCCATTTTTGGCTGAAAATTGATAATTTTTAGTTGAAAATGTAACTATTAGATTTTTCATCAGCAATTCATTTTTTTGGCAGAAAATTCAAATACTGGATGAAAAATTGAACTTCTTTGTTAAAAATTGATTTCATTCGATGAAGATTTAACATTTTTTTTTAAATTCTTGAATTTTATTTTATTGATTTAGGGCTGGTAATTCTTCACCATCCTCTACGTCAGACTCAATGCAGCTTTAACTACATTATAATTTGCCAAGAATTTTGTAAGAAGAAAATGATTTTTTCTGTTGTACATATTTTTTCTTATTAAGTTGATAAAAATTGATATCCTAAAATAAAACATTTACCAGTTGTAACATATTCAACCGTGTAAAATTTAGTCACGCAGGAAATACTTATTAACTAAATTTTCCAATCTTTTTCAACCTCTTCAATAAAAGTTCATTTTCTTGGTTTATCATTACACAATTTTGTTGCAAATCGTTTTTTCTGGTTGAAAATTAATCTTCTTCACTAAAATTGTAACTTATCCATTTCTGGCTAAACAGTGATCGTTTTCAGCTTAAAATTGAACTATTAAATTTTACATTAGGAATTAATATTTTTTGGTTGAAAATTTAAATATTGAGTTGAAAGCTGAACTTCTTTGTTAAACATTATTTTTATTGGTAAAAGATTTAACATTTTTTTTTGTTTGAAAACTCTCTTAATATTTTTTTATCATGTTATGTAAGTCACTTAATTTTTTACGGTCCTCTGTGTCTGAATAGATCCAGCTTTGTCTACTTAGGAAATTATACAGAATTGTGTACATAAGAAAATCAATTTTCTCTGCTGAACATATTTTTAATGTTATTAAATTCATAAGAATAAATATTCTAAAGTAAAATATTTACTAGTTATTAAATATTCAACCGTGTAAAATTTAGTCAAGCAGAAAAAACTTATTAACCAAATTTTCCATTTCCAGTGCGCATATTCCAGAATAATATTGAGGATGCGGGTCTTTTTTTGAAACGGTGAAAGCCTTTTATTCATTTTCGTCGATTTTCATATTATTCCTGCATCCATCCACACTTGCAGTAGTGCATGGATTTACGGGTGGATGCAAAAATCCTCTTTAAATGTGCCGTTCTTATCATAATATTAGCCTCTCGTGGATATTTATCTTCGCCAACTTTGTCTTCCATTCTCTCTTCTTCCGCACAGGATTTTTCCACCGGAAAAATTTGTCGCCTGATTAAATCCACGGTTTCGTTTCCAGTTAATTAAAGCAGCAACTACATTATAACGCAAATTCTAATTATTCTCTTTGAGAGAATACGCTACCTACTGAAGCGGAAATAATTCGATTATTATGTATATTATATATATTTTTAGCATCGTTTAATGTTGTCGATTTCGAGATTATAACTAAATTGGATCACTGAAAGTTCATTCCGGGACTTTACCTTTTTTATCTCAATTTTCGATAGAGATTTTCGGCTTAATTAAAATCCTTACCAGGTCATTGCATTTTGATTTAACCTGGCAGCGAAATCGATGGAGCTTGAATACGGAAGCTTTTAAAATAAGAATTTGGGATGGATAACATAAATGTAAATAAAAAATTGTCCGAATACTTAGAAAAATTAGAAATTAGTATTTTTATTTCACAACTTTAACATTTAAATATAAGCTTTAACCTAGTTTTAAATTCATGACTCCTTTTTTTTAAAAGATCTCTTTTTACCTTGTTTTGAAGAAACTTTCCCTTTTTGGTTCAAAGTAAACTCTTTTTATTTGATAATTCTACTATTATACTTTTAGATTAGAATTCACTTTTTTTTAATTAAAAATTTTTTATTGGAGATTCATCTGTTTTGGTAGAAAATTTAACTAATTTGTTGGAAGTTGAAGTGCTTTGTCAAAAAATAACCTTATTGCTAAAGACTAATTGTTTCAAATGAAAATTTGAATATTCCCTAAATGGTTGAAAATTGATTGCTCGTAGCTAAAAACTGAAGAATTTGGTTGAAAATTTTTTTTTAGTTTAAAATTTCAAAATTTGGTTGCAAATTTATGTATTTTACTGTAAATTTGCCTTTTCCAGTAAAAAATTAATCTTTTTGATGGAAAACTTAACTGCTTAGTGAAAAATTCAACTACTATGTCAACAATTCATTTTATTAGTTGAAGATCTATTTCCTTGGTTAAAAATTATTTTTTTTCATGTGCAACTTTTTGGTAGAACATTAAATTTTCAGTAGAAAATTCAACAATTTAGTTAAAAATTTTTGTGTTTTGTTGCAAATTTGTATTTATTGACGGGAAATTAATTTATTTGATTAAAAATTTAACTTCTTGGTAAAAGGTTTGAATACTTGGATAAAAATGCATTTTATTTGTCAAAGATCTGTCTCTTTGGTAGAAAATTTAATTATTTTCCTGAAAATTAGTGTTTTTTTTGTTGAAAATAAATTTCTTTGATTAAAAACTAAACTATTCTATTTTTAGTTGTAAATTGGTGGTTTTTATCCCAAAATTAAACTATTTGGCTTACTAATTAATTTTTTTTAAATTCGTATTTTCGAGTTTAATGTTTTATTGTTTTCGTAGAAAATTCTACTTTTTTCCCAAGACTAACTGTTTGATTCAAAATGAATAATTTGAACAAAATTTAACAAAAAGTGGAAAATTCACGTATTTTGTTGTAAATTCGTATTTATTGATTTATTGTTGAAAATAAATTTTTTCCACTGAAAATTTAACTACTCTATTTTTTTAAATTGTAAATTGGTCGTTTTTAGCTTAAATGTCCGTAGAAAATTCCAACGAACAATTTGAACAAAATTGTAAATCAAAATAAAAAAAAGTTGAAAATCCAATAATTTCGTTGAAAATGTATGTATGTACGTACTAAATTTTTTCAACTGCAAAAACTATTCAGTTTGATTTTTAAACTAATCATCCTTAAGTGTCAAATAATTGGCTTAAACATTACATTTTTTTTAAAGATTCATCTTTTTGGATTGAACATTCTATTTTTGGCGTGCTAAATTAAACTATTTAGTTGACAATTATCTTTTTTCTTTAAAATAAAATGTTTGGTTGAATGTTTACATTTTAGCTTTAAAAATTCAACGTTTTTCTAGCGAATTCCCCTTTTTGGTTTGAAAATTCACATCTCTTGGTAGAAATTTTACCTTTTTTATTTAAAAATGCAACTATTTGATAAAAATTCATCTATTTTGTTGAAAATTTAATTATTTTTCAAATATTTTAACTTTTTGTTGAACAATGGTTTTATTTCGTAAAAAATTCGTCCTTTTGAAATAAAAACTCAACTGTCCTCTAAAAATTCGTGTTTTTGGATTGAAAATACAATTAACTTGTTGTAAATGCAACGGCCTTTGGTTGAAGTATAATGTTTCATTTAAAAATACAACGCCTTTATTTAAAAGTCGTCTTTGAAGGTTGAAAATCCTACCTATTAATTAATTTTATTAAAAAAAATATATTACCCTTTATGTTTTATCTAAGTTGTTTATGAAATTAAATAAAAAAATGTAGTTAACGGGGGGGGAAGGGGGTAGAAAACCCCTTTAAAATTGTCCGACCTAGTTTTTTAAACACCTTATTAATTTTTTCCGGCTTCGAAAGAAATTACGTTAGAATAAAAATTATGCAAATATAGTTTCAAATAACCTGACAAATGAAAAGTTTCGCGAGCACTCGTGGACAATTCAAGTGATTTCAACGACTATAAGCACCTATGTCGTATTTTATTTCATTCCTCGTGGAGAGGATTGTTGCGAATATCCGATATCGTACGCACGGTTCGTTTATTAATGCAATTAGCGGTAGAACTTCAACGGTAATCTGAGCCACTACTTAACCGGAGGCAGTGTAATTTCGTATTTTGTTCGACGTAAATTTACCTACAAAGTTTGCCTCTTGCGTTTCGCAAAATAATGTATTTTGAAGCAAGATGTCAGCTTTAAGGATCTCGGATTTCGTATTTCATGTGGCGCATGGGATTCTAAGATCCTGGAATTTAGTTTCATATTTCTGCCTGAAAAGCGGCGACAAAACAAGTTTGGATTATTATTATTTTACGTCTTTTTTGTCAAAATTGATGATAATTTTGTTCTAATGCCATCCTTTTTCTAAGTACCACTCCTAAATGATTATTATTCCTCTAGAATCCCTATATAGTGGGAATTATTATTAATAATTTTTAGATCTATTCCCTTTTTTCAGTTCGCTAAAACCAGGGATTGTTGATAATTTTGGTTAACCTGTACCCAATTTCCAAATATTCTGCCAAACCATTAGCGATCACTTTTTCAAATTTCCGTCCTATTTTTAACTAACTTTCTTAGGGAACTGTTTATAATTTTCTGGTTTATATTGCCATCCCCTTCTAAGTACCCCTCCTTAAGAATTAGTGTTAATTTTGTCACCATTTTACTTTTTCAATTACTTGAAGTCAGGGATTGTTCATAATTTCGACACATATTCTCCCAATTTTCCAGTACCGCTTTATTATTTATATTGTTTATAGTTGTTTTATAGCCTCACTGCCTTTTAAGCACCCCTCCTAAGGGATTAGTAATAATTTTTTTAAACCTCATCACTCTTCTAATTACCTTGAATTAGGCATTTTTTATTATTTGGGACATCCCTTTTTCATTTCCAAGTACCGCCCCAATTGATCATTGATGACATTATCACACCTCTGCGCACTTTCTAATTACCTCTTCTAAGAGATTGTCTATAATTTTTGCATGCTAGTACCCCTTTTTAAGTACCCCTCCTAAGAGAACCTCTGCCCCCTTTATAAGTACATCTCCTAAAGGATTGTCTATAATTTTTCTATGGTACTATCCCTCTTTGAGTACCTCTCTTTGATTACCCCTGTTTGCATACCCCTCTTAAGAGATTGGTAATAATTTTAACAAACCTCATCACTTTTCGAATTACCTAGAATCAGGGATTCTTTATAATTTAGGCAATCCCGTTTCCAATTACCCAGTACCGCCCCAATCGATTCGTGATAACCTTGTCGCACCTCCGACCGAGTACCCCTCCTGAAGGTTCCTTGATGTTTTTTCATACCCTTACCAATTTTTAAATAATCCTCTTAAAAGGTTGGTGTGCATTTTTTCACAACCTATCAATTTTCCAATTACTTAGAATTATAGATTTTTTAAATCTGGAACATCCTTTCACAATTTACAAGTAAAGCCCTAATCAATTAGTGGCAGTCTTGACACACCTCCACTCCTATCAAAGTACCCCTCTTAAAGGTTCGTTAATAATTTGTTCATATCCTTACCACTTTTGAAGTACCCGTCCGAAGGGTTATTGATAATTTTCTCACATCCTTTCTTGCAACTGTAAAACTTGATTAATTAATAGTAAAAAAAATTTGATATAAAAAAATCAATATCTCGGGAACTAATTGAGATACCAAGTTAACCCTTACGTGCCACTCTGGGTCAATATGACCCCAGTACTATTTTAAGTGTATTTTAAAAGTACATGGTTCTTAAATGTATACCTACAGCCACCTAAATCTATTATTAGTATTAGGTAGTACTATTAGT
>JAWWLR010000092.1:31759173-31772050 GCA_035041075.1 Acraspis erinacei | reverse complement strand
AGATAGAGAGAGAGAGATATAGAGAGAGAGAGAGAGAGAGAGAGAGAGAGAGAGAGAGAGAGAGAGAGAGCGGGAGGGAGTAATCGAAATTGACCTTTTAGTGAAATGTTACACTTCCGACCATTTGTTGTTTGAATACAGCCCTCTCTGATTTGGCTATTATTTCTAATCTGTCATTAGAAATAATAGCAACCACCGTCTTCACCTACACGCACACCCGATACGTCGCTAGCGCTGCCCCGTGGATTTTCACGAATTTTACACAATCTTACACATGTCTAATACATCGGATCATTCCGGCTACACCCTTGGGGACTTATTAATCGGGGTGATACACGCACAAGTCACTCGATTTTCTAGTCCTTTGAATTCGCAAAATATTCAATCCCGAACTGGACTAGGTGCACTAAGCTGGTTTAAGCGATGTTTACATTTATCCAGTGAACGGCCCAAAACCCTCTTATTGTACCCTTTCTGAGCCCGAAACCTTCGGGTCAACCATCAGGACGTGCGCATGTGAGGAAAATTGGATGGAACTATTGGTAGGGATTTTTGGAATTCCGAAATTTTTATTACTGCTAACTGCTGTGAGACCGACGGCAGGATATGGCGTGACTTCAAAAATCCTGATGCTGATAAGGCATCGACTAAGAATTCTTTCAGCTCACCTGCACTAATGTCAATTTTAGTTTAAAATTCTAATTTAGCTTCATAAAATTATTATTTCGATAATCGACAACGACATTCAAACACTTTCGCCAAAGTTATGCTTTATTTCACATTTTAATTTTAAATAGAGTATAAGTTTTCAGAATTTAGAAAACTATTGATTGAAATTGTTGATTAATAATTGCCAACAAATATTGTCTGCATCAATATTCCTTATTGATTTCGAAAGTCAAAAATCAATACAGGACAATTTTATAACTATAGAAATTTTGATAAATTTTATAGTCGAGTAAAATATCTTTTGATTTGAACGTGATTACCTTCCCTTAGAATGGTACTGATTTGTATTGCACGCGGCGAAACGGAGCTTCATGGACAGTGCTGCGGTATAGAGTGGCACTTTTATGCGCATTGCGCAGTCCGAATGTGTTGAAACTATTGGGCGGGAACTTTGAATTTTCAAGGATGAACTTGCCAATATCCCAGCAATTCGAAGAAATTCATATTCATATTCATATTGCACGGCAATCAAAAATTTATTTATAACAATTTCTTACAATAATTATTTCAAATCTTAATAGAATTATTCATGTTCTTCATTCGGTTGTAAAGGGTGTCCCGGAACTCCAGGTACATTATTATATTTTAGAATTTTTCGTAAAACATTGAAACGAAAATAATAATAAAGATTTCTTGTAAAGTTAACGTAATTTCGAATTTGCAGTAGGTTGTGAATGTCAAGGGTGCAGCTTCACACCGCAACTTCCTTCGAGTATTTTGAATTCTATCGAATTCAAGCATTTCATTCTTTTCAATTTTGTGAATTCTTACGCACTTTGTGAATTCTTCTGAATTCTCCAAATTCTTTTTAATTCTCTAAATTCTTCATAATTATCTGAATTCTTCTCAAACCTCTAAATTATTCACAATTCTCTGGATTCTTCTGAATTCTCTGAAGTGTTTAAAATTTTTCTGAATTTTGGAAATGTTTTACATTTGATTAATTCTCACGAAATCAATGAATTATTTTAATGATTTACAATAATGTTAAAATTATTATAATACATACTGCATTATTCTAACTTCTGCTTAATGTTTTAAATTCTGTAGAATTCAAACGAATTCTACAGAAATTTTGAAGTTTCTTTTAATTCCTTGAGATCAAAAAAATACATTATAGTTTGTTCTGTAGTTCCCTAAGTCTTTAATGTTCTCTTATCTCTCATGAATTATTCTGAATTCGGTAATAAATTTTGAATTTTCTTAAATATTTTGAGTTATGTGAATTCTTTTGAACCCTTTAAATTCTTTTGCATTCTGGGAATTCTTCTGAATCCTCAGAATTCATCCGAATTCTATAAACTCTTATGAATTTTTTGAAATATTTTTTAAATCATTGTATTGTTTTGTATTATATTTTTTTTAGTCATCTAAATTCTTTCGAATTCTGTGAATTTTTATGAATACTGAGTTTACTTGCAGTCTCTGAGTTCATAAAAAGATTCAAAAGATATAATGGAGTCCAAAATAACTCAAAGGGTGCATATTTTAAAAAGTTGGGAATATACTCGAAAATTTTTAAATAACTCAACGTGTATTCTGGAGGAAAATATATTTTCTAAGATTTAATATGTCCTCGCTCTGTTTCTGTTCGAAATTGAACACATGGATGGTTTTCGATCTAACGGCTGCTTCTAATTTGTTAATCCTTAATGGTCATTTACTCGTTAATTATTCACTATACAAGAAATCTTTATTATTATTTTCGACTTAATTTTTTATGAGAAATTCAAAAATATAAGAATGTACTTTGTGTTCCGGGACACCCTGTATAATACAGATATTGCATAGCCGTTATCTTATAGATTATAGGCGTCAAGCTTGTCTCTCTTAGATAGTTGCATGTCAGCAAATTAAATTTCAAGAAAAAAATTTAATTACAAAATTTATTAAAATTTATATAATTGGTTGGGTATTAGCGATAATAATCGTTCAAATGGAAATTTTTTTGAAAACAAAGTGCGGTATACTTAGAGTGAACCAGATTAATTACGTCAAGCAGGGACGAAACCGTTATAGCCTTTAGAAAAAAATAAGTCACCAAACTTTTTGAATGCATCTGAAAGGTGCATTTCTAGATCTTTAATAACAGCGAAATGCGCCGCAATTTGAATTCAAGGAAGGTGCTAAGATTTATTGTACTAACTTCGATCGCAAAAGTACCAGATCGGGTTTTTGAGAGACCCGGACTGAAATATGTGGTCCTGGTTCAGATCCTGCAAATAGGTGGTTTTAAATGGAACCAGATTTAGTAAGCACATTAATTCTCTTCTAGAGAATTTATTCTGCAAATCTCCTTATTTTGCCAATTTTGGAGCAAGAGTAGTATTAAAAAATATTCCCGACTTTGAAACGCGATTGCTCATTCCTAATAGAAGCCAGACTTTTTTTAATACATCTTTAGGAAGCTTATTAACTTTTGTGTCAAATAAGCTATAATGGGGCAAACCCTAATAGTAAGATAACGCTGGAAAAACTAGAAATATATTATATTATTATATTTACCAATAGAATTGAGGACGAACGTCAAGGATAATACGAGAATGGAAACGATCTTCATCTTTACCAATCAGAGAAAAAACTGATAAGTGTATTCATGAAAAGTTGAGATAACCAAGTGAATAATTAATATTTTAAACCTTCATTAAGTTATATTATATATATGTATCATAAAGTTGGTATCGTTTAGATTATTGGTGTCAACTTTATGCTTCATAGGTATTTAAATTTGATTAGAGTTAATTACAAAAAAATTAATTACTGCCCTCGTTAAAACTGACATCACAATTGGTGTATTATTTTAAGATTTAGCGAGATCCGTCCTCGACACGGAAAATTTATATACGAGTAGTTGTTCTATTAAAGCCCATTTAAATTGTTGAAAAACCAATCTAAGTTCTGAAGAAATTACACGATACATACCTGACGGATTATTTTGTAATTCATGCAGATTTTCCAGTTTTACGCCTGTCAACTGTTAACTTTTTCCGGTAAATTTAAAAGAGTTTAAATTTTTTCATAGATTTCTAATGATTTTCAAAGATTCCTGATTTATATCGTTGCTCTAAATTAGAATTGAAATTCTTTTCCAAAGTATTTGCTTTGTATCAAAAATTTTCTGTTTCAAATGAAATTATGATTCTTTACTGAAATACCCGGTTGGAAAATGAAACTGACAATTCCTCTCGGAAATCCCCTGTTTCAAGCCAGAATTTTTAAAATTTGATTGGAAATTTTGTTTCCCATATAAAAAATTACCTATTGAAAGACAGAATGATCATTTTTTATGAAATTCACCGCCGTGAAGTCAAGATAATTTTAATTCTCTTCGTGAATTTTTGTTACAAAATATGAATTATACCGCGCGGTGGAAATAAAACCTGCATGCTTTTGAATTGAACTTTTTATTCTAAGGATTCATATTGAGCGTGAAAAAAGTATAGATAGTTATAAAATAAGGGGTTATGAATTATCAGATACTATTAAGATTGCGATTTCATTTCGAAACCTAAAAAATCTCGTATTTTTCCATTACATTTTATTTTTAAATAATGATGTGAACGTAAGTTTCATACTATTATTTCTTGAAAATTCTTTGAGATTGGGCGACTCTTGTCTAAAGGAGTTTCCTTGATTTCTTTTGGCGTCATATCTTCAATTGCACCACTGTCCATGTTAATTTTCACTCGCGTATTGATTTGAAAATAAGGTTGAATAAATCTTTTTGTATACAGTCCACGAAGGATAGTATAATTTCTCTCTAATATTGCAAAGACATCTCCATTGGACGTTGATAATACAGTTTGTTCTTCGAAAGGTACCGGTTCAAATACATGCAATATTCCTCTCACTTGAATTGGTTTGTCACGAGGAAATGTGTTTCTTCGAATTTCGAAACGTCGGTTTGGATTCGAATTCAGAATGAGCCGAAGAAATCTTAATTGGTTAGGTACCAATACGCGTAGGGATATAGGAAGGCACCTGGCAGGAGGAGACTTGGACCTGACACGAAGTGACGTCTCGGCACGAGGCGAAGAACTGACTGCAAAACCCGAAGATCTAGTTTCAGAAGGAGGAAGAGACAACTCAGAGGCAGAATTTCTCCCAGAAGAAGACGTTTCAGAACTAGGAGCAGTAGGAATAGGCTCGCCATTAGGTAGACAATCAAACTGTGAACTGAACTCTGCAACAAGAAAAAGAGGGTTAATTCTCTGCAGGTTGACGTTCTTGGCGATAAAATATACCAGAAAAGAAATTTGTAATCCACAAAATTTTCCTGGAAGGCTGTACTCGATATTAAATTTATCTTAAAGCAGCGAGTAGTTTGTTCTTCTATCCTGAAGCCCTTGCTCTGGGCCAAAAATGCTAACAATATCGGAAATACGTTGTATAGTGCAAGTTCAAAAGTGTGTAGTCCGAAATAAGGAAATAAAATAAAAATCCATCTATTTTCGTTTAAAAGATAAATATTATAAATTAAAAATTCCGCTGTTGTGTTTCTGGTTGCGAATTAGGCATTTTAGTTTAAACGTATTGCTTCTTAATACGACCTCAAGGTACCGCGACCTACCTGCCCTCTCGGCGACCTTTTACTATTATTCAGCGCTGGACTGGATCTCAAAGCCCTACCATGGAGGCCGAGTCGAAGGCGCATTGCCAATGTTTGGCCAACTGCAGTGCACTGTATCGTACGTGACTTAAAGAAAAAGTTACTTAAAGAAATGTAACTATTTCGTTGAAAATTTATTCTATTTCCTTAGAAACTGATTTCTTTAACTGCAAATGAGACTTTCATTTTTCTGTATATTTATCTCTTTTAATTTAAAAGTTTTCTATTTAGTACAAAATTGGTCCTTTTTGGTAAAAAATTAATTTTTCTTTGTTGAAGATTCATTTGTTTTGTTGAAAATTGTAACTTTTTAACTATAAAACTAAACTTTGGACCAAAAAATCAAATTTTAAACCAAACATTTTCTATTTTTACAAAATTGGTATTTTTTTGTTAAAATTTTTTTTTTAATTCATTTATTTTGTTCAAAGTCTTACATTTTTAATTAGAGAACTAAATTTCAATTTTCAGTTAGAAAAATAAGTTTTTAATTAAGAAGGAAATGAATTTGTAAGAAAACAGTTTTGCATGAATTTGCAACTAAAAAGATTATATTTTGCCCAAAAATAAGTATTATGTCTTTTTTTCTTTGAAAATTCATTATTTTGTTGAAAATTACTTTTTTAACGTGAAAATGAATTTTTAAACCAAAAATTTGAATAAGTTCTATTTATAACACGAAAATACACATTTTTACCAAAATAATTGAATTTTCGACTGAAAAACTTGTCTACTGTAAAGGCAGTAACTACGTTTTCAGTAAGAATTTTCATTTTAAACTAAATGTATTAAATTTTGAATCAAAGAGATGAGCTTCCTAATAAAATAATGCATCTCTAGAAACAAATGAATTCTTAAGCAAATATTTAAACGCTCAATTCGAAAGATGAATTTTCTAATAAAGATACAAATTCTCAACCAAATGGATTACCTTTCTACTAAAAAAGATAGATTTAAGAAAAAAGTTTAATTTCGTGTATGAAAAATAAGTTTCCAGCCGAATAAAATAAATTTTTAACAAATTAGTAAACTTTTCTACTTAAGAGATGAAGTTCCACCCAAAAAGATTAAATTCCCATAAAAAAAACATTTTAGGCGAAAACTGGAAGATATTTTAGAAACCAATTTTCACCAAATGTTATAAATTAACCTTTTCACTTTTTGGTTAGAGAAATATCATTTTAGGTAACAAAAAAGTTCAGCCAATCAAAAACATTTTCTTTGAAAATCTAGTTGAATTTTTAGTTTAAAGAATTAATTTTCAAGGAAAAATCTAGTTTTCCACCAAAGAAATGAATTCTCAACTGAAAAGATTGATGTTTAATCAGTAGTAAAAGAGTGAGATATGCAGATAAAAAATTTTTCTGCCAACAGAGATTAATTTTTAACCAAATATATGGATTTTAAGGTTTAAAATTAATTTCATTGGTTCAAAATTAAACTGTTCACTTTAAAATTGATTTTCTCACTTGTTCAAAACATATTTTTTAAACTGAAAATTAAAATATTATATTTTTTCTGAAAAATTCAAATTTTTTAGCTGGCAGTTCATGTCTTTTGTGGAAAATGGACCTATTTGGTTAAGTACCTGTTATTTTGGTTCAGAATTTAGTTTTCTTATTAAAAAATTAAAATTTTAAACAATCAAAAGAATTTTGTTTCAAATGATTATTTTCTTGCTGAAAAGTCAACTGAAATTTTTCATGGATAAAAATGTAACTATTTTTTTGAAGTTTTTAAAAATAATTTATATGTTTTTAGACTTAAATTTCATATTTCTTGAAAAAAATGCAATGCTTCGCTTGAAAATTTAACCTTGTTTTTAAATGTTGTCTTTTCCATTTTAAAATTTCACAGTTTTAGCAGAAATTACATCTTTCTTGGATAAAAAGGCAACTCATGAACAGAAAATTCAACAATTTTGTTGAAAAATAATAGTTTTTGTTTAAATTAAGTTGTTTAAAAAAGTCAGACTGTTTCTTTACATTTAATATTTTGGTCTTGAGAAAATAACTAAAATCTTTTCAGGGTAAAAATTGATTATTTTTCTCGAAATTTTTTTGTATTCACAAATTCAGCTATTTTAAGAGAAAATTTGTTTCTATTGAATACAAATTTTTAGTAAACCACTAAACTGTTTTTTAATAGGACATACTTTTTAGTTGAAAATTCTACTGTTTTGTTGAAAATTTAACTATTTTGTTACATTTTCATTTTCGTAAAAACAAAACTCGTCTATTAGGATTGACAATTCTTTTTTTTTGTGTAGAACAATTATTTTTGGTTAAAACGTGCATATTTTGATCTTAAAAAATTAACTGGAATTAATTAATTAATTAATTAAAGTTAATTGAAAGTTAACAAGTTTGTTAAAAAGTCCTTTTTTGTTTAAAATTCGTCTTTTTGGATTGAAAATTCCATTTTTTCGTGTTAATATATTTCTTGTTTAAAAATTCATATTTTGATCGTGCAAGGCAACTGAAATCTTTTTGACAGAAAATTAATCTATTTTTACTAAATTTTTCTTGTTTATTTGAAAATTTATCTGTTTTAGTAGAAATATCATTTTTAATTGAAAATGCAACTTTTTTTTAAGTCTTCTTCTTTGTTTGAGTATTGAAGTATTCTGTTTCAAGGATTTGGTTGATTCAGTTGTTAAGAAATTATTTCTTTGTTCTTAAAAAACTTTTTATTTTTATTTTCATATTCATCTCTTTGGTTGAAAGTTTCACAATTTTCTTGAAAATTAATCTTTTTTAATTGAAAAGCCTTTTTTTTGGTTTAAAATTAATTTTTTATCTGAAAATGTAACTTTCCCCATTTTTAGAGATTAATCTTTTTTAATTGAAAATGCTCCTCTTTTATTAAAAAAAGATAATTTTCTTGGTTTAAAATTTCATTTTTGTTAGGTAAAAAAGTATCAGTTTCCTATAAAATTAATCTTCTTGCTCAAAAGTCATATTTGGGTTTGAAAAATCCATATTTGTAGTGGAAATTCGTCTTTTGACTTCGAGGTTCAACAATTTAGATATACTTCTATTTCTTTATTCAGTCAAAATCCTTATTTAAAAAAAATTCGGTTTTGATTAAAAATTTTTTGTTTGTTATAAATTTTTTAGGATCTTGGATTAAAATATAAACCATGACACTTTCTTCTTGAAAATTTATCTTTTGATGTTGCAAATTCAGCTATTATGTTGAAAATTTAGTTCTTTCGTCGACAATTTAAGTATTTTGTTGAAAAGTCATCAGTAACAAGCAAAATATTTCTGGAAAGTATGAAGTACGTACATTAAGAGGGGGGGGGGTATAAATATTTGGTGACAAATTAATTATGTGCTTATTTTTTCTTACAATCTCAAATTTATTTCAGTTTTGCGCTTTGGAAAAAGCTATATCATTTTTTTGCAGAGAAAAAGTATGCGGTCGTTCTTAGTGATTATAGGCCTCTATATTTGATGTGCGTCCTCGAAACAAATTTGAGGTTAGAATAAACTTGCATAATTACATTTTGCTTCTTTTCTAACACTGATATTAATTTTCTCTTAAACTGAATTAATCTTGAATCCAATCTCATCTCATGTTTAAAATAAGAAGCTTAAGAATCAATAATAAGGCATTTAGACTTGGACTTATAGGCAAATAATTATATACGAAAAAAGCTCCAAAAATGAGAGACTAAGGCGTTGGCAAAAAAATTGAAGACTTGCGAATGATAAGACGTTAAATTTTTATTATAATTGTCGTCAAATTGTAACATTTTGATCCTACTTAGGCTCACAAACAATATTACATATTACTTTTACATTTTTTCTTATTCAATTAGTGGTGGGGATGGAAGTCATGTAAATCGACATGTGTTATTTTGAAATGCTCTGGCAGCAGGAGACCTGGATCTAGAACGGCGAGAAGGCTCGGCAGGCGGAGAAGACCTGACCGGTGAACTCGGTGAATGAGCTCTGCTCGGAGAAAAACATCTTTCAGGAGAGTAAGAAGTCCTGTAGTGAGTAACATCAAAAATGGGTTCGCCATTAGGTAAACAATTGAATTGTGAACTCAACTCTACAACAAGAAACAGAAGATTAACTTTTCGTTGCATATTCTCTTTCTGCATATTTTAAGTATTTCAATTTTTCTTTTCGGCATCTTTTTCTCTTCAGTATATTTTCACTTTCCTAACAGTATTTCTTCAACTGGAAACACAGCTTTCTGCATAGTTGGCAAAAGAGGGTTCATCACAATTCTCCCTGTTTGAATTGCAATACCAGTCGTTATAACCAAAGTTTCCGAAAAAAGCAAAGTAAAGGAAATACGTACAAAAAGAATTTTTTAATGTCATTGGAATTAACATAGAATACTTTGCAATGCGCTATCTGTTTTTTGGAATTCTGTAGTAACAAGAAGATAAAGAAATTAAGTCAGCGATAAAATATGTCGGAAGGGAAACTTAAATCTTGAAACAAATGTTGGAACAAAAAATTGAAATCTGTTATAAAGCAAACCTCGTTTATCGCAACACTGGTTTATTGCAAACCAAGCTCAGTGGTGCTAACGGACCGCGACTGTTTCCACTGCGCATGCGGCGCGCAGTGGTGGAGGAAGGAAGAAAACTCGTGCCATCTTCGCCACACCTTCTTCATGCGACGCCGGAGCCAGTTGAAACAGTCGCGGTCTTTCAGCGCCACTGGACAAGCTAGTCGTTTATCGCAACTGTCACATCTGCCACCACTGATTGTCACGTGCTGCGTATAGCCAAGGACAGCGGAAGGGGCTATGTATTGTGAGACCACCGTATGGATAGGTAGCGTGGTGTGGTCCCTTCTCGAGTTGCTATAAATGAGTTCTTGACGTTTCAAAGGAATTACAATAAACGAGGTTTAAGTGTACTTTGCAGAAAGTACAGAATCATACGTTTTTTCTCTGAGATCTATTTTCTCAGAAAGTTTAACACTAACCCGTATCCCGGGCCTCTTCAGATTAACATTCACCATGTATAAATGTGGACTTTAAATTATAGATATATTATATTATTATATTCACCAATTAAGTCGAGGATCACCGCCAAGGATAATATGAGACTAGAAACCATGGCAAATTTGTCATTCCTTCATTAAATTCGTTAAATAATATATTAGAAATTGTGTTCAGTCCTAAATAAATAAAAACACCTCACGAAATATTTAAAAACACACAAGCCCTGATATTGCACAGAAACCCAATGAAAAATTAACATCAGACTTGATGTTGCCATACAAAGACACAAAAAGCGGTAATAAACAAATATCAGTATTAAAAGATTACCTAACGCGATACGCAATAACAAAAGCCCTTCAAGATAAATTAACATCTTCAACAATTCAAGCATTGCATTTCAAAGTATCGACCTCAAGTATTAGAAACAATTAATTCACTTACAGAAAAAATAAGAATTATACACGAAAATAAATTAGAAGATGCTAAGGAAAATCTTGAAGTCAAACAAAACTCACAAGCACCAGATCCTGATAATTAGAATGTTGTAAAGAATAACGATTTATTTTTCGTCAGAAATCTTAAAATAATCCCTTTCGATCATTTTTGGAAATTTCCTTTCCTTGTTACTAACGAATCTAACTTAGTCATAATAAATCTTCGATTCCTCTTGATGAAACATGTTTTTCTGTGTTAATAGATATTAGTGAAATAGGAATCGGGTTAATATATAATCCTGTCGATATAATTATTTCGCAAATGCACATTTTTTGGACACAATAGCCCAGGAAATGCTCCAAAAATGGAAAACATCAATTTTATGTATAATTGATGCAAAAGCGGTGCTTTTTTCTAATATAATTATTTATGCTTGCTAAGTCAAAGGTTTTACAGTATATTTTAGCGAACTTTAAATTTATAAAACAATTATTTCTCGTTTCGGCATTAAACATTTTTATTTATTCTATCACATTTTTGCCGCCCGTTGATCGTAAATAAAATAAAGTTTAAAAAAAATATCAATCAAGATATAATGTATAAATAAATTAAACTAGAACCTGAAGAAAATTGAAGAATAAAATTTCATTTAATATTTTATGAACTGAATATTGAAAAATCAAGCATTGATTAATTTGTATTTCACAAAAGTGTGAACATAAAGGTCTTCGAATTTCATTTGCAACATTCCTGTTTTAAAGTAAATCTTCATTACGAACATTCTTTTATATATATGTTTTTAAATTTAATTTGTCTCATTTAAAAACTTGGAATTTTATTTAAAATTTCATTTCTTAAATTTGACGTTTAAAATTTATTTGATAGTTGATCTGTGATCTCACAGATTGCAGGCGTGAAGCTTATCGTTTTCATGTATTTGCATTTCGCAAGAGGCAGCTCCAAGGAAAAAAGAGTTAAAGACTACATTCGTTACAACCGCGATCACAATTTACATTATCTTTAATAACTCGTTTAAAGATTTAAAAAACTAATTTTAATTTTAAAAATATTTAAAAGGAAGGATACATTTGATATGTTCACATTTATAATCAAATTTTTTAGAAATGATTAGGAAAAAGAACTTTTTTTAAAACAAAAGTTCCATCGAACAATGCGGCGAAAAAAATGTTCCCTTCAAAAGGATCCAGATGTCATACTTTTACAAATACTTTTACATTTTTTACAAAGGAAAAGAAATTATTTGAAATTTTCTGTTTTTAAACTGAAATATATTATATTTTAAAGAGTTGTTTCGAAAAAATATACGTTTCAAATAAAAATATGAAGGAGATGATGATTTGGAACAGAGGATTTTGGATGATATGCTATAAGAGATATTTGTAATTCTGAATTTAGAAAATGAATTTTGAGTAGTTTTGAGAATTGGTTTTCTCTTATTTAGAGCAGTGAATGTGCGAGAATAAACTTAGCTTTTATCTTTATTTAGAATTTGTTAAAAGTCCCGATAATACAAGAATACAAGAAATTTTGAACGTCTTTTCAGACAAGATGGAGCTATAAATTAAAAATTTCTTTAATTATATTTTTTCTAAAAAAAGATCTGCTCCTTCC
This sequence comes from Acraspis erinacei, assembly GCA_035041075.1. Classification (NCBI taxonomy): domain Eukaryota; kingdom Metazoa; phylum Arthropoda; class Insecta; order Hymenoptera; family Cynipidae; genus Acraspis; species Acraspis erinacei. Next base: position 31,759,671 of record JAWWLR010000092.1, on the reverse strand, counting down.
CTTCGCTGGAAATGGAACCGCATAACTTTCGAATGCTGGTCGGATACTTTTCCTTTAAGCTACTAGAGAGATCGAAAGAAAAATTGTTTTTCAGAAATACACGCAATATTTTGCGAAGGTCTTACGTATTCAAATTTTTCAATGAATCTGTATTATCATGGGATAATAACGGAAATTCTTAACGTATCTTTAGACTAGATAGAATTATGAATTAAATATTTTTTTAATTAAATTTTTTTTGAAAAAATATTTTCTCCTTCGTTCCGATAGGATTGGAATCACATAACTTTCGATTTACGGTCAGATGCTTTTCCCTTAAAAGTCAGATGTTTTTCCCTTAAAAAAGAATTCATTTTCAGAAATACAAGCATTTTTTTCCAGGTTTTACGTATTTAAATTTTCAAGGAATCTGTATTATCATCAGAGAATACAAGAAATTCTGAAATTATTTTCAGTCAAGATGGAGCTATAAATTAAAAATTCCTTTAATTATATTAA
>JAWWLR010000092.1:31736762-31749541 GCA_035041075.1 Acraspis erinacei | reverse complement strand
ACCTACAGCCACCTAAATCTCTTATTAGTATTAGGTAGTACTATTAGTACTACTAGTAGTACTAATAGTAGTACTAATAGTACTAGTGCAGTACCATTGTAATAATACTACTAATACTAAAGTACTATTATTAGGTACTATTATTAGGTAATACTATTATTAGCATTAGGTCTCAATAATGAAAAATAAAAAAAATATATTTTTTAGAAAAATAGAAATATTTCAGTTTTCCTGACTTTCACAATTTTTGTTCATTAGTCAATTTAATTTTTCAATTATATAACCTATTCCATTCATTAAAGTAACCCTTCATAATAAACGAAAAAAAAATCAAGTCAAAATTTTGTAGGTTTTCTGCAATAACAAATTTTAATCGCTGGGGTCATATTGACCCCACGGGGCAGCTATGTTATACCAGATAAGTGTGGCAACGAAGGGTTCAACGTCTTAGATTAAGCGGTTTTGACAGTTGTCTTGAAAGGGCAGCAGTGCGCGAGTACTCAGTCAAGTGAATTGCGAAAAAGCGTGCATTCCAATTGGAAACGGTTTAGGTGGCCCTGAATGTTTACGATTCGAACACCACGAATTCAGTTCAAGTTTATTTGAAGGGAACCGCTGACACTGGACTGAAAGCGAGAGTTTGGTGTACTGTAACATGTAATTCGAGATATTAAATTCTTGTTCTTTTGGATATTCTTATTGCTAATTTCTAGGGAGCGTGATCAAGGACGTGAGAAAGGATTGGCCAATGAAAATGGGTGAGACCAATGGGCGTCGCAAATGATAAATGATGCTCCAAATGGGCGCAACCAATGAAAGTGGGCATTGACAAATAAAGTGGGTGTGTTCATTTGTATCGTTAAAATTATTTTAAAGAAATATATGAAACACCAAGGGAGTGTCTGAGAGGCATGTACAAACAAAGGATTACGTTGATTACATGTTTGGTCAATTTTATATATACAGAAGAAATGGAATGTGAGCATATTTAAGGTTGTGTCTAATCAGCTTATTTAATTAATTAATTAATTATAAGAATATGTGTTTCATTAAATGAGTAAATAGTGTAGCAGATGTATATGGGCGCTGATTATAGGCGTGTTCAAATAAAGTGGGTGTGGCCAATTATTGTTGAAGTGGCTTTGTCTTGAATAAGGAGGGTAGTCTTTGGAAATGGGTGTTAAAAAGGCTTGCTAAAAAGTGGGTGTGGTCCATCAGAGAGCGTTGTCAAAGAAAGTGGGTGTTATTATATAGAGTGGCTGTTGTAAAATAATGTGGCTGTTGTCAGTTAGATGACCAAAGTTCGTAATTAATAAATAAGCAGTAGATTTGGGTGTGTCTAAGGGGAGTGGTCAACAAAAACATTGCTAGGCTATGTATATGATTGTGTGGCTAAAGAGTGTCGTAATGGGAATGTGTGTCGAAAGTAGGCGTGCTAAAATAAAGTGGGAGTAGTCAACTGGGTAATTTATCGTGCTTAAGGAATGTGGAAGTGGCTTTGGGTGGGTCTGAGAAGCTTGGCCATGAAAGTGGGCATGAGGAGTATCATGTATGGAAAAAGCGGCGGTGGCGAGATCTTATGATATCATAGAGAGAGAGGGGGGGGGGGAGAGGGAGTGAGGGAGAGAGAGAGAGATACCAACCCAGAAATGAAAGGTTCAAGCATGAAATGGTATTCCTAGGACCATGATGATGCTCGATTTGTCAACGGGGATCGTCACGAGTTGAATGTGAGTACCCAATAGCAGAAACTAGGAGGTCAACCAGTATGTGCGCCCGGTGCTCATTATTAGCCCTGAGCTTGCAGGAGTTCAGTCGTCCCCGTGTCTACCGAGTAAACACTTTGATTTATGTGGCCCGCTACCCTCGATAAGGATAAACCAGCCTAGACTGCAGGAGGGTTAAAGGGGGATAGGAGACTGCATTGCTGAGCACAGCATACAGAGAGACTGCAACGGAGTCGAATACCTATTCCCGTTATGCAGTACCTGTTTCCTCTATATACCTATTCAACCACCCACTACCTACATGTACTACCTACTGCCTACTAGCTACTACCTCCGTACCTAACTATTGTACCTACAGTTGGTTGTATATGCGGTTATTACACGGTTCCGTTACCCCTATTCCGCCGACTACGACCATACAGCGGATATTCAATGCATTGTGTCAGCCACCAGAAAACAAGGAGTAAACTGCACTTCATGTCCTTCTCTATTTTCTCTCTACATCCCTCTACATCTCTCCACGCCTCTCTTTTCCTGGTTTTCTAATTTCCTCTCTAAACTCTGCATGTGGAACGCGCAATGTGCATCAAGCTGTATATTTATAGACGATAAATTCTGGAAAATTAGGGGACACCTAATCGTTATTAGAGGGCATCTAATAGTCAGTGATGCAGCGATCCATCAATTAGGAAGTGACGCTAAAAGCTTGGTTGGAGCACCTTCATCATGAAGTGTCAAACTGGATTATGTGGGTGTAAGATCTTATAACTTTGTTGTAAAGAGTTTGATGCTTTTGATTTTTACCTTTAGAGATTTTTTCTTTTATTTTTAGTGTATCTCTTCTTTACCAGGGCCGTAACAAAATAAATTCGGATTTTTGATGTCTCATCCACTAATATGTGTTAGTGGAAGCCAGTACGAGATGGATAAAGATCACACTTCACACTTTTTCTCTTATTTTCCCCTTTTCCCTTTTTAAAAATGCGAATTGAATTGAAAGAACCCAATCAGAAACTGCAACTATTTTGGGATGAAAAATAGATCTTTTCAGCTGAAAATCCATTATTATATTTTTATTTCAAAATTTATCTCTTTTGTTTAAGAATTTTAATATTTAGTGCAAAATTGAATTATTTTAGAAAATTCAACTTTTTTTAATATTCTTCATTTTGGATAGGAAACTCAGCCTTTTGAATGAACAGTTCATCCCTTGCTAAAAATATATTTTCTTTTGATATGAATGTTAATTATTTTTTATTGAAAAATCTACTATTATATTTTTATTTCAGAATTCATCACTTTTGATTTGGAAACTCTACGATTTGGTTGAAATGATTTTTCTTCCATGACTAAAAAATCGTTCTTACTTGCAAATTTGTCTTTTTAACTTGAAAAATTTATCTCTTGCTGTTTAAAAATGCAACTGGTTGCTTTAAAATTAATCTTTAAAAAAAATTCGTCTGTTTTGCTTGAAAGTCCAACTATGTTGGTTGTTTATCTAATGTGGTTAAGGATTTAACTATTTTTTTTAAATTCTTCTTTCATGATTGAATTCAACTGCTTTTCATTGTTCATTAAAATGTTTCCAAATGAAATATGAACTGCTAAATTTTTCGTTGAAAATTCATCTTTTTTGGTTAAAAATCTAACAAGTTGATAAAAAGTTGAACCAGTAATTAATTTTTTTTATCTGAAAAATCTTTTATTCTATTTTTGGCTTCAAATGTATCTTTTTTCGTAAAAATTCAATCTCTTTACTTGAGTAATCAACTACTTTGTTAAATATTAATGTGTTTGGTTAAAAACTCGCCTTTTTGGTGGAAAATATATCTTCTTGATTGAAAATTTATCTTTTTGAGTGAAAATTGTAACTGTTAGGTTGAAAATTCGAAATTGTTTTATTTGAATTAAACTCTTTAATTAAAAGTTAAATCATGTTTTATTGTAATATTAACAATTATATTTTTTCTTTGAGAATTAGACTTTTTTGATAATTGAACTATTTCATTAAAAATGCATAAATTTTGTTGAAAATTCGTCCTTTTTTTGGAAGAAATGAATCAATTTGTTTTGAAACTGAACTTTTTTGTTGAAATATCGTCTCTTTTTCCTAAAAGTCCAACTATTTATTTGTAAATGCAACTTTTTAGCCCAAATAATTATTTTTACGTTGAAAATTCAGCTTTTTGGTCACAATTGTTTTCTAGTCGTAAAAGAGTTTTTCTTAATGTTTTGATATTTTGAAAAAAACTTAAACTATCTCTTAACCTTTACAGTAAACCAAAATCTGTCCCAGCGAATTTTCACTAAAAGAAGCTTCTACATCCGAGTAATGTCTTTAATTTTTTATTTTAAAATAAGAACTAAGTACTACCAAATTAAAACTTGCTTTTTTAAAAAAAGGACCAATTTTTTAAGTTAGGTATAAAATACTCCAGAGAAATCCCGAAAACATAATTAGAAAGAAAGCGGGATGTGCAAGATTTTTTCAGTGAACATTATTTTAGGCTAGACGTGGGATACTCTAAGGGTTACGAGCCAAGTATAAATTTTTTAAATCTAAAAATATTTAGAAATATTTTTTCCACAAGTGAAACAAAATAAGATGGTGATACTTCGATAAAATAAAAAATTGTGGTTTATTTGAACCCCCCTATTTTCTTTTTCCCTAGTACTCTATATTTTTTACGATTAGGTGGTTTATTATATGAAATAATCGTAGAAATATTGAAAAATTTTTTGTCTCTTTAAAAAAAGGGTTGACAATGACGTGTTTTTTCTATCGGCTTTTCTTTCATTGATCCAAAAAGAACACAAAAGTGGTGCAGTAATTGCCTGTTGATTTTTCGCGACGTATCTGTCCATGCATGCGCATTTACCACAAACTCGGAATTGGAAATGGAGTAAGCGTCGAGAATCTAATCGAATGGCAATTACAGCTTTTCGGGATTCCTGCATTTGCCGTTCGCAATAAACGGACTTACAGTCAAACACCAAAATTGACTTCATTTCATGCATTGATAACTAACCAAATTTAGATATGAGATTACTTTATCGTCCGAGAACCGTGTTTCATTTCTGCAGAAGAAAAATTATTTACAATTTTTTGGTTCATAACTTTAATCTATATTTTATCAATTATAAAGATTAATAAAAAAATTCTAAAATATCTCATCCCTGAAATATTTTAATTTTATTTTATTACTCGCATCTTCCTTTTACAACTCTCAATAAGCTTCCAGGTAATTTTTAATCAAATAGATGAATTTTACAAGAAAATAATATAATTTTCAACAAAAAATATAAAGCTTCAAAAAACAGTTAAATTTTTAAAAGAAAGTAATAGAATTTTCAACCGAAAGAGATGAATTTTGAACAAAGTAATTCAATTTTCACTCAGAAAAGATTAATTCTCAAGGAAAAATATCCCAGTGGGTACGAAATGTTGCGAAGTCTTTACGACATCATTACGGCATCTTTACGAAAACTTTACGACATCCTATGCCCATGTCGTTAAAGTGTCTTTACGACATCGTAAAGACGTCGTATGATCTGACGACGTATTTACGATATCGTAAAGACACCGTAACGACATGGACATAGGACTTCGTAAAGTTGTCGTAAAGATGTCTTATCGATGTCGTAAAGATGTCGCCAAATTTGGTGCCCATTGTGATAACATATGGTATTTTAAACAAAAATGTATTTTAAAATATAAAAAAAATAGTCGAATTAAAAAACAAAGGTTAATCACCAATAAAAAACCAAAATTTTCAAGAAAAAAGTTAAATCCTTAATTAAGGCACAATAATTTATAACCAAAAATTTATATATAAAACCATAAAAAATCGAATTTCTCACGAAAGAGATGAATTTTTAAACCCAAAAGACGGTTTTTTAACCATAGGAAAGGTCTGTCCGGCAAGAAAGAAACAATATTTTTAGCAAATTCTTGAATTTTCAAATCAAGTTCCAAACTCTCTGGAATGGAGTTGAATTCTCAACAATGCTCTCAATTTTTAACAAAAAAGTTATTTTTTATCATAAAACAGTGTCATTTTTAACCGAATTAATGAATTTTAAAGCCGAAAAATAGAAATTTTTCATAGCACAGTCGAAATTTCTACACAAAAGGACGAATATTCGAGAAAAACAGTAGAATTTTCACGAAATTAATTAAATTGTGCACAAAACAGATGAATTTTTAAGTAAAAGATGAACCTGAAAATAAAAGAAATTGTTTGAAACAGAAGTTCACCTTTGCGAAAATTGGTTGAATTTTTATTAAAAAAAGATGAATTCTCAAGGAAAAATATAACATGGAATATTTCAAGCAAAAATATATTTTAATTTTATATAAAAAATATTCGAATTTAAAAGAAGATGAATCATCAATAAAGAAGGATGCATTTAAAAAATATCTTTGAAAAAAATTAAATACCGCAAAGATAACTAAATAATTCATAAATAAATGACTCAAAATTAAAAATTAAAAAAAACTCCCTGTCTTATTGTTTTTCACAATTACATAAATAAGAGCGTATGTTTAAAAATACTCCTAACAAACAAATAATAAAAAAAAATCCTCGAATAAAGTCTACGAAAAAAGGAACAAATAAGACTTGAATAAAAATAACTTAAAAATTAAATTTGTTTAAAAACTGTCGGTCTTAGTGTTTTTCACAATTACTTAAATAAAAACAGAGTTTGAAAAATACTTCTAATAAAAAAAGTTATAATTATTAAAAAATCGAAAAAATTATAAATAATAAAGCTGAAGACTCCTAGAGTTTGTCGATCCGATTAAAGAAACGATTTTAGTTTAAAAAAATTGAAATAGTTAACTATGCAAAAATTAATAAATAAATTACGAAGCAAAAATTTCCTTTCCCTTTGGAAGCCACATCCTTCTTTCTGCGATCCTTGTATTTTCGCAAATCAAGTTGGATACTTTTGGGACATGCTTTGTGGAAGCGCTGACATTCGCCTGAACATTTGGTCAGAGAAGTGGAAAACTGCAAAAAACCAATACTCCTGAGCGCAGTCGGTTACCGACAGACGATTTTGAATATCGACATTCGATAGCATCGAATGGATCGATTGAACTTTAAAAGTTTAATTTTCACATTTAAATCGAGGGATTAAGTAAAAAAGATTTAAAGAAAGACTAGAAGTATTATACTTTTGATGTGACTTTACAAAAAATATATAATAAAATTTCTATTGCATGGCCTTGTAGTCTGATCACAAAAAAGTAATTTGAAACAAATAGAGTTAGTTAAAAAACGAAAATAAACAATATGCTTCTCATTTTTCAATCTAAAAATTATTTTAAATAAATTTTAAATCATATTGTACTTTTATTATGATATTTTGTAACATGACGTTGATTTTTAAACATATATTCCTAATAAATAAACCAAAAAAATATAAAACTAATTAATGTGTTATTAAAATTAATTTTCAGTGTAAAAATACGATAAAAATTGGAATAACTAGGAAAAATAAGACCCGTGAATTTCTCTGCAATCTGAGGATATTTCCGGAAACCCTGAAAAATTTATTACAATACCCTAAGACTTATAGGTTCTATAAAATCATTCCTTATGTTCTAAAATTCTAGAAAATTCTTTAACACTACATGAAAATTATTTTAAATATCATAGAACAATTCAATCTCTTAAAACTTCTTTGGAATCTTTTCAAATATCCGAAAATATATCAAATCATTTGAAATGTTTACAAATTTCTTGCGAATTTTAAAGCGCTTGAAAGTTTTTTGGAACCTTGAAGTATACCGATATTTTTTTTAAATCCATTTAAAGTTATTGGAATGTATTGCAAACTCACCGGAATAAAAAACTATAATATTTTAGATAATTTGAAATCCCTTTAATTTATTTTAAATCTATTGGAAATTGCTCGGCATCTTTGGGAATACCCTCAAATTTATCAGATCCTTCGAAATCCCTTGAATCTATTTAAATCTATTGAAAATTTCATAGAATTATTGTAAATACCCTACAATGTAAAGAATCCTTTGAAATTCTTTGAAATGATTTAAGTCTTTTGAAAATTTCTTGGAAACTTTTAAATGACACTACAAAATTTCAAATCCTTTAAACTGTTTTAAAATCCTTTACATTGAAATTGAAGTCAGTCGAAACATCATTGAACTCAATCGAAAATTCCTTGAGATAAATTAAAAATGTTTAAACATTCATTACAATTCTTTTAATCTTGAAAAAGTTATTGAAATCTATTGCAAATTCCTTGAAATCTTTTAAAATCTCGGAAAATATTTCAAATCTTTTATAATATTCTTTTAACTATTTTAAGAATTTGAATTTATTGAAAATTCTTTGGAAACTTTTGAAATAAGCTGAAATATTTAAATTTATTTTCAGGACTTAAGCAGATAAACTTGATTATTGGGCGCGGAATAGGATTTTAACCTGATTTAAATTTCTTAAATTTTACAATATTTAAAATCCTTTAAAATGTTTAAAAATTCATTACAATTCTTTTATGCTCGAAAAAATTATTGAAATCTTTTAAAATGTCGGAAAATATTTCAAATCTTTTATAATATTATTTTACTTATGGAAATATTTTGAGAATTATTAGGAAAAATTCTTTAAAATGTTTTCAAATCCCTTACATTTTTTCAACTCTGAAAAGTTCCTTGGAACCTTTCAAAATATTCTAAAATTTTTTAAATCTCTTTAAGTTACTGAAATCAATTCAAAATGCGATGTAATTTTTTTTTAAACTCTATGATTATATTACTATGATTATAAAACTATGATTATATAATCATTGAAATGTTTAGAAACTTTTTGATTTCATTGAAATTCATTGAAAACTTTTAAAAGTTTTCACAAAGATTTTAAGGACTTCAAGCATTTTACAAAAATTTTAAATAATTCCAGAGTATTTCAAAGAAATTTTAAGATTTTACAAACATTTTAAGTACTTCAAGAAATCTCAGCGAATTCACAAAAGTTTCAAAAAATTCTAAAGATTTTAACCAGATGTCAAAGACGATTTATGTTCGCACAAAATCAGGAATTAGTTTATTTATGTTTCTGCTTTCTTGAAAAATGTTGCGCCAATAAAAAGTGAGCTGGCTCATTCATTGAAATTTGAAGTTTTGTTCATTTCCTTGAAATAATGAAAAATGTCCTAAAATTATTCCAAATTTATTATTTTGACCCATCTTTTCCTAACCGCCTATCAAGGCTTTTAATATAAAATCTTGCAATTTTGAAAGATTTAATACTGAATTTAACTATTATCGATTCGGGAGGATATTAATTAAAAATTGTTAAGTAGATAAGATTCTCAATTAAGAAATAATAATTGTGGAATATGGACAATTAAAAAATATTTCAGCGTGGCCTCTATAAATAAACAGAAATTTCTGGAAATTTCCCGTAGTGAAAGAAACATTTTTTAATTTTACATTAAAAGCGTTTTACAATTGGATTTAACGAAATAAAACAAAAATGTTCTATCTTGGAAATTTTTATTTTTGACCACATTGCACACATCTTTATTTTTCAAGCTTTTAAATGCTTTTTAATTTTCATTATTAAAATAATAGGTTTCATCATGCTGCTTATTCCCACGAGAGAGAAAACAGTAAACATACATTCAGTATGATTAAATGTTTTTCAAGTATCTTTAGAAGCCATCTGTTCTCTGCCTCTTCTTCCTTCTATAATTTAATAACATTATATAGCTGCAGCTGGTACCGTAGATTTTTCAAAATCCATTTCGTTATTAACTTTAGTAAAAAAAGATAATAAACTCTATTAATTAATTTAAAAGAAAGATCTTAAAATTTTAGAAATATTGTAAAATAAAATTCTAAACATCGTCCTTCTACGTGAATTTAATTAATCGAAAAGATATATTCAGTGGAAAATTAATGAAACTCTTTTCCAGGCTGAAGTTTAATGCTTGTCGACAACATTTCGGAAGGTTTGCGGTAATATCCGAGTTCACCCCTAGAGTAAATTAATCAAGTTTCAACTTCTGGTCCCGGAGTAATATTACTTTGTCGTTCTTTTAGCTGTGGAAATAAAATGTTACAGTCAGTGCTAAAATTTTATTAAGGGGATCTGCACTCCTGAGACAGGGACAGAATAAGAAACCTAAAAATGAGTTAGTGTGAGTCGCGTGTCTATTTTTGATTGCGAGTATGACAGAAAAGTAATTTGATTACACCAATAGTCGTCAATAAATGAGTGAAGTGGTTTTCTCCATTTGTAGCCGTTCATAGAATATTTCCATATTTTAAGTAATAAGTTTTATTGCACTAAAAAGGGCCAAATCAATCAAAATTACTTGTTTTTGATTAATTAAACTCTGCGCAGAATTTCGGAAAAATAAAAAAGAGAAATAAAAAATAAGAATAATTCTCATTTTTCTTTTCTGTTTTTTATTTTTTTCGAAAAATCAGAATCCTATTATTTTCTAGGAAAACTGTTGATTTTTCCAGGTAGCTATAGGAACATCTTGTGTTGGATGTCCAAATTAGGTCGTTAAATTCTTCGTTTTATTTTCAGGAATTTCGAACATTAAGTTGATTATTGGACGTTAAATAGGATTTTGAATTTGATTTTAATCTCATGTAAATTTCTTAAATTTTAATTAAGCACTTTACTTGTAAGTTATAATATTTAAAGCATGAAAAGATTTTAGAAAAGAGCTACACTCGGACCTTAATTTGTGCACGAGTTTGGTTTTGACCTTCGACATAAAGTAACGCTCTCCAAATGTAATCATTGGGTCCTCCACATTTTATAAATCTATAGAAACTCTTCAGAATGTGAAAAATAATTTTTAGAAAATAATTAAAATAAAAAATAAAAATAAAATAATTTTTAGTTCAAATTAAAAATTCTACATAACTATTTATTTGTTTAGGTTTAGTTGTTTATTTAATTTAGAGATTATATAGATATAATTTTACTAGATGCATGAAGATTATTAAAAATTTCAGATTTCACATCAGAATTTCAATAAAAAATATAATCTTGAACCAAATAGTTGATTTTGAAAGAAAAAGAATGAATTTCCAACGAAAAATGTAAGAATATTTAAATCAAAATAGATTTTTATTTGAGAGAAAAGGCAGCTGGGTTCATAAAAAAATACAAATTTTCTAGAAAATACTTAAATCCTCAACCAAAGAAAATTAATTTTCATTACATGAAATTTTTTCAAAAAAGAATACTTTTCTATCAAAAAAGACGAAGTTTTAACTAAAATAATGAATTTTTAAGCAAAAAAATCTCCTCTTGACAAAGTACATAGTTTAAATTTTAACTAAGTATTTGCATCTTTAAAAAAAGACGAACTTTCAACAATAAATGCAATAATGCATGATCTTTCAATCAAAAATAGATTTTATTTTAAATCAAAATTAGTTGAATTAATAAAAACGAATTTTCATGAAAATAGTTGGATCCTTAGACAAAAAGATTAATTTCAAACGAAGATTATTAATTTTATGCTCAAAAAGACTTATGTTGAAGAAAGTATTTATACGTTCAACCAAAAAATAAATTTTTAACTATAATAATAAAACTTGAGCTAAAGAAGGGAACTTTGAATAAAATAGTTTAACTTTTAACTAAGCAGTTGAATTAAAAAAAAATTAAATTAATTGCATATTTCACTAAAAAATGTAAATATTTTAAATCAAAATATTTTAATTTATCCAGAAAGACAAATTTTCCAAAAAATAAATGAATCCTGTGGCACAGATATTCTAATTTTAAACAAAACTTGTGCATTTTAAATCTACATTTTTTTGAAATAGTTGAATTTTCAATAAAAAAAATACGAAACTTGATCAAAACTGTTGAAATTGCAAAAAAATATAATTTAAAAGAAAAAATCAATTTTTAACTCAAACTAAAAAGGTTAAATGACTACTTATTTTTTCTTTTATTTTTTAATTTGATTTAGGCTTATTTTCCCATTTTTCTCGTGACAATTCCAAAAACTTCTAAGATTTTTTTTAATTTCACAAGTTTTTACAGGGTTTTAGAAAAAATTTGAGTAGTTTAAAAGATATTTAAGACTGTTTGACGATTAGAAAAATTATTTTTTATACATTTTGAAATATTTTGTAATGTTTTATAATCTTATAACTTTAAGAATATATTTTTTTATTCACTTGAAATCTTTCAAAATTCTTAAAACATTTTCTCAATTTTTTGTTTAAAAGCTTTAAAGAATGTGAATTTTATTTTAAGCAGAATTGTTTCTGTATCCTTTCAAAACTTCTAAATATATCCTAAGCTTATTCGATTAAAAAAATTGTAATCTTGCAAAGTTCAAAAATTTTTCTTTAAATTTTTTTATATTCCTTTCATAGAATTTCCTTAATTGAATTAAAAAAAAATAATGTAAATTTTCTCTTAAAGCTTATGAAACAATTTTATTATCTTAAAACCTTTAAAATCCTTAAAGGGCTTCAAAATTGAATTCCAATATCTTTAAAAATCCAAAAATTATAGCATTATTGCAAAATGTTGAGAACAATTTTATTTCCTAATATAAAAAACAATCAGAAATCATTTTTATTGTTAAAAAGAATTACGTATTTGGAATTTTTTAATTACTACATTGATCGCGCAGAAAAATCCTTTTGCAACTTTCAAAACATTTCTTCAAAACATTTAGAAAAGAATATTGTTGCTTTTGTTAATCAATAATCACTTACAATCTACAGTTTTGCTTTTAAAAATAAATTTTCAGCATTAAAATTCCTCATTTGGAAAGTGCGATTTAAAAAATTCAAATAAATGAAAAAGAACAAACTGAAAATCCGTTCCAACTATTTTTTTTAGATAAGGATAGGATAGGGCTAACAGGATTTTCTCTTTATTTTCAGTAGTTACTTTCCTCTAAGGAAACAAGTCATAAAAATAAAAAAATTTTGTTCAGAGTCAGAGATGGAACCTTCGAACTAAAAAAGGGATGAAGTCTATTTTCCTTGCTTGAAATGAGGCAGGATTCTCGTATTGTTATTTT
>JAWWLR010000092.1:31709394-31719944 GCA_035041075.1 Acraspis erinacei | reverse complement strand
TTTCCAGTTTCGTAACCTTATATTTCTGCTCTGTACGCAGGTTATTTATAATAAAAGTTGTTTCAGTATTATGAAAGGTGCACTGTGTTTTTTTAAGTTTCACAAGATCGATTTCTGCTCTTTACGCAGAAAAAATGTATAATAAAGTTCTGTTCAGTATTAAAAAAAGTCTATTATTTCATATTTGAAATATCACTAGGGGAAATGAGGATTGGAGAAAGATGAAAAATCGAGGCAGGGAGATGTTGATGAACCCTGGCTTGCCTTGACTGAAATAAAACCTGAGTTGGGAACTATAGGATTGTGATTAAACTGCTAGGTGCGCTTTGGCTCCTATATGAACAAGACTGAAACTACTGGATAAAAGTTGTGCGAGTAGCGGCAGAGAATGAGAAAGAAGGACAAAACAGCCCGTAAAAGCTTAATTTATGGCCTGCGTCTAAATGTCCGTTGCAGTACTTGCACGTTGTGCCCCCTTAACCTTTCCAAGCGCGTATTTCATTGCTCTCTTTCTAGAGCTAGAGAGCTACACCCGTAGCATCTTACGCAGCCACACATTAGAGTTAGAGTTCTATAGAACATACCACGATGTGGGTATAAATTCTCGGCAGAGACGCGAGTGATATAGGAACACTAGATCAGGTTAAATTAATTTGGTTTAGACTAAAAGCACGAACTTTTATAAGACAGAAGGAAAGAGAGAAAGCTCGTTGAAATGTTACTCGGTGCCAAAAACTCGAGAGGAAGAGGAGAATATTGATCTCACTTTGGGTTGTGTGTAGAGGGTTGTGATTTTTATTATTGATATTGATATTCTGATTTTTTAACGAGGAGAGAGATACGTTTTCATCAAATATCGCATCTGGTTTATAAAAACTGTGTTTTTTTTTTAAACTAGCAGGTAGAGCAGATAAACTGAAAACGAATTTTATAAATATATTTTTCAATTAAAAACTTTTTCAATACGAATGAGAGACTACATTTGGTGAATTTATATTTTGAAGATTTAAAAGAATTTTCATATTTCACGGGATGCGAAATGATTTTAATCCAATTTCAATTTTATAGGATGGTCAGTAATTTTAGAAGATATCAAAGAATTTTAAACAATTTTGAGGGTATTAAATAAATTTAAAAAAATTTTATGGGTATTTTCAAACAAATTTTAGGCGACTTCAACGGATTTCAAGTATTTTTTATATTTTTCAAAGGATTTCACTATATTTGAAGGATTTCAACAGATTTTACGAGATTTAAAGAATACCAAGAGGCTTCAAGTGGTTTCCAGAAATTCAAAGGGGATTTCAAATGGTTGTAAGATATTTCGAAGGTTTTAAAAGATTTCAACATGCTTGACAGGATTTCACAATTTTTCGAGAGATTTCACGGAATTTTTTCATATTCCAACGGAGTTCAAGAATTTTAAGATATTTTGATATATTTTAAAGAATTCAAGGGATTTTCAACAATAAATTTAAAAGAATTTCAACTGGTTTTAAGTTATTTTGAAATAATTTAATAAGATTGGAGAGTATTTCTAAGTTTTTGGAAGGATATCAAAACATTTCTCGAGATTAAAAAAATGTCAAGCGATTTCAACCAGGCTTAAGAAATTCTAAATGTTTTTTAGGGATTCCAAATACTTGAAGAATTTACAGAGATTTCAATATATTTTAAGGGGGTGTCCAGATATATTTAAAAGAATTTCGAAAAGTTTCACGGCCTGTTGAAATAGTTTTATAGGATTTCAAAGGACTTCAATGTGTTTTGAAGGATTTAAAAAAATGTCACAAAATTAATTGCAATAAATCTCAAGGTTTTTTAAGAATGTAATTTTTTAGGGATTTCAATAGATTTCAATGGATTTCAAGATTTTTATCATTTTTAAACGGAGTTTAACGTTTAAGCATGGATTTCGAAAGATTTCACGCAATATAAAATGTTAAGGGATTTCAATTTTAAAGGATTTCCAGAGATTTTAATGAATTTTACAAGACTTCAATAAATTTAAAGGCAGTTAATGGGAATTCGAAAGTTTTCAATGGATTTTATTAAAAAAGATAGAAATAAAGAACAAAAAAAGAAATAAAATAAAGAAATAAATCAATACAAGAAAATAAAAAACAGAATTTTTAGAAACAAAAATGAATTTTTTTAATTGCCTCGTAAGAACAGATAGAAAGGGCAACAAATTTTAGTTTGCTCTAATTTGTGATCCCAGATTAAAGATGTAAAGTAAAAAGAGACAAGTGTGAGGAAAGTTGCCTTGTTTTTTCATTTTTTAAAGATTTTATACCTAAAAAGCCCTACAATTTTTTAAATTTCCGGTTTTTAATGGACGTTCTTTTACATTAAACTTTTTAAATTGATTATAAAATAAAGAAAATTAGACAAATTATTAAATATAATTAATCTTAAAAATCCTAGTTATTGGATGGTTATATATTATTTATTTTCTTGATTATTCATTTTTTAATGAAAGTTAAATTGTGTTCTGATAAACACTATTCAA
Organism: Acraspis erinacei; assembly: GCA_035041075.1. NCBI lineage: Eukaryota > Metazoa > Arthropoda > Insecta > Hymenoptera > Cynipidae > Acraspis > Acraspis erinacei. Next base: position 31,717,432 of record JAWWLR010000092.1, on the reverse strand, counting down.
ATAGAACGAATATAAAACCTCAACTAATTAATTTCAGACAAACAACTATAAATTTAACTATGTTTCTAAATCACAGATAGATTCTTGCTTCTCTTTCCTGGGACGAAACCCTTACAGTAGGGAAGGGGAAAGTAAGGAATGAGGCAAGTGACGGGTGAAGAACTAGGAGAGGAAGTAAGAAAATTAGGGATGGGGTGAAGAAGTGAAAGAAGGATGGGGACACGAGGAGAGGGTCTAGAAAGCCGGAAAGGGGAAGTTGATAATCAGAGGGGTAAGAGTGAGTCGTTGGAGAGTATGGGAAAGGCAGTAGGGGATGAGAGAGGGGAAGTATTAGAGGGGTGGCGAAATGGGTAAGAGTTGCATGGGAGGGGGAATTGGAAAAATAGGGAAGTAGGGAACAGAAAGTTGGGGAGGGGTCAAGTAGAGGAGCAGGGAAGTAGGGGAACGGAAGCAGGGCAACGGGGGTAGAGAATTAATAGGAAAAGGAGTAAGGGCAGGGGGACTAGATGAGTGGGGAGATGGATAGACATCGTAGGGGGGAAAAGGGATGGGAAGAGAGGGGACGATGAGATAGGATTTGATAGCATTGTATCGGATAGGACAGGCCAGATAGAATAAAGTGGCGTGCGATTTGTGATTAGTCTACTACAATCAATAAATTTTATAACTAAAATAAAAACCTAGGCAGTATACATTTGAAATATTATATTAAATATGCTACACGGATCTTTTTCGAGGTGCATGAAACCTTATTTGACTAATTTTTGGTTTCTTTCGTTAGCATTTTTTTTTAAATTCTGACATTTTTGTTATCATGCTAACACATAGTCCAATGATTCTCGTTGTCAACGTCAAGGACCTAAATATCTTTTAAGTCCCCCGAAGTAAGTTTCTCTGTTAATCCTACAAAGCCGAGATCATTTTCCGGATAAGGTGTGGGAATATGCGGCTGCTCCTAAGGCAGGCAGTCATTCTTGAGGAGGGCTAAATAATTGATGAACCTTTACGATCCGACGTCAGAAAGTTCTTAGGTAGATTAACGTCCTAGCTGAGCATTCAGAGTTCAAACGTGAGAGACGGAGAGGAATTTCTGGGTCGAGAACAGAGTATCTCAAATGCAGAAAGACGAACGATTTCAGTGCAAGATGCAAGAAAGTAGAATAAGAGAAAAGGACAGAACTAAGCGGAAATGGAAGTAGCAGCCTACCTAGTACCTGTCTAGAATGCAAAATGCAACGTCGACGTTATCACACTTGTGGAGATAAAGGGGCTGACGTTGTGGTAACGCAGCGCCCCTATTTTTCGCCATACTTTTGCTGAGTTTTACTTGGCACTCGCACAGTACACGTCTTACTTATTGTTCGTCTTTTCCCACGTTGTGTCCCGCATTGCGCTGCCGAGTACCATCCTAACGAAGATTTAGACGCTTCTACTTCTTGCATTATGTTGCATGGCCAGAATTTATTTCCCACTGGGTCTCACATTTTGTGCTGGAAAAACTGTCTCTCTACTGTAGGATAAGGGCTTAGGTATACAAGAATTCGTCCTTTTAAAAAAATGACACTAGTTTAAAAAGTGAATAGTATGTACCAGTAGGGTGGTTCAAATTCATAACCGTAAAAATTCGAGTTTCGATTTTTGGTGATAAATCCCCCCCGCCATTTTGTTTCATTTCTTGAAAAAGAAATTCCGCAAGTTTTTTTCAAAGTTAAGGCAATTAACATTTTATTTTTGCAATTAACATGGCGTTTTAAATGGAAAAGCTCGATTTTCAAAAAAATTGAAAAAAGAAGTACTTTTTATAAAAGTTTTGTGACTTAAAGTATTGTCACTTCTTAAGGAATATTTAAGGGATAGTTTCAATCTAATAGCTTTTAATGTTGACACACCCAAACCCCTTAAATTTTGCCCAGAAAATGCCCCAAAAACTGCAAAACAGCAGTTTTCTATCAAATTCATGCTAAAGACGGTATTTAAAAAAAATTGCAGCATGATTTATTTTTAATCGATAATTCACGAGTTTTAAAGTATATTTTTAATAAATCTAAATTGTTTAAACAACGATTATTTGTTTAAACAATTGTTTCCCGTGTAAATCATGAAATGTTATTATCTTTCGGAATAGATCGTACAAAGTTGATGAATGTCAAGATTATTAGTTCTTGTTTAACTTTGTTGATAATAATTTAAACAATGGTTATTTGATTAAGCAATTTTTTCTCCCTAAAGTCGTAAAAAGTTATTATTTTCTGGAAATAATGACACAGTTAGCGGATATTGAGCGTAATATTCTTTCTAAAGGATATTCAGCAATTTTTTAACAATTTTAATTTGTTTAAACCATTTTTATGTGTTTAAACAATGCTTTCTCTGTAAATTGTAAAAAGTTATTCTTCTCAGCAATTAATCACACAATTAACGAATGCTGAAAGTAATATTTTTTCCTTAAGATATTTTCCAATTATTCAAACAACTATTAATCATTCACTTGCGCTTGTTCATAGGAAACGTGGAGAAAAGTCTAAATTTTTCGAATCTCTCACACTATGTCGCTTAATATTCAGTATTTCCTTATCTCAGAACATATACCCTATATTGTTTAAACAATAATAATTTGTTAATATAAATTTAAATTATTTTAGAAATTGCTAAATCTCCTGTAAAAAGTTAATAATTTATAATTAATAACTTTTCACGTTTTACAAGGGGAAAAATTGTTTTAACAAATTAAAATTGTTTAAATAATTACCAAACCTTGTTTAAAAATATATTGCTTTCAACATTCTTTGATTGTGTCATTATTTCCAGAAAATAATAACTCTTTAGGACTTTAGGGAGAAACAATTGTTTAAAGAAATAAACATTGTTTAAATAATTACTAAATACGTTAAACAAGAACTAATACTTTTAAAATTGATCAACTTTGTACGATTTATTGTACAAAAAAAAATAATTTGTACGATTGACAGAGGGAAAAAATGGTCTAAAAAATTTAAAGTTATTAATAATATACTTTAAAACTCGTCAATTACTGATTAAAAATCGAGCTTTTCCCATTTAAAACCTTATGTTAATTTCAAAAGCCCGGGGGCACGGGATGCCTTTGAAAAAAAAAATTGCGTAATTTCTTTTTCAAGAAAACGAACAATTCAAAATTTAAAGTCTGTGATAGATGAATATAAAGACGAATTGTACTAAAAAAATTTCATCTAATCCCGCGCGTTATAAAATATGTCCGACCATACCTTGAATTTTCCACTTAAATTTTTTTTATATCTGCGCATGATATTCGTTATCTACTTAAAACACACCTGGAAATATATAATTTTTTTTTATTAAATAAGGTTCAATTAATTTCGCGTGAATAAAAATGACCCCTTCTACTGAAAAATTAAGGAGATTTCTCTTCAATACTACATTTATACCTACTTAAATAAAAACTAAAGAAATAAGATTTCGACTGAAAAATTTAATTATTGTCTGGATAATACATTCCGTACCTACTTAATTAAAACTTGACATAAATACCTTCATGTCAATTTCTGACCATTTTTATATTGTTTAAACAATAATGTGGTATGAAAAATGTTTCCACTAAGCATCTCCATTTCTATCGAATTTTTGTTTATAGAAAATGTCAAATTCATTAAAAATAACATTCGGCTAAATGGAAACTACCTTTACTACTGGAAGATTAAATAAGTGTATGGCCAATACCGCTTATATCTACTTACTAAAAAGTTGAAATAATAGCTTAATGTTAATTTCTGTCAATGTTTATGTTTTTGTTTACGTAAATATCAAATGTTATTTAATTTATTTCTTCTGGATGAAAAATACCCTTATTACTGGAAAATGAAATAGTTGCAATTACATTGAATGCTTGAAATCGAAATGGATCCTCGACTGTCACTCGGCGGATCGATTTTCATCTGTGAAATGCTTTCACGTTTTTTATAATAATTCTAGAAAGAGGAAGTATTTTAAGATTTTCTTGGTCTCATTTTAAGGCGGTAATTTTATTCTTTAATTCAGCAAACCTAGATTTTTTTAATTTACTCAAAAAATCTTTCTAAACTTAATTTTTTCGCAGAGTTAGGCACGTTCTAAGACAATTCTGATTTTAATCTGATTTTCGTAAATGGACGCAAAATTTTGATATTTTAGATGAAGAATTTTAAAAATAATTTCAAGTGATTTATAAATTCTTTCGAGATTTACATTTTTAAACAAATTTCAAGGGATTTCAAAGAATTTTAACTGATTTCATGCATTTTAAGGAATTTTATAGTTTCAAATCTTTTAAAGAATGTTCGAAGATTCATAAAATTAAAAAATATTTCATGCGTCTTCGGGAGATATTAAGAAGTTTTATCGGCTTTCAGAGGAATTTAAAGTTTTAACATTTTTTAAAGACACTCTCAGAGATATTACTAATTTCTCATTAATATTACTATTATTATTACTATTACTATTACTATAGGCCATTCCTTCCAGACAATAGTCAGTACTCGAAATAAAAATAGATTTAAACATTTTCAAATAATTTCGAGGGGTTTATAAAGAATTTTCGGGATTTTAAAAATTTCAACAAATTGAAAGGGGGTTTACAAATTATAACTGATTTCATAGATTTATAATAATTTTATAGTTTCAAATCTGTCAATGAGTGTTTAAAGATTCGAAAGAATTTCAGAGAACTCAAAATAATTCACGCGAGTTTAAGGAAATTCAAAGAATATCAATGATTTTATCGTATTTTACAAAATGATTCCAGAAGACAAAAGTTGTCAAAGGATGTTAAAGTTTTCATGGAATTTTATCAAATTTTAAAAAACTTCTAGATATTTAAAATCTGAAGAGGTGATGTTTGTATTTCAAAAGATTTAAGGTATTTACATTTTTTATGGATTTCAAAGAAGACAGGACATTTCAAATGATTTCGAGGAATTCCATAAGATTTCAAAGAATATCGCAGGGACTTCATGAGATTTCAAAAAATTTTACAAGAATATAGAAAATCTTAAGAGTTTTAATTTAATTTCAAATGATTTCGTAAAATTTTAGAAGATTTTAAAGAATTTGCACAGATTTCGAGGGTTTTAAATAAATCAGACAATTTTCCAGAGAAAGTAAATTTGAATTGAGATTAGAATAATCCAAGTGGAGGTTAAAATACTCAAAGATCAATCAATTACAATTTTTGTAAATTAAAAAAAATCCGTTGAATTAGGCAGGATTGAATACATTTAAAAGAATTCAAGTAAACTAAAAAAAATCCCAGAGTCTTCCTAAGAATTTAAAAGAATTCAGCTTGAATTCCAAAATATAATTTTAAATCTCTTTAAATCTTTGAAACCCTAATAATTTCTAACCCAAAAAGTGACTAATCAATACAAAGAAGTTTAAGGTAAATTCTAAAGATTTCAAATGAATTGGAAAAAAAATTAATTTGCAAATATCCCATTTATTTGGATGGCATTTATAAAAAATCAATCTGAATTTAAAAAACAATCAAGTGAATTGAATAAAATTCAAAGATTAGGAAATGTTAATAGAATTTAGTAAAATTGATTATATATAGAAGAATTTAAAGGAATTGAAAATAATGAAGTATCAATCAATAAGAATATTTGATGATCTCTTCAAATCTTTGAACTCCAAAGAAATCTCTCACTTCTTATGAATAAAATCTCTGAAATCCATTAAAATATTAAAATCCTTTAAAACTATTAAAACCCTTGAGAATCCCATAAAATTCTTTAAATCTCTTGAAAATACTTTGAAATCTTTTTAAATACCCTAACATATTTCATTGTGTTTGAAATCCTTTTAAACTACTGAAATAAATAAAAAGATTCTAGCAATCGTTTAAAATGTCCTGAAATATGTCAAATACTTTCATTTCTTAATAATTTCCTTGACATTTCTTAAAGCTTTTGAAAATGCTTGGAAATATTAAAATACCCTAAAATATTTCGAATCCTTTAAAATCCCATTAAATTACTGAAATCAATTAAAAATTTCTTTGTAATATTTTGTAATCTATTAAGCCAGCCTAAAATATTTAAAATGCCTTAAAATCTCTTGAAATCCCTTTTCGTTTTTTAAAGCTTTTGAAGGAATTTAAAATAACTCAGGGGATAAATAAACAAGAAACCAGGTTGGATTCCGAAAACTAATTTTAAAATTCCTAGAATCTTTGAGACCCTACGAAATATCTCACTTCTCTTGAATACATTTTTTAAATCCTATAAAATTTTATTAAATCCCGTTAAATAAATATTAAATCCTGTGAACTTCTATCAAAACTGGCGATATCTCTTCACATCCTGGAAAACTTATTAAATTATATTGAGAGCATTAAAACGCCCTTACAATCATTGACATTCTCGGAAACCTTATAAAATCCCGTGCAGTCTTTTAAAATATCTTAAAACTTTGTTGGTCCTACAAAACCGTTCGATATGTTTGGAAATAGTAGAAATTTCTTTATCCTAAATTGTTTAAAATACTTTAAAATCCCTTCAGAGAACTGAATTCAATTAAGAATGGTTTGGAAGATCTGAAGATTTTCTAAAATATTCGAAATTCTTTAAAATCCACAGAAATATTATAAAATCTCCTGAAATTTTAGGTGGATATTTTGTGAAATCTTGGAAAATGTATTGAAATACACTGCGAGCTTTGAAATCCCTGAAAATCATTCAAGTCTTTTGGAAATCTGATAAAATCCTGTGAAATCTTTTAGAATGTCTTAAAAACTTATAGGTAATATAAAATCGTTCCATATCTTTCAAAATTCTAGAAAATTCTGTATCCTAAAATATTTTAGATGCTTTGAAATTCCTTAAAATTAATAAAATTAATAATTTTTTGGAAACTTTAAAAATTCACTTACATATTTCAAAATAAAAGCTCTTGAAAATACCTTAGAAGCTCTAAAAATAACTTAAATTCTTCAAAATCCCTTCAAATTATTGAAACCTATAAAAATGTGTGATATTTAAAAATAACCTTGAATTATTTCAAACGAATTCAAGAAAATTCAGATATAGTTATATTAACCCATAATTTAATTTATTAAGATACAAGTGATTAATGCCACCTTTTAATTTTAAAAAGTGACTAAAAAGAGATTATTTTTTAAAGTTACCCCTTGAAGCAATTCAATTTCTGTAAAAAGCGACTGTAGAAAATAATTTACTTTTTCAAAATCCCCGACTTCTGGAAGCTTGGCTCTTATTACAAATGTTTTAAAAATTACAATATGGGCCGTAAATAGGGTACCATAGTAACCAAATCTCGAAAATAGGGTTCTTTATGGATTTTAACTGATTGATTATATTTAGAAGAATTTAAAGGAATTGAAAAAAATTAAGTATAAATCAATAAGAATTCAGGGCGAATTTCAAATGAATTGCAAAAAATATTTGATACAATACCGAATACAATAGAGAATATAGGGAACGGTCTGTGGGGCCTGCATACAAGAACCATTGGATGAGTTTAAACATGGTGGAAGTGATTCAACTTTACAAATTCATTTAGACTGTTGCTCGTAATCGAGACTCACTGAATAATCAGCCGAGCGAGAAGAATGTCATTAATGGTAGTCAGACGTGATAGGTATACCTAGAGGAGTGGCTGGGGGCAGAATTAGGAGGTCGCTTCACTGTCACCGTGTTTCTGGTCTCGTCTCTGTCTGTGATTCTCTCGCCATCTCTGTTTTGTGCCCCTCTAGGCTCGTACGTTTCAATTTGTCCCCAGCCTCTGATGTAACCGCACGGTCTCATTAGTCGAGGGGTGAAGGAACGATATCCCATCTCGCTTGCACCCCAACGTCGCATCACCCAGCTCTCTCACTTTACAATCAACCTTACTGACGCTCCACTACCCCCAGCCGCTCCTCTAACTACACCTTCGCAACTCCTACGCTACTATATACACCAGCTACGTTTTGCTACTACCTTGCCACTACCTAGTGAGGTAGTAGAGAGTATACTAGAAGGTATTCGTCTAGCTTCCTAGGGCAAGG
>JAWWLR010000092.1:31675551-31687897 GCA_035041075.1 Acraspis erinacei | reverse complement strand
ATGACGGAAATTCCTAAAATGTTAATCCAATGAGAGCGGGGGGGGGAGGGGGTTGACACGTCCTCTAGATTGAAAAAAAAAATTCAATGCATTTTTGACCACCCTACTGCACACATATATACTATAAACTTATATACTGCACACATGTATACTGTACACATGGATTCTTGTCTATCAAGAGGAACCACTCTCAGCCGCAGACAAAGAGAATCCCCGAGCATTTACCGTGAAACAATCCGTTGTTACCTAAAAGAGTCTTTTCCACGTGGGAACGCGAGAGTTAATTACAACCAATCTGAAGAAGTAATTTATCGGAGGGTTTTAGCTGCCGAGGATGCGCTGCAACATTTACTTTGCGGGCTTCGTTGAAATTCCAAAGTCCCTCTGGGTGGCGCTAAAAAAATAAAAAAAGTTGGATCAAAGATACTAACGCGCTTGGTGTTTTCAGACAAAGACGGGAAATGAGATAGAGAGAAGAAAAGGTTTTTAAGGTTGCGCTAGGAATTAATTTGCAATTTGGGCTTTTACCGCAAATGATTGCATGAAGAGAATAAAATGGTATCTTGTTTTTTTTTAACTTTTTAAACATTGTAATTAAGGAACAATTAGGGAGCATCCACACAGTTTTTATAATATGTAACACTTTTCTGATCAGAAAATACAATCTAAATGCGCGTTGATAAATTAAAAACCAATTTTTCAAGGAATCTGTATTATCATCAGAGAATAACAGAATTTTTGACGAAAAAGTTTATATTCAGCCAAGAGATATATTTTAAACCGAGAAAGATGACTTTGTTTCTATAAAAGATGAATTTTTAATTCATAAAGATTAATTTTCTATCAAGAGATGAACTTTAGATAAAATACATGAATTTTCAACGAAATAATCTAATTTTAAACTAAAAACGATCTATTTTAAACAAAAAATCGAATAATTAACATTTCAGTTAAAAATTTTGGTTTCCAAGAAAAAAAGAAAAAAAAAGAATAATGAAGCAGTTGATTCTAATGAAAGAAGACGATTCTCTAAACAAATAGTTAAATAATTAAACAATTAGCTTAATTTTCAACAAACAAGTTTAATTTTCTACTATAACGGATGAATTTTAAAGAAAATATTAATGTTTTCAAGTTAAAAATAAAGAGTCGAAAAAAGATACATTTTTACTCTAAAAGGAAAATTTTTCGAAAAAACGGTTCAATTTTCGATAAAAAAAGATGGATTGAAAAAAATAGAGGAATCTTTAATAAAATGGTCAAATTTTCAACAAAATATTAGAATTTTTACATAATAGTTGTACTTTTACCATAGAAAATGAATTTTAAATCTAAGAAGATTAATTGTCTACCGAAAGACGAATTTTAAATCAAATAGATTAATTGTCAACCATATAATTGAATTTTCAAATGAAAAAGATCAATTTTTAAACAAAAATTAAATTGTTAAATTTTTAGTTCAAAAACCAAATTTGTAGCCAGTTGATTTTAACTGAAAATACCATTTTTGTACATAGTTGAATCGTAAAAACCAAATGATACATTTTAAAAATACAATATTAATTTTCTACCCAAATAGACTAATTTTCATTAAAATACATGAATTTTCTGCCAAATAATTAAATTTTCAACTTTTAAGGAAAATATTTCTATCAAAAATGGAATAGATTAATTTTAAGATAAAAACTTCATTTTTAAAGATAAATGCATTTTCAACAAAATAGGCAAATATTTAAATAAATAATTTAATATTAAACCAAATAGTATTAATTTTTTCTGCAGTTGTTGATTTATAAAATTAAAATAAGTAATTTCAACAAAAAATATTTTTAATTTAAATAGAGCACAGTTGAATTCATTAGACAAAGACAAAGTTTTACCAAAATAGTTGAATTTTCAACCAAAAAATAATTATTTTCAACAAAGTATTTGCATTTTTAACCAAATTGGATAGATTAAAAAAATGATTCTATTAAAAAGACCACAATTTAACAATAAAATTGAATTTTTAAGCAGAAAAGATGAATTTTCAATTTAAAGTAACAATTTTGAACCAAATAGTGGAATAGTTACATTTTCAGTGAAAAAATTCATTTCTAACCGGAAAGATAAAATTTTTAGCAAAATAGTTACATTTTCCATCAACATATACTTTTTCAACTAAAATAAGAAATACAAAAAAATGTAAGAAAAGAGTTCAAACAAGAAGTAGAATTTTTAAACAAGAAGATTGAAATTTCAACAAATTGTTTGTATTTTCAACAAAATAATTATAGTTGTAATTAAGCAATAGGCGTTTTAACCAAGGAAGTTGAATTAAAAAAAATATATAATGGTGGATTTTTTAATAAATAAATAAACTTTTTCCCAAGAGTAGTTGGATAATTTAAGCGAAAAAATGAGGAAAAGGGAAAACTTTAAAATCGAAAAATGTGAAGGGCTATTCGCATAATTATTGAATTTTTAACCGTGTTCGCTAATTAAAACTGTATCGGTTTCCATTATTATTTATATTATTATTATTAAAAATTTAGGTAAAAAATTATTTCGTCATTCCTGTAGATCACTGTAAAGAATGTAAAGTTATTTTGAAAAAAAAACATTTTTAGGCTGGTATTAAAACCTTGTGTATAAAAACCTTTTTCCTAGTTTACTTTAATATATTTATGGTAGAAAATGGACAAAAACTAAATGAAATAAAGCTCCTAAATTGAAATAGTTGCAGTTGGAGTATTTCCTGTACGATTTTATCAGGATAAAATTCTGAAGACAATACAAAAATCCCACTTCATGACATGATTTTTATAAATAAAAATTTACATCTGGGTAAAATATAAATTTTGATAAATTTTTTAACTGAGTACGAAACATAGAATTGCATGCAATTCACATTTTTCGAAACATTCCAGAATACTTTTGATATGGATACAAGTATTTCTAAAACGAAAATGAAATAAGTTTCCTTTACCTACGGTGATTTAATCCGCAAAGAGAATATTTTTAATTTTAAAGGTTTTTTTTAGGTATAAATCAGAAAGTTTAAACGTATAAATGTTAAAATTAACTTTCCAGATTTAATTTTTCATATTTTGAATTAAATTTTTTAATCCATTTACAACTACGCTTAAATAAATCTCCAGAACACTGAGCGAAACACTTCTTTAATAAAGCACAACATCTGTAAAATATAGTTCAACATTTTCAGATTGGTTGGGATTTGCAGATGAAAGGTTCTATTCTCTAACTGCCTCGGGATCCGCCACAGAGCAAAATTATGAAACTTTCGCGAATTGAATTTCAAAAGTAGCGAAGTTACAAACCATCAACATATTTTATAGAAGTTTCAAACAAAATCGCAGCTGGGACCTTTGAGTAACTTTTTCATTCATGACACAAAAATTCATACACATGAATGTATCTATTTTGGTAATTTAAAAAGTGAACTTACAAAAAAAGTAAGGATTTATTTCTCTCTTACAGGCATAAAATAATTTTTTTTTCTGATAGCAAGATTTTAATTTTCACTAACAACGAAAAACTGACACTTATTTTTTTAGGTTGATCATTTTATCTAATAGCAAAATCGTTATTTTTAGAAAATTGGAGACCATCAAAAGAGCAATCAATGAACTTGTTAATACGAAACCCTTTTTAGAAAAACATAGTGTTATATTATAAACAATAAATAGATTTTCATTATATAAACAAAGACGCAAACAATTACACATTATTTATTACTATTATATTCCCAATATGAAAAACCAACTTGTTTTTCAATTAACAGAAAGGTATTATTAGGTCACAGCAGATAATTCAAATTTCTTCGGTTGGTCAATGAACGTCGTGAAGACTCGAATAATTGTATCACATACAGTATTGTTGTATTCCAAAATCAAAAATGTTTCCCATTGCGAGGCATCTCGAAGATGCGAAAAAATACATCATATACTTTACTGTTGTATTCTTAATATTAAAACAGTTTTCCTTGTATAAAAATGGTAAACAGTATATTTTTAAATTTATTGATCGGTTTAAATGTTCTGGATATTTATTTAAGCGTAGTTGTAAATGGATGAAAAACTTTAATTCAAAATATGAACAATTAAATCTGGAAAGTTCATTTTAACATTTATACTTTTAAACTTTCTGATTTATACATAAAAAACCTATAAAATTAAAAATATTCTCTTTGCGTATGGAATCACCGTAGGTAAAGGAAGTTTATTTCATTTTCGTTTTACAAATGCTCGTATCCATATCAAAAGCATTCTAGAATGTTTCCAAAAATGTGAATTGCATGCAATTCTATATTTCGTACTCACTTACAAAATTTATCAAAATTTATATTTTAGCCAGGTGTAAATGTTTATTTATGAAAATCCTGTGATGAAGTGGGATTTTTTTATTGTCTTCAGAATTTTACCTGGATATAAATCCTACAGGAAATACTCCAACTGCAATTATTTCAATTTAGCAACTTTATTTCATTTAGTTTTGGTCGAATTTCTACCATAAATATATTAAAGTAATCTAGGAACAAAGTTTTTTTTAACATACCATCCTAAAAATGTTTTTTTTTCTTTGTTTAAAAATATCTTTACATTCTTTTCAGTGATCTACAGGAATGACAAAATAATTTTTAATGTAAATTTTTAATAATAATAATATAAATAATAATGGTAAGCAATATAGTTTTAATTGTCGAACTTAAAACAATTATTAATCGTATCATATTAGTGAGCACGGTTAAGAATTCAATAATTATACGAATAGCCCTTCACATTTTTCGATTTTGAAGTTTTCCCTTTTCCTCATTTTTTCGCTTAAATTATGCAACTTTCTTGGGAAAAAGTTGATTTATTTATTAAAAATTCCACCATTATACATTTTTTTAATTCAACTTCCTTGGCTTAAACTCATACTGTTTAATTAGAACTTTAATTATTTTTTGAAAATGTATATCTTTATTGAAAATGTAACTATTTTGCTAAAAATTTGATGTCTTTGGTTAGAAATTAATTTCTTTCACTGAAAATGTAACTATTCCACTACTTGGTTGAAAATTTTTACTTTAAATTGAAAGTTCATCTTTTCTGCTTAAAAATGCAAATTTATTGTTAAACTGAGGTCTTTTTAGTAGAATGATTTTTTTTATCTATCCAATTTGTTGAAATATAAACAATTACATTTTTCGTTAGGAATTTATTTGAATATGAAAAAATCAACTACTTAGTTTAACTTCGAACATCTTTGTACAATCGTCTTTTATTTTTAATTGATCATTTTAGTTGAAATTCTACTATTTGGTTGTCAATAAACTTTTTTGATGAAATTGCAGATTTTGGTTTTATAAATCTACAACTGCAGAAAAAATTCATACTCTTTGGTTTAATATTAAATTATTTATTTAAATATTTGCCTATTTTGTTGAAAATGAATTTATCTTTAAAAATGATTTTTTTATCTTAAAATTAATCTATTCCATTTTTGATAGAAATATTTTCCTTAAAAGTTGAAGATTTAATTATTTGGTAGAAAATTCTTAAATTTTAATGAAAATTCGTCTATTTGGGTAGAACATTAATATTTGTATGTTTAAAATGTATCATTTGTTTTTTAAGATTAAACTATGTACAAAAATGGTATTTTCAGTTAAAATCAACTGGCTACAAATTTGGTTTTTGAACTAAAAATTTAACAATTTAATTTTTGTTTCAAAACTGATCTTTTTAACTTCAAAATTCAATTATATGTTTGAAAATTACTCTATTTGATTGAAAATTCGCCTTTCGGTAGACAATTAATCTTCTTAGTTTTAAAATTCAATTTGTATGGTAAAAGGTCAACTATTATGTAAAAATTCTAATATTTTGTTAAAAGTTTGACCATTTTATTAAAAATTCCTCTATTTTTTTCAATTCATCTTTTTTTATCGAAAATTGAACCGTTTTTTCGAAAAATTTTCCTTTTGGATTAAAAATGCATCTTTTTCGACTCTTTATTTTTAACTTGAAAACATTAATATTTTCTTTAAAATTCATCCGTTTTGGTAGAAAATTAAACTTGTTTGTTGAAAATTAATCTAATTGTTTAATTATTTAACTATTTAGTTATTAAAAAATCGTCTTCTTTCATTAGATCCAACGGCTTAATTATTCTTTTTTTTCTTTTTTTTTAAAACCAATATTTTTAACTGAAATGTTAATTATTGGATTTTTTGTGTAAAATAGATTTTTCTTAGTTGAAAATTAAATTATTTCGTTGAAAATTCATGCATTTTATTGAAAATTCATGCATTTTATTGAAAGTTCATCTCTTGATAGAAAATTAATCTTTCTGGATTAAAAATTAATTTTTTATAGAAGAAAAGTCATCTTTTTCGGTTTAAAATATATCTCTTGGCTGAATATAAACTTTTTTGTCAAAAATTTTGTTTATCTCTGATGATAATACAGATTCCTTGCAAACTTGGTTATTGATGTATCAACGCGGATTTAGATTTTATTTTCTGATCAGAAAAGTTTTACATATTATAAAACCTGTGTGGATGCTCCCTAATTGTTCCTTAATTACAATGTTTAAAAAGTCAAAAAAAGACAAGATACCATTCTATTCTCTTCATGCAATCATTTGAGGTGAAAGCCCTAATTGAAAATTAATTCCTAGCGCAAACTTAAACACCCTTTCTTCTCTCTATCTCATTTCCCGACTTTGTCTGAAAACACCGAGCACGTTAGTATCTTTGATCCAACTTTTTTTATTTGTTTACCGCTACCCAGAGGGACTTTGAAATTTCATTAATCGGCGTTGCCAGATCATAAGAGCTCACAGAAGGTTCATCAATAGGTCATTTGACGCCTCTCGAAGACGCGAACAAATGTGTGTACAAACAAATGATACTGTACTGTTCCTAATGACATCAAAGTTTTCTTATAAAAAATGAATAAACAATTTCTTTTTAAATTTAAAAATTTTAACTAGTAGGTACAGATAAAAAAATTGACGTTTCTAGATCACAAGAGGTTATGGAAGGTTTGTCAAGAGGTCATTCGACGCGTATAAAATACGTGAACAAATATATTTATAATAATGTAGTATTAACAATTTCAATAATTTTTTGCTAATATAAACAAAATAATGAATTTTCTTGAAATTTAATAAATCTGTACTAGTTTGACATGAAAGCTTCAAGAATATATCAATAGATAAATACTATATTTTTAAAATTTGTAAACCGACATTCCTCGATTATCAGAGCTTATGCAAGGTTCATCAAGAGGTCATGCGACGCGTCTCGAAGACGCGAGCAAACATAAATAGAATTTTTTTGAAATTTAATAAGTTTGTACCAGAAGGATATCCAAAGGCTTATTAATAGATTAGTCGATACTTCTGGAAAACGCAAACAAGTAGGCTAGATGTAATGCTGTAATATTTTTAAGATCAACAAAATTTTACTCGAGGAAAATGAAAAAACAATTTTTTTGAAATTTTATAAATCTATACTAGCAGGTCATAAAAGGTACAACAATCGGTCAATATTTCTAGATCAAAAAAGATCATGGAAGGTTCGTCAAAAGGTCATTCGACGCATCTCAGAGACGCGAACAAATATATCAGATTCTGTAGTGTTTCTAAAATCAACACTGTTTCACTAATATAAACAGAATAAACAATTTTCTTAAAACTTAATATATCTGTACTAGTAGGACGTAACAGTTCCATTAAGCAATCAAATGATGCAACTCGAAGACGCGAATAAATGCGCTATGTATAGTATTGTTGTATTTTGAATATACAAAAAGTTGTTCTCATATATAGAACGCAAAATTGTTTTATTTGAAAATAGTTTGAAATATGTAAAAAAATGTAGATCGTTAAATACCTCATTTTGTGAAGAAACAAGATTTAAATTACATTGATTAATAGTACTGCTGTTTAAGATTTTTTCATATTTAAAAAAATTTAATATTGAAAGGAAAAATTCTTAAATTGCAATTAATACAATTTGAATTCCATTTCCCAAGGATGGGAAATATGCATATCTGTAGCAGAGCAATGGAAACACAATCAGTCAAAGAATCTCAGTAGCATTAATCATGAAATCATTGTACGTCAGTCACTCTTCACGCAGATAGTAGATTGCACGCGGCTGGCACATTCCGTCATTTTGGCTTTTGCATAATCATGCTCTATGCCTGAATAGCAGAAATTGCAGAAATAAATTGCACCAGAGAAAATTATCCTCTAGATGTCTAGTTTCACCCAACATTTTTTTATATTTTACAAATATTTTTACTTAAAAATATTTCCTAACATTAAGATAAGGTTGAATTAATTTCTTTGTAATTAAATTAGCCATAGAATACGAATAGTAAATGATTATTTTTAAATTCTCCCCCATAAGTCTTTTATCAGGTGCCAAAAAAAAACCATATAGCTGAAAAATGGGGCTTTGGGAGTTTTTGCTGCTAATCATTTTTTTGCGTTTTCTTTGATTAAAAATGGTTCAAAATACATAAAATATTATATTTTGCTGATCATTAGATATATAAATAAATTTTTTTAACAATGTATTATTGTTAATATAAAATTTCTGTCAGAGTGGCGTCAAAAGTCGCGGTTTTTTCTGAAATTTTTAGCGTGCTTTTAACTTTTCAGTCGCATTAAGGCAATACTCATTTGAGGTTCAAAAAAATATTTTCTTTAAGAATTAAATATTATTTTAAATAATATATATATTTTTTATTACGCTAGAAACTTGTGTTTTTTTTCTGAAATTATCCTCTTTTGGTCCACTTGGTCCCCTTTAAAAATTGCAATTTAACAAAAATAATTGTTTAAAGAAGTTACTAATATTTATAATTATCTTCTTCTATACTAAAGCTGGATAGTTCCGGACTTTTCCGAATTTTTTTGTTTGTTTTGGTTCTTTTTCTACTTAGTCAGGTAATAATTGATGCAAGTTAATAAAAAAAATTAATATTTTGAATAATAATTTCTTTGGATAATGCGAGAAATTTAGAGTTTTTTTTAATGTTCCAAGTTTTCTCCACTTTTTACTTAAAAGAAGCTAATAATTAATGCAATTTAACAAGCCTTATTGTTTAAACAATTTATTATTGTTCACAACTGTCTTCTCTTTTATAGTGACGCCTCAAAGTTTCGTTTATTTTCTAAAGATGTTGCCTTTGCTCAGGCTTTTTAGTTACCAACAAATAATAAATAAAACATTAGAGAGAATCAGTTTTTAAACGATATCTTTTTTGTCCAGGATATATTTTTCTGAAATAAGATCAGATATTTAAAATTTTATTGCATTTTTTATATGTATCATATTGAATGTAACTTTTTTTCGAAGTAGTTTCTGAGATCCTTTTTTTTAACTCAATATTTTTAAAGCATTAGCAGAAAAGTAAAAACACTTCATTCCAAAAAATCTAATAATATTTAACAAACGATTTTTGCTGATGATCATTTATTATTTTTTCATAATTAAAAAGTAAAAAACAGATGAAAAATTCAGAGAAAACGCGATTTTTTTAACTTTAATTAATTATCTTGTTGGATTATTTTAAAATATAAAAAGATGTTCACAAAACACACACAATCATATGTTTGCTCAATTTTTTGTTGAATTCGGCTTTTTTAAGGAAGACATCCAGCAGGTTTTATGTGGGCTTTAATGCTTTTTGTAGCCGGAGGAATTTTCTTCTTATAAAATTGAATCTTCCTTTTTTTAAATGCAAAGTACCAAAAAAACTGATAGGGTGCCTTCCTTACAGACAGGAAATTTATAATAAATTCTGAAAAAAATAACAAAGATGAAATTTTCCAAAAAAATTTCTGTTCACGTTTTCCATATTAAAACTAATCTGTTAATGCAAGAAAGGCATCCTATAATTTGTATGCGAACTAAGCCGTTTTTGCTGCCCAGATAATTCTTTTCCCTGAAAATGTCAAGATTTAAAATAACAATATTTTTTAATTTCTTAAAATCCATCAAGATCAGAATTCAATTAGTTACAATAAATGAAATAAAAAAGTTTTTAAATCAAATTTTATCTTGGAATTTAAGTTAAAAACAACAAAGAATAGAAATTCCCAACAGGATGTCTTCCTTATAGGAGAACAAATTAAAACAAAAATGTTGTTGGAAATATAAGTTAGGTTTTTTTGTGAAAATTAAATTGGAACGACTATATTAGATCACTAGATTCACTATATAATTATAAAGAAAGAATTTTGGTGTGTTTAAAAAAGAAGAATCCGAATTTTAATTTTTGTAACTTTTTTTTCTTGAATCGGAAAAATCCTCGTCGCCTAATTTTGTATAAAAAGAACAGTATATTTTTTTCGCTGACATTCGATCACATGGAAATTTATTTTTTGACATGAATTTGGGAGTAGCATTCAAGTATTGACAGGTGTTGGATAGAAAGAATTTAATATCACGTCAAATAAATGTTCTATATTGAACTATGTGAACGTGATTTAAATATTTTGCATACAACACCAATACATTGTAAAATGTTTGGTCGATCATGCTAGAGAGAAACTGATATTGAGGTCTTCAATCCTCAAATATTCCTCTAGGGTTATTTATTTGCCTAGATTTTAAATTTTAGAATATTCAAATAGAATTCTGCTAATCTTATAGTGATATTTATGTATATGAGAAAATAATTAAATCGCTCCCTGATTCATCAGAGTGTGCTGAATTTCGATAATAATTACTATTAATGACAAAAATAATTACTTTCAGAAGCAATTAACAGAGTACACCACACCAAAATTGATAATTGAACGCAAGACTGAACTGGTAAATATGGAATCGATTTATTACCAGAGACAAAATGGTACAAACTTCGAAAATAATGACTGCCGAAAAATTAATTAAAAAAAATTAATTATTAATAATATTTGAATTCATTAATTATTGTATTCAATTTGTTCTTATTTAAGCTTCTGTATTTGAAATCGATTTTTTCCTGTGAAAATGACAGACAATTTTATTGTTTGGACACAAATGTTTTTTGGTATAGAAACATATAATTCTTATAAATACAATGTGAAGAATTCCTAAACATAAAATGAAGAACCTAATGACCAAATTTAGACAACTACCATATAGTTTTCCCATTGTCATTAGATTCTTGATTTTATTTTCAGGAATTCTTCACATTACCTTAAATATTAAAATTAACCTTAACTAAAATATTTTTTCTAATTTTCTTAATTAAAAAAAATTAAATTCTACTATTTTAAAACTGAGCAATTTTGAATGATTTATTCTGAAATTTTGTGTAATTTTGAAGTCGTTTACGTACTTTAATAAGAAAAAATGTTTCTGTGGAGACACAGATGAAGAAGGTGAACAAAAAGTCAAAAAGAAATTGGACTTTTTTTAAATGTAGCCTTCTTTTTTTATTCACTCTACGACTCGCACTGAAAAATTAAACTCGGTGTTTACAACGAAACACTTGATAGCTTTGAGTTGGTCGAATCTGTTAACTCGATCAAATGATAATTATTCCTTATTCACTTTGGATATCACTTTTTGCTCCCTAGGGAGGGAACAGTAGTCGACATTCTATTCTATAGGTCTGGAATTGGTTTCGGCTGCCTGCATATTTTTCCAACTTTATTTTTTGTTTGTTTTTCTTATTGCAAGTGACTATTAAATTAAATTTAAATCAAGTCAAAATATTAATTTTCAACCATTTTTTCCATTAAATTTTTGTAAACATTTGACACTTTAACTCAAAGACATATCGTTTTTTAAAATGGAGTATTCTCATTTTTTCTTAATTCAACTGAACATTAATATTTCGGTTATTATTATTTCCATATAAATTAAGTAGTTTTGGAAGTGCGAAACGTTGAAAAATCCAATTTTTTCATATAAAAAATGATTGAAAATAAATATTTCGACTTGATTTAAATAAATTAAATCATTAATTGCAATACAGAAATTTGAATTAAAAACATGACAAAAAAGGAGGCAGCAGGAATCGAAGCCAAATTTTCCGGCTACACATTCGGAGCCCTACACATCTGATCGAACCGGAAATTGAAAGAATTTCACATTGCGGTTCATGTGCAGAATACCCTAGTTAAATTAAACAAAAATTGACAACTTTGAAAGATTGGATTTTTTAATTTTAGAGACATGAAAAATGTTTGTTTGCCGGGGAAAGGCCATAAGTTTTTTTTTTTTTTAAAAGGCCGAACTGAAATATTTATATTAAGAATTGTACTGCTGATAAGAAACTTCTCTTGCGCGAATCATATTTTCTAGTATTATAATACAAAATTAGTCACTATTCTCCATAAGTTTCTCTAC
>JAWWLR010000092.1:31637783-31648222 GCA_035041075.1 Acraspis erinacei | reverse complement strand
ATGAAGGTGGTCAACTCTACACATTTAATTCACCACATGAGAGTCTACACATGAAGTCTACACATTCATCTCACCACATGAAAGTCTCCACATTTAACTGTACACATTCAAGTCAACACGTTTAATTCACCACGTGAAAATTGTACACATAAAACTCTACACATTGAAGTATATGCGCTAAGCTTCTAGAAAATATTATTTTTATTAGTTTATTATAAATAATAATAAGTTTAATTATGAATTGTAAGTTTGCATGCAAATTGTCTGGAAAAAACTACCTTTTTATTTTCCTGTGAATACACGACGTTGATATTGCTTTATGCAGCTAAAGATTAATTATGAATTGTATCCATAAATGAGACTTATATAATAATAGATGGTAGCCTCGCTGGCGAAGGTGGTTAGGCGGTCGGTCTTCATGTTGGAATTCCGCGGTTCGATCTGTGACTTTTGAAATTTTTCCTATATACTTTTACCGTATTTTAGGTAGTTGGAATCCCTATTAAAGCTGTAAGTCCCCCTTCATGCACTTGATTGCAACCTAGTATATGAATAATGAAGTAAAAAAAGAAACCAGGTTTACATGCTTGATATGTCATATGTTATAGACATACTATACTAGCGTACCAAGTAAAAATACAAAAAAATTTACATTCAGTGAAACTATATTTTTCCTATGCATGTTTGCCTGCTGAACTTAAACATTGCTTTGAAAGATTTGCACGAATTAATTGGATAGGAAACCACAAATTTAAAAATAATATTTCAGTTCACTCTACTTCAATTACGAAAATGATCAGGAAAAATGGCACTAATATTCGTTGCATATTTGATGATGTTTACCTTGATACATTTTGCAACAAGATTTATCTTTTCTAGCTTGAGAAATATTTTGCAGAGTAAGGCTATCTTCGAAATTGTTTTTTCAAAATTTATATTTTGAAAAGCAATCCATATGATGAACG
Organism: Acraspis erinacei; assembly: GCA_035041075.1. Classification (NCBI taxonomy): domain Eukaryota; kingdom Metazoa; phylum Arthropoda; class Insecta; order Hymenoptera; family Cynipidae; genus Acraspis; species Acraspis erinacei. The sequence continues at coordinate 31,647,257 of JAWWLR010000092.1, read as the reverse complement.
ATTTGCTGCAATAAAAATTAATTTTATAGGATAAACTTTAACCAAATATAGGTTAAACTTTCTTTTGTTTTTCCATGACAAAACATTTATTTTGAAAAACGCGAACTTATCTGAATAAAACTTTATGCCTCTAAAAAACTTCCTGCAACAAATTGTATTATTACCTTATTCTGTGGAACCGACCTGAAATTTTATTTTTTTTTTTATTTGAAATTGGTCTCTCTGTGTATTATTTGAGTCTTTAAATTGTTTGAATACGATGGGCAACTACAAATTTATATTTAATTATCAGTGTTTGACATTAGTACGCTAATAGCATGGATCTATGTTGTGCTGCATCGATTGAATGTCCATTCATTGGAAATGAAACCCGTAAAATCAGACTACTTCGAAAAGGACGTGTTTTTATCACATGGATCCTAGGTTTTAATATCATCAGAACTTTGAGAAGTATACCTTGGGCTTTTCAACTGTATTATATGTTTCTGAATCCTTGATGCAGATACGTTTTAAGTACTTGATACTCTAAGGCTTTTTTCAACTTACAAAAATTCGGATTCTCCAAGTAATTCAACACAATTCTAATTACAAAAGATGTTTAGCCACACGTTAATATTATTCTTCAGCCATAAATGTGCAGGGTTAAATGTTTAGATATAATATCGTGTGGAGTTTAATGTGTAGACGTTAATGTGTAGAGTTTCTTTGTGTAGAGTTTAATGTGTAGAAATTAATGTGCCCAGTTTAATGTGTAGGCCTTTTTATCAGGAAAATTTGTATCTTGACAGTATTTAACGTTTAGGGTTAAATATGCAGAGTTTAAAGTGAAGAGTTAATCTGTGTAGACTTTAATGTTCGAGCTTTCCAATTTTCGAGTTCAGTGTGTAGAGTTAAATGTGCAGGGGTTTTGGGGAAGACTTTAATGTGCACAGTTAATGTGTACAGTTCGAAAAAATTCATTTATGAAAAGTTGTAGAGCTAATCGTGGAGACTTGCATGTGTAGACTTAAATGTGTAGACTCGACGTTTACGCTTACTGTGCAGAGTTAATACCCTGTGTAGATTCGATATATATATATATATATATAGTATCGACCAGGCCCCTTTCTTTTAAATGCAACTGTTTGGTTGAAAATTAATCTGGTTTAGTTAAGAATTGAACAATTTTTGATTAAGATCAATCAGTATTAATTAATTAATCGTTGGAAATTTATCATTTTAATTAAAAATTCATATATTTGGTTGAAAAATCTACTGTTTGGTTAAAAATTAACTTCTTGTTCGAAATTTAGATATTTTGTAGAAAATTGGTATTTTTTACTTAAGATTTATTCGGTAGGCATTTTTTTTCATTTCAAAAATTAAAAATTCTTCTCTTTTAATGAAAATTAAGAAGTTTGATTTTAGATTAAAAATTGATTTTTTAGATGAAAAATTCAGTTCTTCTTAGTTGAAGTATCAATCAATGATCAATTAATTAATCATTCAAAATTCATAATTTAGGTTGAAAATTCATATCTTTGGTTGAAAAATCAACATTTTAGTTAAAAATTCACTTTTTTGATAAAAACATAAATATTTGGTTGAAAATTGGTCTTTCTGGCTAACAATCTGTCAAGTTATTAGGAAATTAATCTATTGTGTAGAAAACTGAATTTTCTCATTTTTTAAAATTGAAAATTTATTTATTTTAATGACCAATTAGGTTAAAAATCTAACTATTTGGCAGAAAATTCATGAGAGTTGTTAGAGATTTAACCATATGGTTAAAAATGATTTGTTTTTTGTTCAAAATGCAACTGTTTGGTTGAAAATTAGTTTACAGAAATGGATAATTTTGACATAAAAATTGAACAAGCTAGTAGAAGCTTCAAGCATTTGGTACACAATTTAACATAAGTTTTAGTTAAAAATTTCCATTATTTTGTAGAAAATTGATGAAATTTGTTAAAAATTCAAATATTTGGTTAAAATTTTGTGTATTTTGTTTAAAATTGGTTCTTTTTTTATATAAAATTAATCTTCTGGGTTGAAAATTCAATTACTGTGTTGAAAATTTATTTCTTGGTTGATTACATTTTTTCAGTAGAAAGCGAATCTCTTTTAGTTATAATTTAATTATTTGGTTGGAAATTTAATTAAGTTAAAGAAAGCTCCTCTTTTCGAATTGAAAATTTAATATTTAAGATTACGTTTTTTTCCTACTTTAATAAAAAATCTTCCTCATTTCAAAATTCAATTCTTGTTGAAAACTCCTCTTTTTAATTTAAAAATGTACCTCTTTTGGCAGAATTTTTATATTTTTTGCTTAAAGATACGACTGCTTGGTTGAAAATTAATCTCTTTTGGTTGAGGTTTTAACTGTTTTTGGAAAGAGGAAGGTAGCGGGCAGATAGGGAGGTTGGGTAGGTATTTACCAAAGCAGCAGGCATTTAGGGAGGTGGCAGGCATTTGGGGAAGTCGGGTGAGCAGGTAAGAGGTTAAAAGACATTTAGTGAGGTAATTTAGGCAGCTGGGAATACAGCGGGCACTTAGGGAGGTATAAGAGGCAGTTGGGAACGTAGCGGACATTTGAGGAGGCTGCTTATGCATTTAGGAAGGTAGCAATCATTTAGGAAGGTTGAGCGGACATTTAGGGAGGTTCATCAGGCATTTACAGATGGTCTCGATGCCTGAAACAGTAATGATGGTGACGATGTTTTTTTATAATAGACGTGTGTGTATATACCGCCTCTTCAAGCTGACGTCGAGCACGTGCTCCCCATTAGGAAAGCATCAAAAACGTCAAGCTGCTACGCTGAATTTCCTTGACGGCTCACTAATCGAATCTGATCTGGGTTGAAAGCTTCATTTTTACAGTCACGCGAAATATCACGCTTCAAAATACGAGCCAGACATTTTCCTCCTAATGGATGCGGCGCATGAGATTGATTGGAAGGGACTGAATTTCAGGATAATTCTTTTTTGTAAAGTTGGAAATGTTACTTATGAAAATTTGTGACGTATTTTAGTGAAATCTGCTTATAAACGACAATGTTTTTCTATATTTTGTTAAAATATAATTTACTGATTATCTTTTAAGAAACACTTTTCTTTATCCGTGTCTATTTCTGGTCTATCAGAGTCCATTTTTTCCTATATACCTCTATATTAATTTAAATCCAGGTCTATTTAATTTAATTCTTAGATTTTGATCCCAGTCTATGTCTTACCTACCAAGACTATCTTTTATTATCCCTTTGTTCATCTAATTCTTGTCATATCTTCTGACTTTATATATTTTTGATCCCAGTACATCCCTATTCTCTCCTCCTCAATAATTTTCTATCGTGGAATATAGTACTAAGCTTATCTTATTCAATCGTCTATTTCCTATGCCAGTCTATCATTTTATATCTTGGCTTATCTTTTTCAATCACTAATTTTATCTCGAAATCTATCTCTCTTCTATCCGCGTAAATCTGTTTCTATTATTTGAAAATATAATTCTTAGCCTATATTTCTCATTCACTAATTTTTGCTTCCAGTCTATTTCTTTTTTATCTACGTAAATCATCATCTGCTTTTTGTTAAATTCGGCTTCAAACTAAGCTTACAATCTTCAATCACCTAATTTTTATTGTAACCGTCATTTTATATCCATCTTAATAGATTGTTTACCTATTCGTCTTCGACCACCATATATTGCTTTTCTATCCACGTAAATTTTTTTAGCAGTATAATACTAGGTTTATCATCTTCAATTCCCCATTTTCTATCAGAGCCAATCTCTCTTCAATACTTAAAACTCTTTTTCTATTCTTTGTCAATATATTTTCCGGCTTATCAATTGAAATATCCTTTTTCTGTCCAAGTCTACTATTTTCTATGCATGTCTATCATTTTCTATATACTTAATTATTTGTATACCCCATTGTCTATATAATTCCCATCCTATCCTTTTCAATTTCTTATTTTTATTTCCGAGTCTGTTTCTATTCTATCCACGTAAACCTTTATATATTGTTTAACGATATGATTCTTTGTTTATCTTTTTAATCGCCTATTTTTTTATTCCAGTCTATTATTTTATATCCAACTAATTGTTTTTCTATCTATTGTTCAATATAATTATTGGCCTATCTTTTCCAAAACCTAGTTCTATATCAGAGTCTATCTGTTTGCTAGCCATGCGAATAATTTTCTTATTATTTTATTTATTATTTTATTACTTATTATTATTTTATTTATCTTCAATCTCCTATTTTGTATCCGAGTCTTTCTCTCTCTTCAATCCTGGTAAACTTTTAAATCTTTTTTCTCAATATAATTTTAGGAGGATCAATAATAATATCCTATTTTCTACCCAAGTTTACTATTTTCTATCTATTTATATTATTTTCCATTGACTTATTTATTTTATATCCCTTTGTCAATATAATTCCTATTATATCCTTTAGAATTTCTTATATTTATTTCCGAGTCTGTTTCTTGTCTATCCACGTAAATCTTTATATATTCTTATCCCAGCCTATTAGTTTATGGCCAAATAATTGTTTTTTTTATCTATTTTTCAATATAATTATTGGTCTATCCTTTTCAAACCCTAGTTCTATATCAGAGTCTATCTCTTTTCTATCCATGTAAATCGTTTTTTATTTTTTGTGAATAAAATTATAGGCTTGTTATCTTCAATCTCATATTTTCTATCCGCGTCTATCTCTCTTTAAAGCTTGTCAATCTTTTTCTATTCATTATTAGTATGACTATCGGCGTATCAATTGAAATATCCTATTTTCTGTCCAAGTATATTTATTTTTGTTCAATTAATTATTTTTATAACTCTCTGTCGAATATAATTCATAGCCTATTTCTATAGTTCTGGGCTTATCATTTTTAAACTCCTACTTTCTATCCCAGTCTATCATTTGTTATCCACACAAATATTTTTCTATATCTTTGTCAATCCAGTTTTTGGACTATCCTTTTTAATCCCTTATTTTAATCTCTAAGTCCATCGCTCTTATATTTAGATAAATCTATTTAAATCTTTCTCCATATTACTCTTGGCTTATAATTTCCAATCCCAGTATATTATTTTCTATCCATCTAATTATTCTTCTTTCTCTCTCAATATCATTATTAAATTCATAGAAATCTTTTCTATTCTTTATCAATATTATTCTTAGCTTATTATCTCCAATGTTCTATTTCCTATCCCATCCTAATATTTTTTGTCCTTCAAAATATTTTTCTAGATGTTTCTCAATATTATTCTTGGACTATCCTTTTCATCTTTATTTTTCTCATCGAGTCTGACCCTCTTTTATCCATTTGAATATTTTAATTTTTTCCATCAATAAAATTATTGGCTTATTATCTTCAATTTCCTATTTTCTATCACAGCCTATCATCTGATATCAACATAAATAGTTTTCTATCTCCTTGTTAATATAGTTGATGGTTTTTTTATCCCAATCTATAATAACTTTTCTTGATCATTATTCTTCTATCTCTTGTCAAAATAATCTTGGGATTCTTCTTCTTAATCCCCTATTTGCTATCCGAATCTATCTCTCTTCTATCCTCTTAAATCTGCTTTCATCTTTTTCAGTATAATTTGTAGGTAATCATCCTCAATCTCATATTTTCTATCTCAGTCTATCATTTTCTTTCCACCTAAATATTTTTGTAAACCTTTTTGATTATAATTTTTGGGCTATCCCCTACAATCCCTATTGTTCTCTTCGAGTCTATTTCTCTTCTATCCACGTAAATAATTTTTTTTTCTTTATTCAGAAAGTTATTGGCTTATCATATTCAATCCCATATTTTCTATTCATGTCTATCATTTGATATCGACATGAATACTATTTTTGTCTCCTTATCAATATAGTTGTTGGACAAACGTTTTCAATGTCCTATTTTCTATCCCAGTCTTCAATTTGATATCTTTCTCATTATTTTTCTATCTCTTGTCAATATAATCTATCTCAATCAATCTCTTTTTATTCACCTAAATCAGCTTTAATCTTTGTCGATATAATTCTTGACTTAGCATCTCCAATCCCCTATTTTCTATACCAGTCTATAATTCTGCTTCTTAAAGAAAAATTGAAAGTTTAAGCTGGCAATTAACATTCATAATAACAATTTGGAATAGTTAAATTAATAAAAAACAAATTTTGGAAAAATTATCAATAATTAGTATTATAAATAATAATCATTGGAAGATTTGGAAAAATATCCGCTTAGAAGATGAGCGATAGACTCGCGTAAAATAAGATTCATATGAATAATCTTTTATTCCGAAAATATCTTATAAAAATAAAAACACCTGGATTATTTTCCGCAAAGGGAAAGTAGAGAAAAGTTCAAGCTTTTCATACACTACAAGAAAAGGTACGGCAGGATGGAATACTCTTGAAGATTTGTTCTTGACGAATGAGTCTTTTTTCATCCCTTGTCTAGATGACCCTTGGGGCATTCACCCTGGTTTTGCTCTGCTTACTCTCAGTCTTCATTCCTGAGGGTCAATTTGACTTTGAGTCGTGGTACTGAGTACTGAGGGCAATGCCACTTATTTAATTTTTAACTATGTATGACCCCATACAAATCCAAGGTTGTTAGTCCGAATCTTGAATTATTTCGTGGCTTTTCAATTTAGAACAAGTACTTTCACAAATACAACTCCAACGGCTTCCAGCCCTATATTTTTATTTTAGGCCAGAATTAAAAAACATTTCCCTTTGTGGCCAAAATGGTCTGAAATCAGGGGAAATGGGATTTAATTTTCAAATAAAAAAGATTAATTTTCTACTAAATTACATGAAGTTTCAACCGAAATAGACCAGAAAAGTTGAATTTTCAACAACAAAATTAATTTACAACCGACAAAGATAAATTGTTAACCAAAAGGCAAATATTTAATCAAAAGAATGCCGAATAAACAAAAAGCGAATTTTCAACTGGTTGAATTCAACGAAAACAAAAGGTTTTAATTATTGACAGCTTATAAGGAATAACTTATCAAAAACGAAATAGTTCAATTTTGAAATAAAAATTTAATTTTGAAAAAAAAAACAATTTGGAGTAAAAAAGAGGTGAATCGTAAAAAAGGATTATATAACCAAGAATTTAAATTGAATATAAAAATATTTATAATTTTTCTGCAAGAAGATTAATGCTTTACGTGAGGACACATTTGCTTCAAAATATATAAGTTTTCAAGCAAATAGTTGAATTTTGAAGCCAGGAAGACTAATTATCTATAAAAAGGTTCAATTTTTAACCCTAAAATATGACTATAAAAAGTAATGCTATTCACTACCAAATATTTGAGTTTGAAAAAATAGTTGTTCTTTTCTAACCGTATAGTTGGATTTTCCACGAAAATAGTTGAATTTTCTACAAAAAACATAAACAAAAACGATTTTAATTTAAAATAAAAACAGTTGAATTCAAGCAATACATACGGATTGATAATAAAATAGTTGAATCCTCAACCAAAATAGATGAACCTAACAGTTGTATTCTTAACCAAAAAGAATAAATTTTTAATCAAGAAGATTGATTGTTGACCAAAAAATACAATTTTTTAACCAATCACATGGATTTCCAAGCAAATAGTTGATTTTTAAACTAAAAAGAGAAATTTGCAATCAAATAGATTAACCTTCAACCCAAGCAAATCATTTTTTACAATATCGTTCTGCTTTCAACCAAGTAGTTGGAATTTTACAAAAACGAAATGCATTTTTAAAAATTTCTTGTATTTTCAATATAATAATTAAATTTTCAACCAAACAGTGGAATATTTTACAAAACGAGGTGAATTTCAATTTAAAAATATTATAATAGACTTTTTAGTTTAAAAAAATCAACTCTCAACCAACAATAGTTTGATTTTCTTACTCGGTTGTAGTAATTCAGTTAGTATTTAAGAAAAAAAATGAAAAAGGGAAAATTTTGTGAAAATAGGAATAAACTTGTTAAGTTATTATTGAACTTTACCACTACCAATAAACTTCAAATTTTGGCGCGAATTTTTAATGGCTTAAATTCGTAACGTAACGTAGGATTAAACCCAGAAAATTATAATTTATTCCCAACAACCGAGAAGCCAAAAAAGATAAACTATGAAAAAGCAATTAAATTTTCAACCTCTAAATGTGATTTTTGAATAAAAAAGTTATCTTCTACAAAAAAGTTAATTTTTCAATAAAATAGCTTTTATTTTTCAATTCAATTGTTGGATTTCTTACCAATATAGTACAATTTTTAACAAAAAGTATGAATTTTAAACAAAATAGTTTAATTCTCAAGCTAAAGTGATAAGTCTTTAACGACAACAAAAAATTAGTTTTTTTCAATGAAACATGTAATAGCTGATATATTAACCTGAGCGAATTTTAATTTTGAATAAAAAGATATATTTTCAACCAAATACTTGAACTTTTACTGAAGAAGATAATTTTACAAAACATAGAATAGTTAAAATATGGGTGTATTACTTTGTGCTCATTTGTGCTAAAAAAAAATATTTTCAATATTTTTCAAGCTTATTTTTCTGTCTTACAAAAAGTCTTACTTTCAGAAAATCAGAGAGTATTAAAAAGGCAATCGATATGTTCTGACAAAATTAATAACTTTTTAACATACAGTAGTGTCAAATTGTAAATTAAAAAAAAGTTTTCTTCCTATAATCAATGTTCATCGAAAGTTCGATAATAGATCAATCAGGCGTCTCAAGGACGCGAACAATTAAATCAAATACAATACTCTCTTATTCATAATTTGAAAAAAGCTGGTAAAAGCAAACTAAAGAATTTTGTTAAGAAATTTAAGAACGTTATTCGTAGATAATGATACGCCGTGAACAAATTTTTTATTGGGAAATCGTTCCATCTTGAAGACGGGAACAATTATATCAAATACAATACACTCTTATTCATAATTTAAAAAAAGGCTGTGTAAAGCAAATTAAATAATTTTGTTCAGGATTTTAAGCGCGATATTCGTAGGCAATGATAGGCCGTGAACAAAATTTTAATTGGGAAATCGTTGCATCTCGAAGACGCGAACAAATAATGTGACCGTCCGCGAGAAAAGGGACCTAATGCGGAAAAAATCGATTTTTATTTTTTCGCGCCAATCTATAGTTTCTGAGTTACTCTTTAATTTCCAATAATCAGAATTTGTTTAAGTTATTTACTTTTCTTGTTATTAAGCTACAAAAATAGACATATTAAGCATACGCGCAGAGGAAACGAGAGGCTTGCGTAAACCAGCCCCACCACTGACCACTACTGAGTAAAGTCCGAGCTCACCGATGAGAGCGGAGCTCTCGGATGTGGCGCCTAAAGGTTTAGTGGTAAGTGGAGGGGGCTCTTTTCGTTGACGCATTCCCTCTGCTCAGATGCTGGCTTGCAGAGTCTACTACAATCGCTCGTCCTGTAAAATTCAGCTTTGACGCATTAGGTCCCTTTTCTCGCG
>JAWWLR010000092.1:31533084-31544469 GCA_035041075.1 Acraspis erinacei | reverse complement strand
TGGAAGTTTCCAACATACATTTTTAACAGTGCACTATTAAAAAAAATATGATTAAAAACTTGAGTAGTATTATTGTAATTAAATGAGATATTCAATACACTATTATGTCTAATTATTGTGGCAATTAAATATTTACGATCTAAAATTGTTACATCCCTCAGGGTTTAATTTTAAAATCTTCTAACCTGAAATCGTCTACAATTGTAACTTTGTAAACTTTTGAATAAAAAAGTACTATTATTAACGACCTTGCAATTCGACCAATCAAATTTAAAAATATTTTAAAAAGTTAAAAAAATTTAACTACTTAGAATCTAATAATATTTGTGTGTGGAAGATTGCATAAATAAATATTCCTCTTTCTTTCTGTAGGTATTAAAATAATTGTTTCCTGAAAACATGTGCCAATTGGACATGAATTATTATCTCCTACGCGTGAGCAAATAAGACGCAGTGGGAATGTGGTTTTCCGAGTCACTCTAATGTACCAACTCATAATTTTGATGTTTTTTCTATGATTCTATATAAAACCATTCAAGAAAATAATTTTGAAAAGGTATCATTTTTTAGTACTTAATTTTGAAATTTTTCAGGTTTGAAAGTTTATATATATTAAAATATTTTTTTCTAAGTCTCTTAATCTCCTCTGGCTTATGTAATTTTTACGGATTTCACTTCGAAAGAAACGAAACCTATTTTCCTTTTATTGATCTTTTAATTTCCCAGGGTCCAATTTTTTTTTTCGAATCTGTGTCGAATTTTGCACTGCGTAAAATGAATCTTGTTTAAATCATATTAAACTGCTTTGTAATTAATTGTACATGATCATTTTGAAATCAAAATTAAAAACTTTTGAATGACTAAATTTTTAGTTCAGTGGACTCGAACTCAGAAAACTCTGTGTCACGTGTGTTCTTGTGCTTAATGGAATCTTGGAATTTTTCTATGATTTTAATCTACCTGAAATAAATAAAATGAACAGTGATTTAATGTGTAATAAATTTTAATCTTTTAATTTTAAAGTGACATGGCCGATTCTTAAGTTTCACAATATCAACTTCGGGCTGTGTCGTTTCTAAGCTGTAGCTTCTTAATGATATAATAAAGTTGAAAATTAATAATCAGTTTAAGATTGATAATTTAGTTTCAGAGATATTACAAAACAAATGTTACTAAAGTAAACGTATTAAGTAATTATATAAAGGGATACTTCTTTTGTAATTTCGAGAAATATAGATTTTATCCAGGTTTCTGAAATATGTACTAAATGATTATAATTCAACTAAGTCAGGGATTCTCAAAATATAAGTGACATCTTTTGTTGTTTGAATGAAAAACACAAGCTTAATGATCTGTTAACTAAAACTAAAGAAAAAGTCATTCGTCATTATTTGTAAACTATTAGATTTCCTATAATGAGAAAACAGTTTTAATAAGCTTTAGTATTAATAATATACAATGAGGATTACAAACTAAAAATTGGTTCTTCCTGCAGGGTTAGTCTGCAAATTTTAAATTCCACACTGTTAAAAATTTGTGTGCGAAACTTCCACTACATGTATTGGAAGTTTACTTCCAAGACGAAAGGTCACGCTACAATACAAAATTTTATAGTTTCCAAATGCTGGTATCGATATGGTACCTCACCTTTATTGGAATTTTAAATAACGGTAGCCACTAACTGGATACCTGCTAAAACGAGAAATGAAACAGAAATTTAAATCATTTCTCAGGACACTTGTTCCAGGAAATGAAAGAAATTTTTTAACGGAATTTTTAATTTTTAAAAGAATTTGTGGAAATTACAGAATTCAACGAATTCACAAAATTAAAAAAAAATCATGGAATTCATTGAACTCATGCAATTCATTAAATTCACGGAAATCAAGCAATTCATGGCATTCAATGAATTAACGGAATTTTTGGAATTCACGGAAATAACGGAATTTGTGGAATTTATAAAAATTATGAAATTCAAGGAATACATGAATCTCACGGACTTTCACGAATTCCTTTAATTCCTTGAATTTCATAAAGTTCGTGAATTCCTTAAATTCTTCGAATTCATTGGATGCGGTAAATGTCGTGAATTGGTTGAATTATTTTATTTCCTTGAATTCCTTGAATTCATTTAATACCGTGAATTCCGTGAATTCCATAAATTCTAAGGATTACGTGAATATCGTAAATTCGATGGAATTCATAATTGCAGCCATTCCGTGAATTCCTTGCATTCCATCAATTCTGGGAATTCCAAAAATTTAATGAATTACGTGAATTTCTTCAATTCCGCGAATTCCATAAATTTGACGAATTTCACCAATCCAGAGAATTCCTAGAATTCTATTAATTCCTTGAATTTCATCAATTCTGGGAAATCCATCAATTCCACATATTCCTTCAATGTTGATAATTTCGTAATTTCCTTTAAGTCCATCAATTTCTTGAATTTCGTGAATTCCGTGAATTTCTTGAATTCAGTGAATTCGAAAAATTTCATGAATTCCTGCAATTCTATGAATTTCGTGACTTTCGTAAATTTCATGACTTCCGTGAATTTGATGAATTCCTTAAATTTCTTCAATTCCATGAATTCCACGATATCCGTGAATTCCGCGAATTTCATGAATTCTGCCAATTTAATTAATTCTGCCAATTTCATGAATACCGCAAATTTCACGAATTTTGCGAATTTAATGTATCCCACGAATTCCATGGCTTCGTGAATACATAATTTACAATTTATAAGTTTAAAATCCCACCATTCCTACATTATTAATTGCAAATGCAATTTGTGAAGACATAACAAAATTTAATTGAAGTTTTTCAGTAAATAACCGTTTAATCTTTAACATTATTTGACATGATCATGATCTCCAGATTACTGACAGAAAAGGCCGATTTGAAATATTTCAAGAAAATTTGAAAGCTCTCTATGTACTTTAGTAAATTCTTCCAGATTTTACGGAATATTAAAATTCATAAAATTTCAAGAGATTGCAATCACAGAACTTTGAATATTCATTTAAATGAAATTATAAAAGTTCTTTTGATCTTGAAAAAAAATAGTTTAAATATTTTGAAAATGATCTAAGTTTTTGAATTTCCATTAAAAACTAGCTGGCTAAAGAACTTGGCCTTAAGTTTCTAATACAAGCAATACAAGAATTTTCTAACAAAGATATAAGTTTTGGACCAAAGACATGATATTTTGACTCAATTGATGAATCTTAAAAAAAATTGATTTTCGAAAAAGTAGTTATAATTTAACCGAAAATAATTATTTTTCTAAGGAATATGTAATACTTAATATTTAAAACATAAAAATTGTCATAAAAATGGTTGAAAAAATAACAGAGACTCATTTATTTTCGAATAAATCGTTGCATTTTTTATCAAAAAAGACGGCATATCCACCAAACCAGTTAAATTTTAAAATCAGAAAGACGAATTTTTAACTAAGTAGTTCAATTCTCAACCAAAGAGATGAACGTTTAACTAAAACCATGAATCTTTAAAAAAAAAGTTTGAACGAAATAATTCAATAATCGACGAATTTTTCGAATTTTCAACTAAAAAGATGAATTTTTGACCAAAAATAATAATTTTCTAAAAAAAGGTAAATTTTCAACAAAATTCGTGACTTCTAAACCAACTAGTTGAATTTTTAACTAAAAATGACGAATCTTCAATTAAATAATTAAATTTTCAGCAAAATAGTAGAAGAATAGTACGGAAATAATAGCGGAAACGTTGAAGGTTTTTCAAATATGGAATTTCACAAATATTAAGTTATTCATGAACTGTAAAATTGCAGGGTCTTGGCAGGCAGTAATAAATGTTTTTTGCCGAAAAATATTTTCTTTTGAATTCAACTTTTTTTTGTTCAGTGGAAAATTAATTTTTCCAAATAAGAATTCAACTATTCCACTTTTGATGATTAACTGATAATCTTTTAGTTCTAAATTCAACAATGTGATTGAAAATTGAACTTTCTTAGTTGAACCTTCAACTATTTGGTTGATAATAAATATATTTTGTTGAAAAATGGTGAATTTAGAAAAAATTTAAGAAATGATTAATTATGTTTTTGATTTTGTTCAATTCTTTAATCAATCGATGGTGTTAATATATTTAAGAATATATTTTAATATATTTTGTGATACATTTCTAAATTAAACATATTAATTAAATCCCTACGAATTCCAAATCAGTATAAAAAATGAAAAATATTTAAATCATACTATGAAAAACTACTAATAGGAAAAATTTTAGATACCTGGAAATAATCTGAAATTGTCAGGATTTTTTTTCAGAATTTTCAATTGAAAATCTGATTTCATGGGAGTTAAAAAATTTTAATTCGTGAAAATTTACAAAACCAAAATGTTTGGGAATATTGTACACATTATGACAAAAGATTGACACGAACATTTTTTTTCAATTATGCCATTAAAAATATGGAATCTTCAAAAGCCCTTACGCACTACTTTTCAACAGAATTCTGTTTTCGATTTTTAAAATTTCTTTCGGTTCTACATTTTTTAATCTTTCTATAATAGCCTTCAATTATTCAAAGGAAAGTGAATTTATAAAAAACACATTGCTTGAAAGGCTGTGATTAAATAATAGCTCTTCTTACGAGAAAATATTACAATCGTTAAATTATTTATCTTGTGCTTTTTATTTATGTAAATTGTTATAAAAATAAAGCAAGAGCGTTTATAAACAATAAATAATGTTATTAATAATAGGTATAGCGTTTGCAACAGTTTTAGGGAAATTTTTGACACTGTTTTGCCTGGATGATTTCTTATTAACAGAAGAAAAGGCTAATTTTAATATTCATACTATTTATTTATTCCATATGAATGAATTTGCATTTAATTTAATGGAATATTTCTTTGAATAAAAAAATATTTTTTAGAAAATGTCTTCTTCGTATTCTACATTGCTAGTATAATGAAATTTATATTACACATAATATACACGTGTATATTATTTTTCATTTACGTGTGTGTGAAGTCATGAGCACATATTGTATATGAAGTCAGCGACAATTTTTCTAACAGTGAAGCAACAAAAAACGATTTTTTTAGAAGAAAGTTACATTTTTAACAAAAAAGGTAACTTTCAACCAAGAGCGATGAATTTTTTACCATATAAGATGAACTTTTAATTAAAAATACGAATTTTCAGTAGGAGACATGAATCCTCTACCAAGCAGTCGCATTTTCAACCTGTACAACAAAATTTAACGAAAATGGGAAAAGTTGATTTTGAGATAAAAGAATTAATTTTTAACCGAGCAAGAAATTAGTTTTTGATAAAATAGGCGAATTCTCAACTAAAGATGGACGTGTTACAAATAAAATGAATTTTTAATAGAGCTTTTCATCTTTCCACCAAGCAGTTAGATTTTTAACCGAATAAGGTATATTTGGTATTAAATGATAAATTAAAAAATATTATACATTTTCTGCCTGATAGGAAAATTTTTGCCAAAAAATACGAATTTTTAAAAAAGAAAATTCATCTTCTATAAAAAAGTTCAATTTTAAGCCGAAAAATTTGAATAGTGCACGAAAAGTTAATTTACACTCAAATAGCTGAATTTTAAACTAAAACTATGAACCTTAAAACAGTAAAGAAAATGAGTTCAGCTTCCAAACAATTAGTTAAATTTTATTAAACCAAAAAAATAAATTCTCAATAAACAATGTAATAATTGATATTTTAATCCAAAATTATTTTAACTGAAATATAAAAGATTTAAATTCAACAAAAAATACCATTTCAATGAAAACGATGATTCTTTAACCAAATAGATTAATTTCTACCATAAAATATAATTTTTCAAGAAACTAAGTACATCATTTTTTAACCAAGTAGCTAAATTTTCAACTAAAAAAGTCGAATTTCAACAAAATAAGAAAATTTAATAACGAATTAATTAAAAGTACTAACGAATTTTAACAAAATAACAAAATAATAATTCGCAAAGTTTGTTCAATAATCATCAAGGAACGTACTAAATGCGCAACTTAGTAATAATTTATACTCAAATTTGTTACAACGGCGATTTATACTTAAAATAATTTCAAGTCATCAATTTTTAATTAAAAAAACACTTTATGTTATTTTGTTGCTTACATTCATGTTAATTTTTGATATTTGCAAATATAAAACCCATAAACATACTATATACCCTAAACCGTTTGCAGCCGGATTTTTATTAGAAACGCGCACATTTGCTTGGACTTTTGGCCAAGGGAGAGGAAAACTACAAAAAACCTTTCCCGAGCGCTGCCAGTAACCGACAGTTACACTCAATTTTCATTTAACTGCCGCATACTATCGTGCCCTTTAATATTATACACCGTCTTAAATTGAGGTTTGTGGAGCATTTGGACGGGTCTAACATTTGACTTGTCCCCCTCGGCCAGCTTTATTTTCCTGAATTCACTTACCTAAAAGAAACAAAACGAATAAAAAATAATAGCAGTAAATTAAATATCAAAATTATTTTCGCATATATTTTTAAGATACATAAATTCTTACCAGACTGTCAGTAATAGAGCCATCAGAATTATCTATGAACCAAGTCACAGATTCCGAACAAGGAGGATAATCCAAAGAGCCTTCGTAAAATACAAATCTTGTTTCTGCATAATTGAAAATACTTGCTAAGCGAAACGGGGGTATCTTTTCTGTTGAATTTGGAGATTGCACTTTATGTAAGTTTTTTTCCAGTTTGTCAAACAAATGTTCAGGATCGGTCATTCTGCTCTGAAATTTCAAGTATCTTTGATGAATTTGATTAAGAAAATATAATCAGATTTCAGGCAATTTCGCGAGATTTTATCATTTTTTATTGGATTTCAAGGAAATTATTCATTAGAATTGAGGAACTTTTTAGGATTAAAAATAATTCAAAGTATTACCAAAAATTTTAGAAAATTTCAAAGATTCTTTGACAAATTTCAAGGCATTTCCAATACATTTCAATCATTTGAAGAGATGTCAAAGAAACTGTAAGATTGCAATGTATTTTTTTTAAATTCCAAGACATTTTTGAGATTTTTTAAATATCTTAAGCAATTGCAACAGATTTTATAGGATTTGAAAACATGCGGATGTTTTTAATAGATTTCGTGCATTTAAAATTATTCTAATGCAATTTAAAGACTCTACAGGCATATTTTAAAGAATTTTAATAAATGTTTTGAGACTTTTAGAACGCTTCAATGGATGTCTACGATTTGAATATATTTAAGGATATCAATAAAAAATCTAGGGTATCTTCAAAAGACAAAATCTTGAGGGATGTGAGACGATTTTAAAGAATTTAATTAATGTTAGGATATTTCTGAAAATTCCAAAAAAGTTTTACTTCTTTTTTCAATAACTTGCAGGAACTTCTAAAAATTTTTACTTATTGAGGGTATTTGAATAGATTTCGAGACTTTTTCAGGCATTAAAAAAAATTTCAACGAATTTTCAGGGATTTTAATGCTTTTGCAGAACCGAGAAGTGTTTACACACAATTTCATAGAAGTGCAAGGAATTTTATAATATTTTAATAAATTTCAAATATTTCACTAAGAAGAAGTGAGGGATTTTGTGGAGTTTCAAAGATTTTAAGAACTTTCTGTCGTTTTTTTTTAAATTTTAATTGAAAATAACTAAAATCAAATAACTAATGCATGTCAGTCATTTTTCGTCACTTTTGAAAATAGAAATTAATAAAATAAGGTCACTTTTTCCAAGAAAATTAATCTATTGCAGTTCTGCAAAATATGAATTAAAAATACGTAATATTAATTTCGTTTCTCTTATCCATCAAATATTCCGCGCTAAAAAGATTACGATATTACAATTATGATCGATAAATAATAATCAGGAAGTGTCAGGAAATTGAAAAATTAGGCAGGAAAAAGTAAGGAGTAAGGAGTTCACTATCACTTGCCCTCCGACGTTTTAGAAATACACATCGGTAGACTTTTTTAAAATCCTATTCCTCAAAAATATTTTAAAAACTCCGTCAAACTCGAAAAAGCGGATTTTGAAATGAATATGAAATATCTAGATAACAGCTTATCGTATTTTTTGATTCATCACTGATTGAAGTAAATTATTTAAAAAAATTATTTTGTGATTCTTACCCTGAAACCTTTTTTAAATACAGCCAGGCCGCCTTTTTGTGTTTCAGCTATGTCAAATGATTTAAAATCTTTTTTGTAAAAGAACATGTGCAGATCCACGTCATACCTATTGAACAAAAATGATAATTCGAGATTAATAATCGAACATTTTTCCAGTATTAAAGACCATAAAAGTTTCAAGAAAGCACTTTTGACTTACTTGAAATATTCTTCTACCATAGCATCAGGAACGGACTGTTCAACCCACTGTTTGTTCGAGATTTTTAAATAAAAATTATTATCATTCTTATGATCTTCAGTGATAATTCCATCAATAAGTCAATAAATTTAAATTAGTGAAAATTTCAAGTATTGAATTATAAATCGAATTTCTGACTAATAGAAGATAAAGGTTTGATCATTTCACGATTGGAATAGTAAATAAGACGAAGTTAGTTTGCCCAATAGAGATATAAAATGAAAATATTCCCTACTTTTTTTTAAAATGTAGATCTCAAAATGTGCAGCTTAGAAATGCTAGATTAGTTGAAGGCAGAAATATTCTAAATGTTATTTCTTGCGAAACAGTAATTTTATTATAATTGTGACCGTCCGCGAGAAAAGGGACCTAATGCATCAAAGCTGGATTTTACAGGACGAGTGATTGTAACAGACTCTGCAAGCCAGCATCTGAGCAGTGGGAATGCGTCAACGAAAAGAACCCCCTCCACTTACCACTACACCTTTAGGCGCCATATCCGAGAGCTCTGCTCTCATCGGTGCGCTCCAACTTTACTCGGTGGTGGTGAGTGGTGGGGCTGGTTTTCGCAAGCGTCTCGTTTCGTCTCCGGGTATGCTTAATATGTCTATTTTTGTAGCTAAATAACAAGAACAGTAATGAACTTAAACAAATTCTGATTATTGGAAATGAAAAAGTAATTCAGAAACTATATATTGGCGCAAAGAAATAAAAATCGATTTTTTCCGCATTAGGTCCCTTTTCCCGTGGACGGTCACAAATTTAAATATTGAAATGCACAAGCTTTATAAAACTGCACATTTTGAGGCATGAAACGGATTAATATCTTAATTTATATTATATAATTTATATTATATTATTATTATTATTATTATTTATATTATATAATTTATATTATATTATATATAAGAAATGATCTTTATTTATACATTATTTGTTTATATTATCTGAAAAAGGCACGCTATGATAGCCGAAACGTCAGAATATTAATTAACAAACTTTTCAGTAATTTCGCTTTTATTATTTTAATTTTATGAAGAGCGTAATGAATTGGATTTAATTGATTATTATAAAATCTATAGTTATTAAAATTGAACATGCCGAACTTTTCTTTAGTTGAAGAGAACGTATTTTTTAAAAGAATTTGAGATTCTTTAAAGCTGACATAACTTCAGTTATGTAATATTTGCAACTGTTCATTTTTAAACTATAACACGATTCTAATAAGATTTAACATATTTAATTATTTCCAAAATGCATTTTCTGCCTCTAAAAACAAATTAGGTGGGTTTGAGACGTTTCATTTTTGCCAGCCCTAGTTAGGTACTTTTGAGAATGCACTAGCAGGATGCCTAACAGATACAAAATTAGAATGATATGGGATTACTTTCAAAGTGAATAAATAAGTTATAATGGAATAAGTGTGTAAATAAGTATAGTGTTTCAATTTTGAAGAAATAGCTTATGAATACGTTGTGTTGGTGGAGGTGAAGTAGTCTACGTACAATTTTCATAATATTGGATATTTCAAATCATGGAGTAAAATATCACTAAAGTAACTGGAAAATTTTCATAAATCAAGATTTAGAGATTATTTACAATTTTTGAAATTCTCACCCTTTTTTGAGCCCAATGAAAAGTGGTTTTTGCAAATACGTAATCGCCATGAAGGGGTCCACCAGTAATCTTTGGAGGTTCTCCAGACCAATCAGCTTTTATTTCAACTGCAATATAGGAAATTCAAGAGAACGTATAAAATAAAATAAAGCACAATTAAATCTATAAATTAAAATAATAAATCTTCAATACCAGTGTGACCAGTATTCTGCACGGTCAATTTTTTAGGTAATTTAGTAAAGTCTGTAAGTGTCAGTGGTTTGTGACAATTTGGTATGCCATTGTCCATTATCATTACGGGAGATTGATGCTTTCCATTACATTCTGGATATTGTTTGCCCCAGTTTTTAGCATCTTTATATCTGAATGCATCTAGAAGAAAAAATATAAACGTTAAATTTATATGACAAAAATCTGTTATCCAAATTATGAATTTAATTACTTGGATAAATTTGGAAGAAATAATACTCTTAATGATACAACAAAATATAATCATCTCTCTAAGGTGTATCTTTTTCTATTTTTTTCTGGAAAACCAAATTACAACCGTCGTGAAAAAGTTTAAATGGGTGAACCATGGGTCAACAATGGCATAAGCGTGGGGTGAGCGTGGGGTATGCGTGAGTTAAGCATGGGGTAAGCGTGGCTGAATCGTCAGGTAAGGATGGGATGAGCGTGGCTCAAAATTGCAAAATTTGGTTTGAATTGAACTTAGGAAAAAATTTTGAAGATCGACAAAATCTAATAAATTTTCCTACTTTTTAGAACGAATTTATGGATAAATAATTTCTTTTATTGGATTTTATGAAAATTTCAAGGAGGAACATCATCCAATCAATTTTTCAGCAGAATGATAGAAAAAAATTACTGTTAATGGAGTTTGAAAAATTGTGGACTAGGAACATCATTAACGTAACATTGCTCGTTTTTTTAAAGATACTACCCGCGTGAAAAAGCTTGCATGGCTCCAGCATGGCAATACTATTGGAAATATCTTTGCTAATAGCCGAAATGTCTCTAAATGGTAAGTTCACTACCCAGGTGCCCAGGATCGTGAAGCAGGTCGTTAAACACGTATTATACAAGAACATTTTCCAAATTCAAATTTTTCCAACAGACAAAATAACTATCAATAGTGTGTCGATGACCCGGGTGCGCCGGATCATGTACCAGGTCATTTAAAACGTCATCTACGAGAACTTTTTTGAAATTCTACTTTTGTCAATAAGGAAAACAATTACAAATTGTGAATCGATGGCCCGGGTGGGCAGAATCGTGCATCAGGTATTTAAACACGTATTCTATGAGAAGTTTTTCCAAATTCAAATTTTTCCAACACCCAAAACAACTACTAATTGTGAGTCG
>JAWWLR010000092.1:31512249-31529553 GCA_035041075.1 Acraspis erinacei | reverse complement strand
GAAATATTAACCAGAATAGTTTTAACCAGAAAAAATCAACCAGAGTTCATTAACTAGAATTTTCTAGTCATAATAACTATAATTTCGAATTAAAATAACTAGAAATTTGTTAACCAGATGCGTCTAGTAACTTTAACCAGAACTTTTTTTTGAGTGAACAATAATAATTTGTTTATATAATTGAGTTTTATTTTTCAGAGTAGTTGAGAATGAAATTTAATTTAAAATAAGAAATAAATATTAAAGTAATTATAATAAATAAAATTTGTACATTATTTTGCAATATCTTAATAAGCAATCCCAGGCCGAGGTACAGAAATAATTTTAATATACATTAGATATAACATTTTTGAACATAATAGGGAAAAGTTTGTATTTTAGAAAAAATCGACTGCGAAGCATGCGATACGTGAAGAGAATGTGTTCAATAAAATCGAAGGAGCTTTAACAAAAGAGAATTCACAATCAGGAAATTACAGTTGTCGATGCTTTGACAGTCGCGCGCGCTAGGCCCTAGTTAATAATTTTTTCTTCTCGGATGTAATAACACTTGAATAAAAAAACATATTGTGGATGCAAACACAGTACTTTGATAATATAATTAAATATTGTTTACATTGATAATTTTCATTCGAATTCATATTACATATCCACTCGTTTTGAAATTTACAACGTTTAAAATAAAAGTTGCGGAGTTTCGAATTTTTTACTCTATATAGTTGTTGAAATAATATTAATGAATATTATCTTTGAAAAATTTAATATTTTACATAATTTCGTCCTAGTTGTGTTCTTTCAATTAATGGAAAATCGTCTTTTTTGTTAGAAAAGTTATTTTATTGGTCAAAAATTCAACTACTTTTTAAAAAGGTATTTTATCAGTTGAAAATTGTATTCCTTTGTGGAAAATTTAAGTATATAGTCGATAATTCGATTTTTGACATAAAAAGTAGTCTTTGATCTAAACTTGAAACATTCTGTTTCTCGATGCAAATTGATAGTTTTCAGTTGAAAATTTAACAGGTTGATTGAACAGGTTTTTTGTTGAAAGTTATATATTTTTGGTAGAAAACTCATTTAATTGGTAAAAATTCAACTATTTCTTTACAAGTTCAACTGCTTTCTTAAAAATTAAGTTTTGTATGTCTGTGTATTTGCTAATTAAAAAATTCTTTATCTGTTTCAGGTAAGCAGTTCCAATTTCTCTGAATTTGTGACAATTGCAGTAGAGCGTGAGTTTCTTTATAAACTTCATATCAAGCTCTTAACTAAAAATTTAACTATTCTATCCTTGGTGGAAAATGAATCCCTTCTATTTGAGAATTCAATTATTTGGTAGAAAATTGAACTGTTGTATTGGAAAATTGAACCATTTGGCGGAAAATACATCTTTGCGCATTGAAAACTCAACTATTCGCTTACAAATTTAACCAATTTCTTGCAATATTAAAAAATAGTTGCATAATTCAAAAATGCAACTGCTTAAAAAGATTTCAGCCCTTTCGTTGAAAATTCATTTCTCAGTAGAAAATTATGTTTTTTTTGGTTAAAAGATTCCAGTATGTTGTTGAAAATTCAATGTATTTCGACTTGAAATCTTAGAAATTTATGGCGTTTCATATTAAATTCAATGTGGTAACTACACTTCAAATCTGAATCAGTTTCAAATTATACCCTATTATTTCCCTATTTTTCTGAAAATAACACTATTTACCCTTTTTTGAATGGATTCTGAATTGCATAGTCTCTGATTTATAAAGACTTTTTTTGTATAATGTAGAAAAGAGATTCACATATTACTATTTGTTCAGACCAATTAGCGCAAAACAATAAAGCTGGTCAGATTGATGAAATTATCATGATTAAAATTTTTTTTTTTGAAATATTAAAAATTTTCCGTATGTTGGCCCTAGTTGTTTTCTTTCAATTACATCATTTAGGCTCACGAATTTTTAACCCTTGAATGGTACTAGGTTTCGAATCCATAGAGAAATAAATGTTTAAAAAATGATATTTGGAGGTTCCACAAGCCGCATAAAGTAACACGTATGAGTGTATGTTATCTACATGTATTTTGGCGCGCTGAATACTAATCTCATCTTAGTTTTCGCCTATCACGTCAGGGTTTCCCCTAGATGCGAAAAATTCCATAGAGAATCATCTTTTATAGGTATAAATTACCCATTGGTATACAATAATTTCGAAATGGGTCAAAGAATAATATCCTAATGTATTTTGGTGCACTAATTACGAATCTGATGTTGATTTTCACCAAGAACGTCAAGGTTTCCCTGTTGAGGCAAAAAATGTCCTAGAAAATCAACCTTTTCGGGTATGAACGACGGGTATGAACAAACGAAGTACAAACGTATGCGAAAAGAAATTTTGGGAAATTTGAATCTTGAGGGGATGACACGAAATTTTGATTTTTCCGTAGCCGGGCAACCAAGAGGGTACAAACGAAAATATGAAATGTACAAACAGTACAAACGACGTACAAACATATGCAAAAAGAATATTTGAGAATTTTGAATTTCGGGGGGCTGACACGAAATTTGGATTTTCCCCTAGCCGGGCAACCAAGAGGGTAGAAACAAAAATATTAAATGTGCAAACAGTACAAACGACGTACAAACGTATGCAAAAAGAAAATTGGAGAAATTTGAACTTCAGGGTGATGCGTGAAGTTAGCCCCCCGAAAATAATTTCGCCCTAATTTTGTAACCAGGAGGGTACAAACGAACATATTGGACGTACAAACAGTAAAAACGACGTACAAACGTATGTCAAAGGAAAATTTAAAAAATGTGAACTTCGGGGGGCCAACTTCACGGGGGTCAAGTCGGGCATCATGTGTTGATGTATTTTTGTGTGCTGAATATGAATTTGACATTTGTTTTCTTCTATAACTCCTCAGGATTTTGCACTAGATGCGAAAAACTTCCTAGAAAATAAGCTTTGTTGTTGTTTAGGCTACTTTCAAATATGTAATATCGAAGCAGTGCAGCTCGATCTGCGCTCTACCGCTAGAGCAAACTTTAAATTCTTAGACAAATTATTATATTCTTTTGAAATTCTTTTAATTTTGCCAATTTTCTTTTAACTTACTAAATTTTTTTTTTTTTAATATTTGATAAATTTCATAAAATGTTCTTCACTTCTTTCACATTTTAGTCAATTTTTTGGAAAGAAATTAAGCAAATTTTGTCAGTTTTTTGCACTAAGTAGGTCACTTTTTTCAAGTAAATAAGGCTATGGCATTTTTCAGAATAATAAATAAAAATATTAACAGATTTGCTTTTTACCAGTTATAAAAGATTTTATGCTAAAAATTTTACAAAATTAAATTGCTGTCTCAAGATATAAATGTCACGAAAAATGAACGGTGAGTCAGGGCGTAATCATGAAAAATTGCAAATACCGCGAGATCGTTCTTTTGTAATCCAGCTTTTTGAAAGGTTTTGAAATCTGTTCTGTATAAAAGTTTATTGTTTTGCATTTGTAATTCTATATTATCATTTAACTATAGAAACTGTACACAAAAAATATTCAAAATCATTTTTGGACAAGAAAGAATGTTTTTTTTTTGAATTTTCAAACATTGAAATTTTATAATCCATACACAAAGCAAAATTTATTATCCGACCAAACTAAAATTCGGAGGGCGTATCGCTCTTTGGATAGGAGGAACAGTTAGTAATAATTTATACGTGTAAAAACAACAAAGAAATTTATTTTATTTTTCATTTAACATTTCCATTTTTCAGAAAATTGTATACAAATAACCCAAGTCCTTACAATCTATCCAATACCGTCTGCAGCCGGATTTTTATTAGAGGCGCTCGCATTTGCTTGGGCGTTTGGCCAAGGGAAAGGGAAACTACAGAAAACCTTTTCCGAGCGCAGCCGCTTACTAAAAGTTACAGGACATTATTTTTTAATTATTTCCTACCATCTTCCCAGCCATAGTTATACCACAACATAATTTGACGTTCGTTTAGCGCCTGGAAAGGTCTAACATTCGATACGTCTCCTTCAGCCAACTTTATTTTCCTCAATTCACGTAACTGAAAGAAAAAATTCGAAAACAATTTAATAATAGTTAATAAAGTATTGAACTTATTTTGTTATATATTTTCAATAAATATAGATTCTCACCAGGCCTTTGGTAATAGCACCACTACCAGCCGATCTGAACCAGGACACAGTTTCGGAGCAAGGCGGGAAATCTAGAGAGCCTTCGTAATAATAGAAGTAACTCAGAGTACTTATATCGTCAAGAAAAAATGCAAAGCGAAACGGGGGTATCTCTGCCGTTGAATTTGGGGATTGCACCTTAGACAAGCTATTTTCCAGGTTTTCAAAAGAAAGTGCGGCCCCCTCATATCCACTCTAAAATGTTAAGGTTATTTCATTAATACAGGATTTTTCGTAAATACAAATTCTATTTTTCTTTTCTTCAAATTTTCTATGAATGTGCTTTTTTGATAGATTTTCATGATTTGACGATATATCAATATATTTTAAATATTTTTTGTATTTCTATAACTTCTAAGACCATTTTTGGAAATGTGCAGAAATTATTTTACTTTAATAGTTAGAGAAAATTCTGGTCCTCATAGGTTAGTTAGCACGCATCTCGGGCCCATAAAGACTGACGGCGATAAGGAAAAAAAAATGTTCTCAATATTTATTTTTTTATGTTTGTTACTTTCAAACTCCCAGTTTTGTCTTTAGATGTACAAAAAAATATTTAGGATTGATACTTCTGAATTTTTTGTCGTCATGAAGGATCAGCCAGCAGCCGACTGGCGCCAGTAAAGGCCGTATAAATCCAATGATTTTTTATACACAGGACAACTCGTTGAAGAAAAGAATTTTAATTAATTAATTGAAACCTCTTACCGCGAAATTGATGCTAAATACTGCAAGACCGTCCTTTTGTGTTTGAGCGTTTTCAAAAGATTTGAAATCTGTTCCATAAAAAAACATGTGCACCTCCATTTCATGCCTATCGAATAAAAATTTTTACATGGAATTCAATACACAAAATTTTGTAACTGCAAGCGAAAATAAAATTATTAAAATAGAATTTTCGACTTACGGAGAATTGTATTTCCACTCAGGATGTTCAGGATTCACGTCAGTCCACTTTACATTCGTAAAGTTGTAAAAAATTATTATCATTCTTATTGTCTTCAATTATGGCTTCATTAATTAATGTGTAAGGTTAAATAGATTGAGCATATAAATGATTAGTGTTTACATTTTGCAAGAACTTTTTTTAATAATTGATTTAGGTTGACTTAACGTAGTCTATTTTCAAATTTCAGGATACTGCATTATCATTATGCGAATAAAGTTAACAATGCGATAATAATACGTTCTTAAAATTAATCTTTTCTATTGGTCAATTTAACGTAATTTAAAAACCAATATACTTATAGTATATTTACCAAAATTTTTATGAATTTATATTGGGGTATTATTAAATAATTTTGGAACATTTACCGATTTTTGGGCCCAATGAAAAGTCGTTTTTTCAAGTACGTAAGTCCCATTAAGGGGTCCGCCAGTAACTGTTGGAGGTTCTCCAGACCAATCGGCTTTCATTTCCACTGTATTATAGGGAAGTAAAAGAACTTATGAAATAAAATGAAGCAGAATAAAATGTATAAATTGAAATAAGCAAAGTGTAATACCAGTGTGACCAGTATTGTTTATGGTCAATTTCTTTGGTAATTTTTTAAAGTCTGCAAATCTAAGTATTTTGTTACAGTCTGGAAAAAATGCATTAGCAGGTGGATTAAGAAGTACGGGAGATTGATGTTTTCCTTTACATTCTGGATATTTTATGCCCCAGTTGTCAGCATCCGTATAATTCCATGCATCTGTGAGAAAAATATAAAATTAATTAAACTTGTTAATAAGAAGCAATTATATCTAAATTGTAATTTTTATTATCTGAATAATTTTGAAAGAGATAATGCGTTTTTTATTATTGAACATAATATAAACACCTCTCTAATGGGCATGTATTTATATTTCATTTTTTACATCAAAAGCTAGAAATCAAATAAAAATTTTTTCTCAATAAATGATTAAATGTGCTTAAAAAAGGTTTTAAAATATAACTTACTCGCTACTAAGATGAGACTGAGAACAATGGTTCCTACCAAGTGTAGCTGATACATTTCGAAGCTTTACAAACACTCAAATCGTATGAAAAAAATGCATTAAAACTGTATTTTTTTATATAAATTTAAACTATTACCACTTTCTTGCTTCACTTGCAAATCCAGTGGTTAATGAATCAATTCAAAATCTGCCAATCGGATGCTAGTATCTGGAAGAAAGAATTTGTTCTTTAAAAAAAACAACTGTATATAAGCCGAGATTCTTAACTCTTTTACCTTGAGTTCTCAATGTTTAATGTACAAATAATTGGGTCATGAAGTAACTTTTGCCCACGTTTCTAAAGTTCGTCGCATTTAAAATTTGGTGATAAAATCAGAAGAGCACACTTGAATTTTGAGTGGGGAATCACGAGCCGACCTCTCTACCACTTTATCCGCAGAAAAGGTTCACACACACACACACGCGTTCATATTATCATCTATGAAAAAGTAATTTCTCCAGGGTAGGAGGGGGACGACTGATAGTTAAATATGCGTAACTAAAAACTCAAAGGGAAGCTGATGTGAAGGTTCCAGGGAAAAGCGTTTTTGTCTCGAATTATTCTAAAAGAATATAATTTTCAACAATAATTTATTGTTTAAATACTTATATTTAATTAATCGCATTCATTATTACCTTACTTATTGAAATATGGACAGAAAATAACAAAATTCAGAAAGAACCTCAATTGTCTAGCATTAATATAAAAGATAGATATGAATAATGATAAATTGTTAAATGGTTAAAGCAATTATTTTCGCTAAGCAGCATTAATAATCACCTTAATCTAAGTACAAAGTTCACAAGAACATGAACCTTTTAGAAAAAACGCCACTATCTAGCAATACTCCAGGTGAAGATAATAATAAAAATTGTTAATTCGTGTAAATAATCAAGTTTGGTAACCTACATTAATTATTACATCACACGAGTTGAGAAGTGGTTAAAAAGTGGAAAATTATAGGAAAAAACTGGAACGTGCGGTTTGACAAGCACTAAATATTATATTTTTGTTTTAAAGGAATACATTTTGGGGTGGGATGCCTAAAAGTTGGACTGTCTTAGTGTAGACACTCTCTATTGCAAAATGAGATATTTAATAATTCAGCCTTCCTAATTCTTGTTGATTTTTAAGACCTAAAATTTATAATTGTTGCATCTTTTAGGGTTTTATTTTAAAACTTTTAATCCGAAGTCTCTTAATAATCTGACTTAGCCTATTCGGCATGAAAATTACTATCTTCACTGTTTGCATAATCTGATATTGAAACACACCAAAACTCGGGGTATCAAATTGTTGCAGCTTTTTTTATCTGGAATTTCAACTCAATATAATTCGCTTTAGAGGATCAATGAAAATAAGGAAAACAACTTCAGGTTATACTATAGCATTAGTATGTAAAACTGAATGATAGTTGACGATTTTCGAAAAAACGTTTTTTTCTGCCAAATTTAAGTTCTACAAATCGATAATCGATCCTTGTTCGAGATTTCCTGGCATTTTTCAAGAAATATCCACAAGCTCAATAACCATAAATTTAAATAAACGGAGCTAAGGAAATGACTCTTTCTTCAAAATTTGATTAACAATTTCATTTTAAACGGTTTTGATTGACCATCATTCAGGTCAGAAGTTTCGGTAATTTTATAATGTGTTGAGTGGCTCTAATTTTAAACCATATAATTGATCTCGAAATTTGATTCAAGTTGATCATAAAGTTAGGTATCAAAATGTTGCATCCTTTTGTTTGAAGCGTTTGAAGTTGGACAATTTTTGCTTCGTAATTAGATAATTGGCATGGTGCAAGTTTCAAATTAAAGAAATTCTAATTTATCAATTGTAAATGTGATTTCTATATGCATCAAACAATTGGAATTGACGATTTTTAGAATTTAACTATCTAAAATTTAATGATGTTTGGCTGTGGCAGAAATATATTTTGATTTGATACTGTGGTAGTAGCGAATTTCCAATGTTTAGTTTTTACGTTATGGCACAAATTTTGCTGCTAAGCTTTATCGAATTTCCTAATGTTTTTGTGGACTTAGTTTCAACTTAAACAAACTAGAGACAAATAGATTTAATTGAGTAAATAATTTTATTTTTTTTCATTTCAAGGTGATGTAACCGATTCAGAAGTTTCACAATATTGTTTGCTGACTGCATCATTTATGAACTAGTGCTTCGTATTCTTTCAGTGAGATGAGAAAATATAGATGTCATTTCATTTTTCTAACATACTTCAGAGTTTATGGAGTTTTAATGGCCATCAGGAGTCACTTGTATTTAAGAACGTGAACATCAATAAGAAATTGATCATAATTTTATCGAATTTACGACTCGAAGCCCAGTTGCAAGTTTATAATAACTTATGCGTAGATGTAATATCGTGGTTCAATGATGGAAGCAAATAAAATAATAAATTTATGGCTTTAATCAGAATCCTTTAATAACACAGGCCCAGAAAAAAATGGTCTGCAATATACAAGAGGCTAGGCTCTCATTATGGCTTTTGAGCCGCTGAATCCGAATCTGCCCTCACAATTTCTCCTACACGTCTCAGTTTTCCCCTAGATGCGAAAAGTAGGGACAAGCCTAGGGCTTTCTGGTCACACATGCCATACCAAAAATTTGTATGCAATCGACAAGTGACTTGGCTATCCTTATAGATTTTGAGCACGTGGATCTGAATCTGGCCTTAGAATTTCTCCTGCACGTCTTAGTTTTCCCTTAGATGTAGAAAATTTGTGAAAACCTCGAGATCATTTGCACGTTAAATGGTGCACAGAAATCCTCTGCTGTGTCTTCTGTTTCCCCTAGCTTAGGCAATTCTAGGGAAATTGAAGGTCTTTCTCAGATTGTATAGTTTTATACGGGGAAACAAAAAAATTTTGCGTGCGAAATCAGTCATTTGTCCCGCGCAGGCAACTTTTTTTTTTGGTTTGCCTGTGTGAACAGAAAATCCCTAAGCTTTTCCCTACATCTTGCATTTAGAGATAAAATGGAACAAGCCCGAAAAAATTTCGTCTTAGACTTTAGTTTTAGCACGACAATCCGCAAAGGATATGGCATTTTTGTTATTTTTCCCCGTACAAATCTATATAATATGAGAAAGGCCTTCAAATTTCCTAGAATGATCTAGAATTTCTGTATACAAATTGAGTCTCTATAAGTCGATTCACTGAAGATTGTAACACCCATGTTTCCATTTTCACGTATAATGGTATTATCAAAATAGCGTCCAGAATATCCCAAGGTTTTCATCTATTTTCTGCATCTAGGGGAAAACTGAGACGTGTACGAGAAATTTCGAGAACAAATTGGGATTTAGCGGCTCAAAATTCATAAGGGTAGCCTAGTCACTTGTTTCGTGCAGACAAATTTTTGGTATCGCCCGTATGACCAGAAAATTCTTAGGTTTTCCCTACTTTTTGCATCTAGGGAGAAAATGGCACAAGCCCGAAAAATCTAGGGATCAAATTTAGATTGAGAGCGCAAAATTGTAGAGGAAATAGCATTTTTGTTATTTTTGCTATATAAGTAAGCATGCAATGAGCAAGACCTTTAATTTCCCTAGATTTACACCAGCTAGGAGAAACGGAAAGAACCCTGGGGAATTTTTGTATATGAATTTGGTCTTTAAGAGTCCCAACACATAAGAATATGGCACCCGTACGTTTATTCTTCCGTATACTGGTATTATCAAAATAATGTCTAGAATATCCCTAGGCTTTTCCCTACTTTTTGCATCTAGGGGAACATTGGGATGTTTAGGAGAAATTCTGAGGCCAGATTCGGATTCAGCGGCTCAAAAGCCATAAGGGTAGCCTAGTCACTTGCAAGGTTGGACTTTGTTACTTCTTTATTAAAATTAATTCTTTTTATTGAAATTTTAACCTTACGGTTAAAAATTGTACTATTTCATATTGAGAAAATTAATTTTTGTTGAAAAAAATCAACTTTTGGGTTGAATGTTAAACTCTATAATTGAAATCTAATTGTTTTCGCGAATTCTCGTCTTTTTGTTTAAAAATTCATTTCTTTGGTGTGGTTCAAAATTAAAGGGTTTTGTTGATAAGTACATTTTTTTCATTCAGAATTTTTTTTGAACTACCAATGAAAATATTTGATTTTTAGTTGAAAGTTAATATTTTCAATTGTAAATTAAAAATTCTAAAATTGAAATTTAAAAGCTGAGAATTCCTCTATTTGTTTGAAAATTCTCTTTTCCTTTTTAGACAATTATCGTCTTGGCTGAAAACACATTTATTTTGGTTTATAAAAAACCTGTTTGAAAAGTAATCGGTTCTAGTTCAGGATTTAATTCTTTCGTTGAAAATTTGACTTATTTGCTAAAACCATATCTTTCCTATTAATATATCAGATTTTTGGGTTCGAAATGCCAATGTTTTGTTTAAATTTCATTTTTTACGATAATGTTAATCTTTAGGGTAGGAAAGTTATTTTTGTTGGTGAAAAGAAGCTTTTGGCTTTTTATGTGTACTTTAAAATATAATCCAATTAAACTGCTTAGTTATAAATTTGTAATGCTTTATACCATTGATCCAAATATAATTTCGTTCTTTTGGATAGAAATTAATTTTTTAACCTGAAAATTTGTCAATTCCATTTTCGGGTGAAAAACGCATCTTTTATATTTATGATTTCAAAAATTCCAGACATAAGTCTTAAATTTTTATCCTTTCTTTGAACGTTATATTGATATGGAAATATCTCCTTTATAGAATATATAATATATATTATATATATTATAATATTATATTATATTATTATATTATAATATATATTATAATATATTGAACGTATGACCAAAATAATTTCTGAATCTCTATGAAGGAGATATTTCCATATCTTTTATATTTAAAAATGCAATTATCTGGTGTGAAATTCATCGACATGGTTGGACCTTCAAGAGTTAGGTTCAAATTTCATTTTTGCGCTTAATTCAATTCGTTGATAATTTGTCCTCTTGTAAAAAAGTAATCTTTCATAGTAGAAAAGCAAATTCTATTTTTTGCAAATGAGCTTTTTTTAAGTTTATTTTTGTAGCAGAAGATTGAACTGTCATAAAACAAAAGTTAAGGTGAGTAGAAATCAGAAGACTTCTGAGTCATGTGTGTTGTTAAGTTTAATCTAATTTCGTAATTTTTCTGAGGTATAATTTAGAACGCGGTTAAGCGATGGCAAATTAAATTGAGTGCTTTAATAAATCTGTTGAATCATTTTGAGGTGATGTAACCCGTTTACAAGTTTCACAATATTTCCTTAGGACTGAGTCATCTATAGAACGAGGCTTCTCATGTTTTTGATGATGAAAATTAGTAATTACTTAAATTTTCTAATTTTTATTGAGACAAATGATCAGGAAACATTTCTACACACCAGAAGATAAACAGACACTGACTAGGAAAATATTTTTGTTAGAGCAGGAATCACATTCTTTTCCCTATTTCTCATTTACCTTATTTTTTGCCAACCTTTTTAAAACTACGAGTAGCCCAGAGAAACTACCATCCAAGCAAGAAATACTAAAGACAACCTCTGACGATTTACACAAAAAAGTAGAAACTGCTATTATAAAAAAATTACATAAAACCAATGCCTTCTCATTAGGATGAGAATGTAAAAAGCAAAATACAACAGTTTACAAAAATAAAAAAATGAAAGATAACTGCTATTCTGATTTAAAAGAATGTAATCATTACTTTTGTAGGGAGAGAAATATTAAAAAATTGTTTAATTTTAAAGAAATATGTGTAGCATTGTTCAGGAAAGGATAAAAATGATGAACAATGTACAAATGTTTGATAGCTAAATTTGCATGTCTGGCAATGTTTTTGGACCTTGCATAGGAAAAAGTATGAGTCAGTTATTTAATTTAGACAAACTTATAACGATAAAGTTATTCTGTGTCTTAAAAGGGATCTGTCTGAAAATGGGAAGATACAATAAGGGGCCGCACCAAATTTGTATTTAAGATCATACATGATTTGCAGGGTGAAAAGATCATTTTTTAAATTCCTATATTTTCTCTTGGCCATTTTATCATTTTCCTTAACCGTTAACCTTGAAATACCAATATTTTAATTTAGTAATATTTTTAACTTAAACCTAAATTATTGAAAATTCAAGTAAAACAAAAACGAATTTTCTCTACAGAAATTAAATTTTCAACCAAGAATATGAATTTTGAGCAAAAAAATTAATATTTAACAAAATAGTTAAACGTTCAACTAAAAAGACAAACCTTCACTCAAAATAACACAAGTTCAATAATTATTCTAACTCACATACGCATTTTAAATTTCGATGAAAAGCATTAATTTTAAATAAAATAGTTCATTTTTTAACCAAAGAAGTAAATTTTCATCTAAAAATATGATTCTTCAAAAAAAAAAAAAAATGATTTCACAAGAAAGTGGTGCAACCAAAATTTTCAAATAAAATTGTTGAATTTTCGAGAAAAAGAGATTCATTTTTAATCAAACAGTTTCATTTTTATCCAGAAATTTAAAAATTCTACTAAAACATATGAGTTTATAAATCAAAAAGACAAACCTTCAACAACAAAATTGAATTTGCATAAAAAAAGAATAGTGCAATTTCGACTAAAATATATGAGTTTTCAAACTAGACAGACAAATTTCCATAAATAGTTGAATATGCACCCAAAAAATGTTATTTGACTTTTAAAAACCAATATATTTAAGTTTGAATCAAAAACTAAATTTTCTACAATTCTCTAGCTAAAATTGATATGGAATAGAAATATTAATTAAAAGGATTATTTTTTAAGAAACTACATAAATTTTCAACCAAATAGTTGAATTTTCAACTGGAAAAGATAAATGTTCAATCAAGCATGGATTTGTGAAATTTCCATTTGATAGTTTTTATAACTTGACAAAATAGTTCAATTTTAAAGATGTACGTAGAATATTATACGTAGTGTCTGTTTGATTCGTCAAAAACAACATCAGAACTAAATAAAATTCAGTTTTTGGATTTTTTAAATGATTTTTTGATGGAATGAGTAGTCTCTGTTTGAATTGTAAAAAAAGGAAATTGAAAATAAAAAATTGAATTTTTTGAAGAAAAACAACACAAGGTAAAAAAAATCAATAGAACCAAGTTCACTACCTAAAAGGAATATACTGATTTGTTAACAATAATTTTTAGATAGGGCGAGTAAATCAGGTAAAAAATAAAAAGAATTAATTTTTTGGAAAAGCGACATAAGTGATAAAAGAAATGAACAGACAAAAGTTGCTCAACCAAAAATGATAAAAAAATATTTTTTAAACTCTTGTTATAAAAATAAATTAAAAACAAAAAGATTGACATTTGCTTGCGAGAAAAAATATATTGCTGTCTAATTTGTATCAAAGTATCTAAACGGATTTACTAAAAAAAAATATTATTAACAAGTATTATTCATCATTATTATAAATGAAACATAATATGTTGCGTTCTTATAAATAACTTAATTTATAAAATAAAACATTTTCATCTTTTTTCCAGAAACAATTTCTTTGTCACCCCATATGTATTGTCATAATTTATTAAGTTTATTGCACTACAAAATATTTTAGATATTTAAAATTTTTCCTTGTTATAAATAATTATTGTTCTTTAACAGAGGGAAAATATTTTGAAACACCTTTTAAAAACAATCAAAAAATATTTTTAAAAAAGCATGAAAACCAAGAAAAAAGGTACGACTTCTGATTAAAACTTTCCATCTTTTAAAGAAAATATTCTTCTTTATTTTATTAAATATTATTATTTAGTGTCTTTAAATTTTGAGACAGGTCCCTGTTACGATACGGAATAACTTTATCGCCAGAAGTTTTTCTAAATTAAATAATTCTCTGCTACTTTTTCTTATGCTAGTTCCAAAAACATTGTCGGACATACAAATTTATTGATAAACCATTTTTTTACACTGTCCATCATTTGTATCCTTTGCCTCTCATATACAATTATGTATATTATCATCGACGACATTTTAATTTCTCCAGGAAAGGGAGGAGGGGGGCTGGTAATAAAATAAGGGCAATAACAAATTTTGCTTTAAACTTTGCAATACGCCTCATGATGTAATTAAAAAACAAATTTAAAGTCATTTACAGACCTGATGCTACGAATTATACCCTATTATTATTATTATTATTATTAAGGATTTCATTCTTTGTTTATATCTCTACTGTAACTTTAAGATAGCTTTTCTTTAAATCATTATTTTTAAAACATTAGTTTTGAAGAAATAGCATAATATCGCAGGATGATTCTATTTTATTTTAATTTGCATATTATTTGGCCATATGTAACTAAAAAGTCACAGCAAAACTGAAAATAGCATAAAAAGTGCAACTGTCTAGCATTAGTTTAAGGCTTTATTTGAAGCAATTGAATTGTATAAATAGTTACGTTTCTCCACTTATACTAGTTTCCCTTTTCAATTTTTTAATTTTAAACATCAAAGATTTAAATGATCGAATAGCGAAGGGAAAATTGTTCAATGTCAAATTAATACCTCAATCGGTGGAAAGTGGAAACAAAGAGAAAAATTTGAGAAAAAACAGCAACTATCTTGCAGTCACATAAGAGAAGATAGAAATAAACAATAATAATTTGTAAAAAATATTACGTTTGCTAAATTGCATTGGAGCAATTTCATGTCAAACCATCTGAAATTTTTTAGCTATTAGTAATTTTGATGAAAATTCTGCTACATGTTCTCTTAGGTGTTGAAAGAAACACCCAAAGTAATGTTTGAAAAAATCAAAAAACTTAAGAGATATTCAAAGTTGTAAATTTTGGTCCCTTTTTCCTAAACTTTTATAACTTTGATGATTTTATTGATATTGAGGTGTATTTTTTTAAAGTGTTCGTACTAAATCGTAGTCTTGAAACAATATTTTTGAAACGAAAAAATTCCAAAAACTTTTTGGAATATCAAAAAAGTATTTTTGATGTGAAATACGGGTTGAACTTCATGGGGATTATGGAGCCCTTAAATACAATTTTTTTAAACGTATTCATTCTTTTGTGGATTGGAACAAATTTTTAGAAGATATGAATTAAAATTTAAAAAATTGTAATACCTTCATTTAGGCACTCCCTATTAGAAAATAATATATTCAATACCTTAGCCTTCCTAATTATAATTTGAAGACCTAGAATTTAAAATTTTTCCATTTTTCACAGTTTAAACTGAAAACCTTCAACCTGAATTCTTTTAAAATTCTTAATTCGTACATTTCTCAATCAGACATTGCTATTTGTAATGCTGAGATAATCTAATATTTAAAGCGCTTGAAATTGAACATTTTTCGCTTCATAATTAGATAATTTAAAATTTAAAGATTTAAAATTAAATTGTTTAAAATATACTAATTTGAAATGTAATCTCTGTAAATACTAAAAAATTGCAACTGAAGATTTTAAGCATATAACTATTTGAAATTTAATAATATTCGAGGGTCCGATACTTCATAAATGAATAATTCTCTTTGGTTCTGTAGGTTTAAACATAATTGTATATTGAAAATATGGGTCTATTTGACATAAATTATCTTCTACCCATTAGAAAATAAAAGTTTCTAATAATGGGTTTTTCCAAAGTATTATAATGTACCAGCGCATAATTTGTATGTTTTGTCTAGGATTTCAATTCAACATTTTGGAATGCATATTAATAAAAAAATATAATTTTCGAAAAAGCATATTATTTTATTTTTCAAAATTTTTAATAATTTAATCCGAATCATTTACAATCTAAAAACGTATATTGTTTTCATAAATTTTAGAATAATTAAATTTTTTCGTCCATTCGGTTAGTCATTCTTCAGTCTTGGGAGTCTGAAACTTTAAATTGCGCAATTTGCAGTCGGTCTTTGATTTAATGCTGTACATTTCTATGAATTTTATTTTTCAAATTAGTCCGTTTTTATTACTGGGAAGATATAAAATTGAAAAATTGTTAGTTTTTCATGCTCTGAAGTTAAATTTGTTATGTCTGCAGTCTTCCTAACAAAGCTTTTTTTACATTTTTAAATTTTTTTTCAATTTGAAAGAAACAAAAGTGATTCTCGTTTTGAGATTTTCTAATTTTTTACGCTTCAAATTCTAAGTTATTCAATATTGAAGGCTACTTATTCTTCAATGTATAATTTCAAAGCCCGTAGAATAAAACGTATCCAAATTGTATAAAGATTCCACTTTGTAGTAAATTACGCTTGCTTAGTTTGACTTTTAAGATATCTTAATCATGTTTGCTGATAATCTTTATCGAATTTCGTAGTGTTTCTGTGGAGTTATTTTTAACCTCAATAAAATAAAGAGAAATAAATTTTGTATGTAAATAAATTTATTTTTTCCAGTTTGAGATTATGAATTTTCAGGATTTCAATCATGTACTAAGATACATTGCAAATATCGCAAGACCGATCTTTTTTATCAAGCTTCTTAACATTAATTGAAATATTTTCTGTAAAAAAGTTTATCTCTGGACCATTTTTAAAAATTATTTTGGATCAATATAATCTACCCTCAACCGTCTGCAGCCGGATTTTTATTAGAGAAGCTCGCATTTGTTTGTAATTTTGGCGATGGGAAAGGAAAACTGCAGAAAATCTTCCCCGAGCGCAGTCGATTACTGAAAGTTACTGTCTACAGTTTAACTAATTCTCCGAACTTTTGTGGTCATCATGATTATACACCATCTTAACTCTGCGCTTGTTTAGCGCCTGGTAAGGTCTAATATTCGACGCGTCTCCCTCGGCCAACTCTATTTTGCTCAGTTCATTTACCTGAAAGAAAAAAAACATGCGAATTCAAAATAATGGTAGTAAATAAAATATCAAAAAAGAGGTAAACAGTACTAATACACTTACGGGCAGAGATTCGGACCAATACTGACGCGCATTTACACACAACACAGAGATATCACGCAATATATTCTTAAATTAAAACTAAAACTTTTATTTTAACTTATACATATACATATAAACGCTCGCACGTAACGCAGAAATATATAGCTGAGTGTATATAAATATCGCTTTTATAGTAAATGTAAAATATAATACTACTTTGGAGAAAAA
>JAWWLR010000092.1:31413432-31426271 GCA_035041075.1 Acraspis erinacei | reverse complement strand
GGTATCAGGTTATGTTGTTCTTATGTATACTCTCTACGATGCCTGTGATTGGCTAGAGCGCCCCACCATGGAGACAGAATGCACCTGATTGGCCAACCAAGTCTTATTAAAAAAAAAAAACTACAAATTTATGAAACATTTTTGGATAGGACGCACAGTTTTTGAACTATTCGTAAAAAATTACGTTAAAAAGA
Source organism: Acraspis erinacei (assembly GCA_035041075.1). Taxonomy (NCBI): domain Eukaryota; kingdom Metazoa; phylum Arthropoda; class Insecta; order Hymenoptera; family Cynipidae; genus Acraspis; species Acraspis erinacei. The sequence continues at coordinate 31,426,077 of JAWWLR010000092.1, read as the reverse complement.
AAAAAATGAAATATACGTAAAACCAAAAAGAAAAAAAGAACGAAAGAAATTAATTTAAAAATTTGCCCGCTTTGCTGGTGACTCTCGGAGCGCGCTACGAGCGCGGCTAACAAGTTTTAGCGGGCCTAGTGATCGAAACTCTTGGTTCTCGCGCTTCACGTCCGATAATGTATTTACCTCGCGCTCGGTCTTTGTACAGAGACTTTTTAAAACTAACGTCAAAGCATCGATAACAGTATGTATATTATCATAGTTCATAACATAGTCCATTTCTTTGTTAAAATAGAAATGCGCATTCTTTAAACAAATTTTTGTTAATAAATATTTTATTGCAAGTTTTGTCGTTTTTCCTTAAACTGAATTTGTTAATTTCCAATGTTATTTTTATTTTTTTAAACTTTACACATATATGTTACTGAACACCTCTACCCATTTTTAAATTCTAAATTATGTCCCTAACCTTTGTGACCCAGACTTGGCCAATTTTTTTTCTACCGCCTCGTGTTGTAGTTCGCAGTTGTGGTGTCCTGTTGCTTCATCTCCTAATAATGTACTAAAAGAGTCTCTCAAATCATCTAGGGCGGAGTGTCTAGTTACAACGACAGACGCATGAAACTTCGATTCATGAGGCTTGTTGGGGGGGGGGGGGTAGTTTCAATCGAGAGCAACGTGTTTGGAATTTTGTAAATGCTATAAACCTGGTAATTTTTGGTTTTACGAAAAAAGTCATCAGGAAAAATTGTTCGAATTTTTAAATACTACGAACATTCGTAAAAAGAATTTTTTAATCTTGAAAAAAGTTGTCTCAAAATTATTCAAAATGCGTTAACTTTTTGAATTTTTATCCTAAAAGGCTGGCTGAAGAACATGAACTTTCGTTTGGGATACTACAAGAATATACCATAGGCTGATCCAATAGATTACTTTTTTCAAAAGTTATCGTTTTTACAGGCTATTCGCACATTTACACCTATTCTTTTACACCTATTCATTTCACACCTATTCTTAAACCCCGTTTTTTTGGATTCAGGGGGTCTCGAAAAGTGGGGTCTCGAAAAACGACAAAAGTTATGAATTCAGTCAAAGACTTTTAATTTTTTTCAATTTCTAATTGTTTAAATTATCCAGAATAAAATTTTTTTCATGTATTGAAAATTTGCGCGCTTTTCCTCAGAGCCATTATTATTATAACATTTTTGGTTGAACATTTAAACACTTGGTTCAAATATTCTGCTCGAAACTTATTTTTTATTCTTTAAGGTTAAAAAATTTGGATAGAAATATATTTCTTTATTGGAAATATAACTATTTGGTTACAAAATTTCCTTTCTCGGTTGCAAATGTAATTATTTAGGTAGAAACGTAGTCGTTTTTGGTTAAAAGTGCGAATGTTTCATTGAAAAAATTGTGCTTCGGTTATGGTTTCAACTCTTTTATTGAAAGGTTCTTTCTGGTTAAATTCAATTTTTTCATTTAAATCTTTCTCAATTCAAATAGCAACTATTATGATTTTCGTTGATTTACCTTTATGCGCTATAACGGGGATCTTGAAATAATTAAAAGAAATAAATTATTGATGCAACCAAACACTTTACTTTATTACTTATAATTATATTATTTTTTAATATTTTCACACACAAAAAAACCCATATCGATTTTATCTGATGAAAAAACAATTCCCAAGCGCAGTCAGTTACCGACATTAAAGTAGATTTCAGTTTATTCACATACTGAATTACACGAGGTCCTAGCGGCTGGGTAGGTCTAACATTTGAGTTTTCTTCCTCGAGCAACTCTACTTTCCTGAATCTACTTATATAATAAAAAAATAAAAATACAAAATAATAGTAAATTAAACTTTTTAGCTTAAATTTTTCCTGAAAAATGATCTTCTCTTTCTCTCCGCTGGGAATCGAACCATGGAACTTCTGATTTCCGGTCGGGCGCTTTTCCCTTAAGCTACTAGAGGGATCGAATAAAAAACCCTTTATCAAAAATACACGCATTATTTTGCCAAGTGTTACGTGCTCATATTTTTCAAGGAATCTGTTTTATCATCAGACAATATAAAAAATCCTTAAAGTCTTTTCTGACTAGATGGAGCTATGAATTAAAAAAAACTCATACTACATTTTATTCGATAAAAGATCTATTCCTTCGCGAAAAAGCAAAGAAAAAGATCTTTTTCCAGAGACTATTTTATTTTAAAAAAGCCAGGGGTCCAAATTGAACCCCAGCCACATTTTCACAGTTTTAAGCAAATTAATTTTTCTTTTGGTATCCAATAATAGGAAATGTCATGAAACATTGGGGCCCAAAAAAAACTTTTAAGGGTGCATCAGCGTTATGAATGTCAAAAAGGTCCAAGTTGCATCCTCCGGCCCTTCTAGTGTTCATCTCGGATGATAATACAGATTCCTTGAGAACGTAAAATATCAAACTTAATTTTGTATGTATTTTCAACAACAAAATTATTACCAGACCGTCGGAAACACCGTAAGGATAATCAAATAAAAACCAATATACATATCCCGTGCAAGGCGGATAATCCAAAGATCCATCGTAATATATAATAGGTAGGTATCAGTATCGACCAGTTGTAATATAACGGAAACGAGGGTATATCAGCTACTTTATTGAATGATTGAACCTTATTAACGCCATCTTCCACGTTTTTAAAGAAAGTTTCGGGATTTGCATATCCGCCCTGAAATTTCATGGAATTTTCATAAATTTCATAGGATTTAAGAAAATATCATCAGTTTTTATGTACGTTTATGGGGTTTTATAATATTTTAATGGATTTCTATAAATTATTAACAAGAATTGAAAACTTTTGTAGGATTTCAAATATTTTAAAGTAATAGGTTTTTCTGTTAATAATGTCGATTTTGCTCAGAGATGGCGTTACTATTACGTTTTTTGGTATAGACGCATGGGGTCTATAGCGTTTTCAAGGTTCGATATACTTCACCAAAAGCCAGCTTGTTCTGGATTGTCATTGTACAAAGAACATATTTTTTCAAAGCTTTAAGAATGTCGAATTATACACCAGAAAAAGCGGTTTTTCGGAGAAGCTTAATAACGTTCTTTTATGTGAAGGAAACATTTGCTGAAAGTTATAAATTATTGTTTGAAGCTTACGGGGAAAATTTTATAACACGAAAAACTTGTGAACTATAGTTTCAACGGTTTAAAACTGGTGATTTCGATATAGAGGACAAGGAGCGTCCAGGTCAGCCCAAAAAGTTTAAAGATGAAGATTTGCAAGCTTTATTGAAGGAAGACTCAAGGCAAACGTTGAAGCGAATGGCAAATACATTGAATGTTGCCCAATCCACCATTGCCAAACGTGTACAGCATTGGGAAAGGCCAATATCAATTAAAAGGCAGAGGCATTGAAAGGCGAAAAACCATTCGTGAAATTCTGATAACCGGACAGGAAAGAAAAGGTTTCTTGTCTCGAATTCTGACAGGGGATGAAAATTGGATCCATTTTTACAACCCAAGGTGAATAAAATCATGGGTATACCCAGGCCATCCGTGAACGTCACAGCCCGTGCGCAATATACATGGAAAGAAAGCTTTGCTGTGTATTATGTGGGACAATAGGAGAGCTGTGTATTACCAACTGCTGAAACCTGGTGAAACGATTACTGACGAACGATACAGACAGTAATTTATTAAATTAAACAAAGCACTGAAGGAAGAACGAGCAGAATACGCACAAAGAAACGAGAAAGTCATTTTTCAGCATGACAGTGCACGGCCTCGTTTTTCGAAACCAGTCCAAAACTATTTGGAAAACATGAAATGGGACATTCTACCCCACCCGCCGTATTCACCGGACTTGGCCCCATCGGAATACCACTTATTTCGATCGAAGTAGCACGGACTTTCAGAGAAAAATTGCCAGTTTTACGAAGAAGTGAGAATTTGGCTCGATGAATGTTTGACCTCAAAAAATGAACAGCTCTTTTGGGAAGGAATCCATGCATAGCCAGAAGTATGGGGAAAAGTTGTAGAAAACGATGGCTAATACTTTGATTATTAAGGTAACTCTTATTGTTATGTAAACAAACGGCCAAATTCTACGAAAAAATCGACATTATTAACCAAAACACCTATTATTAACAAAAATTATAAGGAATTTTCAAGATTTCAAGGATTTTCAATTGGTTTCAGTCATTACGAAAAACGCTTTGAAATTTCAGCAATTGCAAAAGATGCTAAAGATTCTAATTATTTTTCGTTGTTTTTTATATATATTTATACCATAAAACGGCCTCAATAAATTTATCGATTGAAGTGAATTTTAAACAATTTCAATGAATTGTTAATACTTGAGAAAGTTTCATAGAATTCCAAAGACCTGGAAATATTTTTGGCTGGTAATACAAATTCCAGGAACTTTTGAAAAGGTTTCAAAAATATTGTAGGGTATTTTTTGAAATCCCAGGACTTTTTTTTAACTTTAAAAGTTAAAAAATAAACTTTTTGAAATTTAAGCAATTGCAAAGGATGCTAAAGATTCTAATTATTTTTCGTTGTTTTTTATATATGTATATAACATAAAACGACCTCAATAAATTTAACGATTGAAGTGAATTTTAAACAATTTCAATGAATTGTTAATACTTGAGAAAGCTTCGTAGAATTCCAAAGCCCTGGAAATATTTTCGGCTGGTAATACAAATTCCAAGAACTTTTGAAAAGGTTTCAAAAATTTTGAGGATTCTGGAAATATATTTCTCGATTTAAATCATTTTAGGATATTTTTCAAACTTCCAAGAAATCTTTAATCTGAATTCTTAGTTCTTCGCAAAAATTAAATTAAAAAAAAATTAAACTTAAACAATATAAATTATTTTAAATACTCAATTTGTACTCATTACCTTGAGCCTAAATCTACATACTGCAAGACCTTCCGGTTGTGGTTCAGCTGCAGCGAATGTGTTCAAATCTGCTTTGTAAAAGAACAGCTGCAACTCCAGATCCAGCTTATTGAAGAAAAATGATTGTATAAAATTTAATATGCAATGTTTTGTTAGTGTCAGCGACAATACAAATATTAAGAAATCATTTCTCGCTTATAGTTTATAGTTGTTTCTTTTAGGCCACGTATGTTCAGTCCACTTTTTGTTTGTGCGTTTGAAATATAAATTATTATCAATATTATTATTTTCTAGTGTGGTTTCATTAATTCCTCACTACATTTCAATTATTCAAGATTACACTTTCTTGCTTTTACCGAAAACAGGCCTTTCAAAATAAGTAATTGGTTTTAAGGGGTCCACCGTTAATCATTGGAGGTACTCCGGTCCATGTGGCTGTTAATTCCACTGTATTAAAGGAAAACTAAATGAATTTATGAAATAAAATGAGGCAGAATGAAGTTCATAATTTAATATAATTAATATACAACACCAAGGTGGCCAGTATTATTTAGAGTCACTGTGTCTGGTTCTTTATTAAAGCCTGCAAGTGCCAGTTTCGAACCAACAGGGTGATAAAAAATAGTAGTACTTTCCGGAATCACTACGGGAGACTGATTATTCCCTTGACATAGTGGATATTGCGGGAACGATTTTCCAGCGTCTTTAAACCTTTAAGTGTCTGGAAGAACAAAATAAAAATGTTAAAGTTATACACTTGAAAGCAATTATTTGAATTATATCTTTTCTTCTTTGGACGATTTTAAAAGAATTAGTACTTTTCAATTATTTAACAAAATACGATTCAATTTTTTTTTCAACAGAAAGAAATTATGAAATTCATTTACAAAAAATTTCTAAAATATCACTTACTCGCTCGTAAAATCAGACCGAGAAGAATAGTTGCTATCAGGCTCAACTTGTTCGTTTTAAAGCTCTTCCTAATCTAAAATCATACAAAGAAAAGAATATTACGACTCTGTTTTTAAATTTAATTTTCAACTCTTACTTCTTTCTTCATTCTCTTTAAGATCAAGCGGTACACATAGGTCAAAGTTTTAACCGCTTTTACTTTTTTTCTCAAAGTTTCCGAATCACGTCATTACGTCTAGAATGTTGTTTTTTTACATGATTCTAAAGTTGGTCGCATTTAAAATTCAGTAATCACATCAACAGATCACGGAGGAAAAAATAATAATTGGAAATAAGTTTTTCACATTCATCATTAAGTCAATTTCCTTGCCCACTATATTTGCCTTTTATCTCTCTAAAAATAATACAGCCATCCGCTAAATATGGATTTTAAGTTTTTCCTGAGTTTTTTTCGCCTTTGTAGGCTATGGTCATCAATCAAAGGTAATTACAAATATCGAAATATCAGACTCAAGTGCAATACATTCTTTTAAATAACACTAATGTTTACACCATATTCAATCCAATATGAAAAGCCAAACCAAACAAGATTTGCAGCCAAAGGTGATACATTTTGAAACTAATTCGACGATTTTTTTTACAAAATATTCAAATTTTCAACAACAAAAAATAATTTTTAACAAATTTAGTGTCATTAATAATCTAATATATGAACTTTCAGCAGGAGAGACGAATTTTTACCAACATAGTTGAACTTTTAAACAAAGAGTTCAATTTTCAATACAAGAAGACTTTTATCAGAACTTTTTCTAATTTTACAGAAAGCAGAAGAATTTTTAACAAAAAAGTTCATTAAAAAAATATGACTTGTTCAATCAAAAACGGTTATAATGCTACGATTGCTAATGGCGATAATAATTAAATTATAAATAGATTTAATGTGTAAACATCACGTCATCACGATGAAAAATGTTGAGCTAAAATAATTTTTTATTTATGGTTCATGTCGCACCGAACTTTTTATAAGTATTTTATGATTATTACTCCACAAAGCTTGATATTTACTTTTCAGGCTTAATTCAATATTCATCAGTTTTTGCAAAATTTTCAAATAAAAATTGTAGGTTTTAGGTGACCGGAGAATCATAAAAAATGTAATGTTCACGAGGCTGTAAATAAATAATCACTCGTTGCACGAGAAATTGAAACGAGAATAAACATTTTTATTTTGTACCAGAGAAGTTTATTTTAGTTTTAAGCTCTTTGCTCTCTGAATGAAACTGGTAAAATTTTTACCTATTACTAGAGAAATTTCTTATATTTGATTAACGAAAAGTGAGCAACTAAAGATTGGAAGAAAATTACTCAGTTGAGTAGTGGTGATACCTCCTGATTCAATAGTTAAAAAGTAATTTTTTGGTAATAAGATAATTATTTAAAACTGAATTTAATCATTTAAAAAAATCCATATTGAGTCATTATTGACTTTCTTCCAATCTTAAAAATATAATAGATCAATATGGGATCAATATGGATAATTATAATGCATATCCAGGAGGCTTATGCGCTACTTTTCAACAGAGTTTAATGCAATTTTTCCAGAAAATTGGTCCCCTAAAGATTAGTAACAATTACTAATTCGATAAGTAAATATAATTATAATGAAAACCAAGTAATTGCTTGGTAAAAATATATAAAATTATTCAGACATGTATGTAATAATTTAATATTTTTAATTCTATTAAAACAATAAGAAGGCCATATGGAGAAATTCTTAACGTGAGATAGTCCATTTCTTTTTTTTAAGTATTTATTTCTGATTTTTTGCACAAAGTTACAAAAATTTAGCATTATACCTATATACAATTGATGAATGCGCTTTTGATTTATTGTGCATATTTTGGGTCCTTATGCACAACTTTTTGACAGAATTTTGTTGAAAATTTTTTTAATTTTCAACTTTGCTTTGCACAAATACGCCTTATAACTGTTGGAGCAAAGTTAGGAAATATAATAATTTCTTGAAAACTGAAAAATATAATTGATCAATAGAGGATCAATATGGGACCTTAATATATTGGTCAGTTATGCATAGTCAGGATCCACATGTGCAACTTTTTAACAGAGTTTTGTTTTCAATTTTCCATTTTTTTCATCTGCATATTTTTCTTATATTTCATAGAAATTTTAAATTATTTAGCAAATTTTGTGAAAATTCTTTGGTATGAATAAGCACTAGCAAATAAGTATAAAATCGAGCTCCTAAGGATTATTTGAAAATTAATAATTCGATTAGATGAGGTAATTGGTCAGTCATGATTGCAAAGGAACTTTTTGCTTAATACAAGTAAATTTACTTAATGCTGTATGTAAGAACTGAAAAATTTTGTAAAAAGAGAAAATAATTTTAATAAAATATTAATAAAATAAAACGAAGGCATAGTGGGGAAAATAACTTTTTTCATTCATAATAACGTACAGATTTGGAACAAAAAAAAACTGAAAAAAGCTGATAAGATTCCCGAGAGACTTTTTCCCACCTGATTTTCAAAACAGGTTTTTAATTTGTTTATGAATAAACAAATATGACGAAAAAATTCCCATTTTTTCTATTCTGACGTTCTCGGTGATCGTCAATAATATGAAAATTTTCTATATTGCCTAAGTTTTATAAAGGAACATTAGTTAAAGATATTCCAATATTATATGAGAAACAAAAAAATGTTGATGAAAAAATTATTTATTGAAAGAATTTTATTAAATATTATAAACAAATTAATTTTAACTGATGTATTATTCGTGCATTTTTCGGCAGAAAAATTAGTTTTTTCAATGACCATCCTTTCAGCTTGGAACTTCATGACCATTAGTATGGAAGATGTCGAAATAATTAGGTTGTTCCTATTATATTTATAAATTAAAATTTTTCCAGTCGTAAAAAAGCAATATTTTTTCTTCTTAACAAAAAAAATACAATTTCAGCAGCATGCACAACTAATTACAAAATTTTATGTTTTTTTTGAAAGAAATTTAGTAAAAAAAGCATGGATAAGGCATTTGTAAAACCAAAAATAAGTTTTTTTTCGATGACAATTTTTTAATTGGGAAATTCAGGATAATTTCAGAAAAAAAATAATTTCTTGATTAATATTATGAGTTTTTGTAAAGAAATTAATCTCAGTCCTTTCAGTTAAATTTCTCATTGTTTCCATTCTTTTAATAAGGCTGAAGCTTTAGGATAATGCATTAATTTATTAATTTGCATCTGTTTATTAAAATTGTTTAATAGTGTCATAAAACTAATCAATGAAATATTAATTTTTTCTAAAATTTTCATGAAGTTCCCAACTGAAAAGGCTGGCATCGAAAAATAAGTATTTTTTGCCAACAAATGCCCGAATAATGCATTTATTTATTAATTTAATTTAGAAACTCATTAGAATAATCAACAAATTATGAAATTGTCTAAAATTAACATTAAGTTCATAATTTAAAAAATGACAGAGAAAAAATTGCAATCAAAAATGCCTGAGAAGAGCATTTTTTTTAAATTTGTTTATATTATTAACAATAATAATCTCAAGAAGAAATTTCTTCATCATTATAATGCTTTTTTTAAGTATAACTTTAAAAAATGTAAAATTATGGAACATCGTAAAATAAATAATTCAACAAATAATTTGTTAACAAAATTTTGTTTTGTTTATTATATAATATTGGAATATCGTTAACTATTGTTACTCTATGAAAACAAGAGGATTTCAACAATCTTAATTTTATTGACGAGCACCGGGAACGTCTAATAAGAAAATGGCATTTTTTTTTGTTATATTTGTTTATTTAAAAAATACTGAAAGCCTAATTTAAGAATGAAGCTCAACAACTCTCTTAGAAATCTTTTAAGATTTTTAAAGATTTTTCTGGTTAAAATCGGTCAATATTTGTTGGCTATAAATTCTTTTGAAACAAAAAAGTGGTTTTTTGCCACTGTGCAACAGTGCATTCGCCTTCTGGTTCTTTGAACAAATTTAAAAAGAATATGATTTCTTTAAATCATAAAATAACAGTAAATCAGTGGAGTTGAATTTTTTCTGATCACCGCTTCTTACCAAATATTTAAAAATGAAGGCATTTTAATAAATCACAGCTTATTTTTTCGGAGAAAACATTCTCTAGAACTCTACTGTTTCAAATTTTAAAAGTCACTAAATCGTCTTAAAATATAATTATTTATTAAAAAATTTTTTTTTAATTTTTCTAACGATTTAGACTCATAGAAAAAGTCATAGAAGCGATAGCAAAATTTACTTTCAAAGTGTGAAACAGTAGAGTTGTAGAGAATGTTTTCTCGAGAAACACTAGCCGTCATTTATTAAAATGCAATCATTTTTCAAAAATCGTTAAGAAGCGATGGTGAGAAAAAATTCAACTGCAAAAAACATGGTTAAAATTAATGTTTATTTTTGTGAACTTTAACATTTTTTATAAAAAATAATGTTTTTTATTTGGAATCAGAACAGTTATAATATTTTGATTCTTAGAATCATAGAAAGACTATTTTTTCCAGATATCTGACTTTTGGCATGAGAACGACCTCAAGATAAAAATAAATAGGCATGAAATAATGTGTAAAATTTCAGAATCTTCACCAGCTACTTTTAAACAGAGTTCTGTTTTCTATTTTCAAAAATTCTTTCATTTCTACGTTTTTCTACGTTTCTATAGAAAATTGCAACTATATAGCATAATTTGTAAACACTATTTACCTTGAACAGGGATGAAAATTGTGGGTCTTCAGAAGTTTATTTTTATATTATAAATTTTTTCTCAAGCGGAAGATAATTTATTGGATCTTTAAAAAAACGTTTTTAACGGTTAACTAGTTACTACCGAAATTTAAAAAATTGGATTCGCTAAAATTAAGTCCCTAAATATTAGTAAAAAATTACTAATTCGATTAGTCTAGATATTTATAATGAAAACCAACTATAATTGATTTGTAAAAATATATAATATTATTTAGGACTATATGTTATAATTGTCCCTTTTTAAACTCTATTAAAATAATAAGAGGGTCATACTGAGAAATTGTTTACAGGCCTTAGTCTGTTTCTATTTCCAAAATCTTGGCTTCTAATAGTTCGCACAAAGTTAAACAAAAATTCTATTTACATAAATCCATGCTCCTTTGAATAATTAGAACTTCCTGTAGCAAAGTAGACAAATGTAGAAACGTCAAAAATGCGTAAAATTAAAAAGAGAATTTTTTTAAAAGTATTGCATACGGTCCCTAAATATAGGTAATTAATTCATAGCGAATTGATACATTGTATATAAATATAATTCCTCTTTTTTAGCTTTTTGTAAGCAATCAGAAGTTAAGATTTTGTAAATAAAAACACACTGGGCCACGTTAAAAATTTCTCATTATAGACTTCTTATTGTTTGAGTAAAATTAAAGATGTTGCACGGTCGCTTCGTTTTCTAAACTTTCCTATTTTTTACGTCCTTCATTTTTATTAACTTATGAAATTTTTACAGGGATTGCTTAATAAGTTTATATATTTTTACTAAACAATTAGGTGGTTTTCATTACGAGTATCTTGGCTTATTATATTTTGTGGCCCAATTTTCCGTAATCAAATCTGTACAATTTCTGCAGTAATTAGTTAACTTCTAGCACTTTGGATTCAGAAATTGAATAAGGTATCTTTTGCGTAATAAAAAAACCAGAAAATAAAAATCAACTTTTTTAGACACTTAAGTTTATCCTCATTTAAGGCAAACCGTTTTGACAAAGGTTGCTATGTAATTTCAATTTTCTATGGGAAATTAGAAAAATGTACAACCGAAAGAAATTTAAAAATATAAAACAGAACTCTGTTTAAAAGTAGCCGTTGAAGCTCCTGGAATTGTATAATTAATTTGTAGCCTATTGATTGTTATTTTAACATAGTACAAAATTATTATTTTCCCCTCTTTTTTTAAACAATCAGAAAACAGTATCTTTAAATTTAAAACAAACTCAATCCCGTTTATATTTTCATAAGATGAGTCTCATATTATGTCAATAGAGTAAACAATGTTACACTCGTGCATCTTTTTATGAAACTTTTCTATTTTCCGCGTTTTTCATTGTAATAGCCTTGTTTAAATTATTATTTATGATCCCAATTAAATGTATTTATTTGTATCAATCAGATAGTTACTTTATACTACTGACTTAGAAAATATCTCAACCAATAGAATTATTACCCCCGCCGAGTGAGTCACGCCTACCCCGAAAGGGAAACGGCTTAATGGTGTAATAATAATAATAATAATACTAACCTTTTGTGGCACAATTTCATACTTCATTAAGCTCGTGCTTTTTCAAATTCATTATTTTTACAAAGTTTTGCTTAACATTTGTAATTTTTTACGGCAACTATAAAAACTAAATAATTTTTGAAAATCGAAAACAGAACTTTGTTGTAACGTAGTCACATGAGGGAGGTATATGAGGAGACGAAAGATAGGGTGAGAGTAGGGGTGGGAATATCGGAAGGTTTTTGGATGGATAGGGGATTGAGGCAAGGGTGCCCGCTTAGCCCAACGCTGTTTGCAATTTTAATCGCAGATATGGAAAGTGAGTTAGCATCCGCATTGGTAGGAGGAGTTAGGGTAGGAGGGCTAAAGATATGGTCACTTGCATATGCAAATGACATAGTACTGCTAGCAAAGAGCTAAGAGGCTTTAAAGGAGATGATAGAAAGGTTGAGAAGATACTTGGGCAAAAATAGGTTAGAGTTAAATGCGGATACGTCGAAGGTTATGGTGCTCAGGACAGGAGGGGGGA
>JAWWLR010000092.1:31321777-31350706 GCA_035041075.1 Acraspis erinacei | reverse complement strand
ATATTATGGTGCAATGAATAAATTTTTAAGTATACAAATCAGACGCTAGTATCTCGAAGAAAGAATTTGTTCTGGAAAAAATGACCATATATAGTCTGAGACTCAAATATCTCTTATCTTGTGTTCTCAACATTTACTGTACACGTGATTGTGACGCGAATTTAGTTTTTCACACGTTTCTAAAGTTCGATGCATTTAAAATGTAGGCTAACATAAGTGGATAAAACTGTATCTTACAGTGGGGGAGCACCATCTCACTACCTTACCCCCGAAGGAAAAAAATCACTTCGAATTAGTATTCCTCATTTTGCAGGATTTGAAGAAGACCCAAAATTAAAAATTGCTTCATCCTTTAGGGAGAAATTTGAGAATTTTTAACCTGAATTCTCTTACTAGCGTTACAGCGAATATTTTTAATTAAAAAGTACTATTTTTAAGGCTGAGATAATTTCATGACGAAAGAGTTTAAATTTGAGCAACTTTCACTTCTTTCTTAGGTAATTTAAATTTTAAAAGCTTCAGAGAAGCTTCTAAAAGTATATCTATTTAAAATGTAATAATATTTAGCTGTGAGAGCCTAGGTCTATTTGCTGTGAATAATTATCTTCTATTGTATTTTTATGTTTTCTCTAAGTTTGAAAATAAAAAATTTGAAATGCAATATTTTAAAAAGGTATAATTCGTGAGTATTCAAGTTTGAAATTGTTCAGTTATCAAAGCCTACAAGTTTGAAAATATTTTGCATAATTCTTCAGTTCAGTAATTATCACTTATTTATCAGTTTAATGATCAGATTTGCATTTCCTGAAATTTGTATGCGTTCAGATTACAAATTATATGATTTTAATTTTTATGATTTTAATTTAAAAGGAAACGAACGTGGTTCTCATTTGGAACTTTTTTAATTTTTGATTGTTTAAGTTCTTAATTTCAAAACTGTAACTAATATTGAACTGCGCAGAATAAATTTTATTCGATTGAGATAAAATTGCTTTGGAATAAATTGTACCTGATTATTTGACATTTAAATTGAAACACTGCAAAGGATTTAATTTTAGCTCACGAGACTCGAAATAAGAAGTATTTGCGTCATGCGTGCATCTGTGTTTGATCAAGTTTCGTAATTTTTCTGTGGTATTACTTTTGAATGAAATGAAAAAAGGCGAAAGAGATTTACTGTGTAAATAATATTATTTTTCTAGGTAACGTTGACGCACCGATTCTCAAGTTTCGCAATATTTTCTTCGAGCTGTATCATTTATGAACTGAGGATTCTTGTTGGTTTAATAAAGTTAAAAATTATAAATTAGTTTAATATTTATAATTTAGATTGATAGTGATGACCGGCCGATTCTCAAGTTTCGCAATATTTTCTGCGAGCTTTATAATTTATAAACTGAGGCTTCTTATTGTTTCAATATAGTTAAAAATTAGAAATTAGTTTAATATTTATAATTTAGATTGATACGGATGACCGGAAATATTTTTTCAAACAGGGTTTCTGATAATAGACTACATAATTATATATTACCCAAGTAGGAGGTTCGCAAGAAAGGGTGTATATGAGAGTGGCTTAATGGCAATTTTTTAGAGGGAAACGATCCCCCATTTAATTCCAAATCCGCAAAAAAGAAATGTCGTTTTTTTCAATTTTGATTTTAACAGTTGCCGGTTTTGACTTGAAATTTTCCATGTAAAATGTATGGCGAAAAATAAATTTTTGAGTTTTCGTCACTATTTTTTTTGGTTTAGTTAAATGTGACAGGAAAGTCTAGAGGCTTGTAGATAATTGTCAAAGGAAGAATTTCATGTACCAGACATGTGATTGAACCAAAAATGTCCATCCCTTATGAATTATTACAATTGGTCTAGTGGAATATTAATTAACATTGTTTAATTATTTTTAAATTTTTCAACAAATAGAATTTGTTTAAATAATGTTCATAATTCTCCTTTTAATACGAAATATTAATATTGCGCTAGTGGAATATTTATCAAAATTATTTAATTAATTTTTTATTCTTTAAACAAATTCCATTTCTTCAAATAACTTTTCTTGAACATTTATTTATCTCTTTAAAAAAATACCTTAGGTCTAGCGTAATATTTAACGACATTGCTTATTTATTTTTTTAATAGGTACAAAAATTCAATTTTTCTACAACATTTTATTTCTTTACAAAAATGCATCTCTCTGGCAGTTTATTATCATTAACTGACATAATTTATTTTCAAAAATTTTCCAATTGTTGAAACAGTAAATTATCATTTATTTTTAACAAACAAACAAAACAAAGTATATTTAAATAATTTAATTAATTAATTAATTTAATTAAGGTAAGATGAAAATATAAAATCAATTAATATAGAACCTTGATTATTATTTAAAAATAATTAGTTAAAAATTAGTTAATAATAATTTAAACGAAGATTAATTTTCTATGAAAACAGACGAATTTTCAAAAAAGAATGGAATTTTCATCTAGATAAGATCATATTTTAATTAGAAAATGGGAAATTTACTTTTTGGAAAGCAAATTACTTCTAAAAAACTATATATAAATATATATATATATATATATATATAAATTTCTAGAAAAATAATTCAGATTTCAACCAAAGAGATGAATTTTTAAATGAAATGATGAATCTGGAAAACTGAATTTTTAACCAACTTGAATATTAAGCTATAAGAATGGAATTTTTAACAAGTTAAAATATTAATTTTCAACCGAAAATTATTTAGAAAGTTGTTATTTTCATCAAGAAGATTCATTTTTTCCAGGAAAGATAAATCGTCAACAAAATAGATCAACTTTCAACCAAGAACATAGTTCCAAGAAAATAGTTATATTGATAGTTATAGTTATTGATAGTTAGATGTAGATAGATATAGTTATTAGATATAGTTTAGTTTAGTTTATTAGAGTTTAGTTTATTAGATATAGTAGATATATATAGTTATTGATAGTTAGATATTGATAGTTCCAAGAAAATAGTTATATTGAAAACAAAGAGAATAACTGTTATCTAAAATAATAAATATTTAATATATATCTGAGACAAAGTAGTTCGAATTAAATTAAATAGTGGAACTTATGACTAAGATAATTACTTTTTAACAAAATAGTTGCATTTGATAACAATAATTAAATTTTCATCCAGATATTATAATTCTGAACTTAAAAGGATACATTTTAACCAAAAGTTGAACAGTTTCATTTTTAGCTACAAAAATGAATTTTAAACCAAAATTCAAAAGAATTGGTCGTTAACCAAATCGATAAATTTTATTCTCAAAAGGTACGTTCTCAACCAAAAATGGAATGATTTTATTTTAAATTAAAAAGATTAATTTGCAACCAGAATTAAAACTTTTTTTAACAAGCTGAATACTACAAAATAATATTAATATTAAT
Organism: Acraspis erinacei; assembly: GCA_035041075.1. Classification (NCBI taxonomy): domain Eukaryota; kingdom Metazoa; phylum Arthropoda; class Insecta; order Hymenoptera; family Cynipidae; genus Acraspis; species Acraspis erinacei. The sequence goes on along the minus strand of JAWWLR010000092.1, from coordinate 31,347,287 downwards.
AAAAAATAACAATTTCATAGGTCTTTTTATTCGCTAAAGGTTTTTGAACATAGAAGTAAGTATTATCACTGTGTCTTAAATTTAAAAATTAATAAAATATTTTATTATTTTTGTTTAAATCTGAAAAATTAGAAATATAGTTTTAAAATCTTTCAGATTCTTCTTTGAAAATTTTTGAAATCTTTCAAAATATTTTTTAATATATTTTTCAAAATGAAATATTATTTCAATTCTCACTAAAAAGCTAAGCAAATTACAAAAAAAATTAATTATTTTTTTCTATATAATTTTTAATCGTTTAAAAATTTCCAAATATCTATCAAGCTTCTCAAACTTTTTATTAAATGATGTAATATGGCAAAATTTTGCTCTGAAAAATTTCACTTACAAGTTTTCTCTGTTTAACAATAGCACAGTTTCAAGAATTTGTATAGAAAGTAATTTTAAAACGAAAAGACTGTATTTAAATTGAAATTATTGAGAAAAAAAACTGTTTTCACATATTTTTAATCAAACACGCGCGAAAATATTTGTAATTTTGAGATACTGATTCTGAATATTAATACAAACATAGTAAATTCACTATAAAATGTACTGATTTTTGCAGAAATACGATTTTGTAATGAATTTTTTCTTTCGTCCAAAAAACAAAGGAAAACAACGTTTTGACCCTCAGAAAATCATTTTTGTTGCAACTAAACACACATAAACACACATAAACATTGGCGTACTTTTCAGGATCGGCATTTTTCTGTGTATAAGAATCCAATACGCAAACATTTTTTTTGCTGCATAGTTTATTGCTGCAAGAGGAGGGGGGTCATATACTTAAAATAACTTACAGAATTCAATTATTGATGTAACCAAAGATTTTATTTTCTTTTATCACTTACATTTATATTATTTTTAGATATTTGAGCAAAAAGAAACCCATAAACATACTATCTAACCCACACCGTCTACAGTCGGATTTTAATACGAGGTTTTCACATTTGCTTGTACTTTTGGCCAGGGGAGAGGAAAACTTCAGAAAACCTTTCCCAAGTGCAGCCCGTTACTTGTTATGGGTTAACAATGCCATAATTTTACTTTTGTTTTGCGGCCGGGCAGGTCTAACATTCGACACGTCTCCCTCGCCAACTTTATTTTTCTGAATTCTCTTACCTGAAAGAAAAAATTCGATTAAAAAATAATAGTGCTAAAAAAGATATCAACCTTATTTTTGTATGTGTTTAAAAAAAATCCTTACCAGGCCTTGGGTAACAAATCGAGGAGAATCACATATAAACCAAGTCACAGATTCCGAACAAGGCGGATAATCTAAAGTGCCGTCAATTTTGAAACTAATGATATTTCCATTCGCATTCAAGCAAACTAAATCAAAAAGGGGAAAGAATGACGTTTCTTAAAAAGGGAACACAGTGAGGTCAGAAAGGGGAAATTTATTTTCAAAATTATCAATTTATTATTAACCTGTAGACTGTTATAATTTTGTGTAAGAAACTTTACAATTGACAATTGCATAAATCTTACTCAATTTTTTTAGAAAATTGAGTTACAATCTATAAATTTTTAAATAAAATAACTTAAAATTTCAAGGAATGGAACGAAAGGTTCAGCTCATAAATTTTAAAATAAAATATCTTTTCTTTATTCGTTTAGATAATATAATAGTAAGACAATGTGAGTGAAGTAAATATAAATGAGTTTCTGTGTATTAATGTTAGAATCAGTTTAACAGAAAAACCTATTCCTGACAAATTAATTTTTTTCGGTGCAAAATATTTGTCGATCTATATCTTTTCGTGTCTTGTTTTGTTTGACCTCAAAATGGAGTTATTGATATTTGATTAGTTTCTTGTGCGATCAAAATTTTATTTTCGATATTTTGTTAGCAAAATTTAAAAAGTTGTTTAAGCAATCTTATAGGGCCTTGAAAATTCACGTTTTTCTTTGTTTAATTTTTCCAATATCACGATTCGTTTGGCTTCAAATGCTCATTTTCTTTTGGGTTTTTTTATTATTGAAAATGCTATAACTTTGGTCACTTGTGTTTTATCAAAAAAATTAAGAAGGATAAATTTTTCGTATTTTTGTGAATTATAAATAGCTGTCGACAGAATTCTCAAATATTAAACAAGAGTGGTTTAAAAAATTTTCAAAATGCTCTCATTGTTTAAAAAATTTCCAAAAAATGCTGGCTATAGAACTTGTCTTTTCTTTTTATATCCTTATAAGTTGTTCCAAAGGACAATCCAATCAAATAATTCCTTCAAATGTTGCCGTGTTTTTAGACTACAACAATGACCACAAGGACAGACCGAGACCGAAGCAAAAACTATTTTTTCTTGCTAAAGGAGTCTCAAAACGTTGACATTTGATGAAATCCGCGAAAGTCTTTTTTTACATAAAACCAATACCTCCTCATTAGGATGAGAATGTAAAAATCGATTTGACCCTGAGAAAATAGTTTTTGTTTCAACTCAAAACTACATAAATTTTGGCGTACTTTTCAAGATTTCTCTCTGTATAAGAATCCACTACATGAAAATAAAATTTTCTGCATAGTCCATTGGGCATATCAACCTAAATCTTGATGTTAGTTTAAAAAGTTTCGTATAGAACGAAAAATTAGTTATAATTTAAACCTAGATGTGCTGTAACAAGGATATATACTTGAAATAAAACACGGAAATCAATTATTGATGAAACCAAAGACTTCATTTAATTTTATCACTTACATTTATACTATTTTTGGATATTTGCCTATGTAAAAACCGATACCCATACTATCTCCCCCACACCGTCTGCAGTCGGATTTTTATTAGAGGCGCTCAAATTTGCTTGAACTTTTGCCAAGGGATAGGAAAACTGCAGAAAACCTTTCCCGAGCGAAGCCAGTTACTGGTTAACACTTATGCCTAACGTAAATGCTTTTTGCCAGTGTACTCGAATACCATCTGCACTTTAGTTTTGTTTTGTGGCCGTGCCGGTCTAACATTCGACACGTCTCCCTCGGCCAACTTTATTTTTTTGAATTCTCTTACCTGAAAGAAAAAATTCGATTATAAAATAATAGTTGTAAATAAAAGATCAAACTTATTTTTTTATGTTTTTAAAAAATATATAAATTCTTACCAAGCCGTCGGTAACAAAGCCAGCAGAATTACATATGAACCACGTCACAGAATTCGAACAAGGCGGATAATCTAAAGAGCCTTCATAAAATAGAAAGGGGTTACCACCAAAGCAATAATCATGTAATATTAGAAACGGGGTTATCTCTGTTGTTGAATTTGGAGATCGCACCTTATATAAGTTTTTTTCCAGATCGTCAAACGAATGTGTGTAATCATCGGTACTTCTGGTCTGAAATTTTCAAGCGTGTGTGATAAATATCCTAGGGTTTGAAGAAATATCAGGTTTCATACTATTTCATGGGATTTTATAATATTTTAATGGATTTAAGATAATTCAAGACATTTTAAATTGATTTCAATTACTTGAAGAGATTTTAAGGTATTTTCAAGATTATGGGGATTTTCTTATTTTTGAAATTAAGGTTTTTTTGCATAAAGTAGATATTAAAAGAATTCAATTTAGACCTGTAGAAACAAAATATTTACTAGATTTTAATAATATAAAATTATTCCAATGGTATTTTACGACTGCAGCAAATTTCAAAAAAATTTTAATACATTTTTAAGACTTTAAAAAGCTTAAGGGGATTTTATTAAGTTGGAAACATTGTGGGTCATTAATAAAAATTCCAAGGATTTTTCAAAAGCTTTGAAAAATTGTCAGAGAAAAGTAGCTGGATTTTAAAAATGAAGTGTTTTTTACAACATGCAGGGGGTGGGCTATTACATAACATTTAAGTTTACTTGCAATTAAAATTTTTCGAAATCCTTGTCGCTAGTTTTTTTAATTTTCATTGTCACAACCATTTTAAAAACTTGGTAAAATTCTTCAAAGTGGAAGTTTAAAAAAATATGAAAGTATTACATAATCTTCCCCGGTATTTTCTTACATTTAGTTTTTGCAATACAATATTTGTTTTTAATACATTATTTGCATTTCTTACCATAAGACCCACTTTGAGCACGGCAAGACCGCCCTTTTGTGTTTCAGCTTTCTTAAATGATTTCAAATCTTTTCGATAAAAGAAATGGTGCATCTCCATGTCCACCCTACCGAAGAAAATGATTATATGAAATTGAATATCGAACGTTCTTTTAGTGTTAGTTATAGTAAGAATATCATGAGAGCATTTTTGACTTACATGTACGTATCAGGGGCTTCCACCAGCCCTTTAGGAGCGAGCTGCTCAGTCCACTTTTTATTCGTGCATTTAAAATAAAAATTATTATTATTATTATGATCTACAGTAATGGTTCCATTAATTACTCACTAAATTTAAATTATTGTAAATTTTATTAATTGATTCCTAACTCGAATTTATCGCTAATGCCTGCACGTTAATGTGGCGATGTCAAGAGAATCGATTATGGCGCGAATGAGCGTCCTTGTGAATATATATTTTAGATGCTTGATTTTAAAAATGATTTCGAAGATTGTCTAGATGATGAATAAAAATCTTCGTTTTATTGTAAATTTATCATCTTTTATACATTTCAACAATCTGACTTTTTTTGGATATGTGCAAAAAACATTTACTTTCAAATTTAAAAAAAACGTTTGGCCCTGATAGGGCGGAGAGCACCCGCATAGGTCACGAAAAAATTAAGCAGATGATGAAGAAAAAAATGTAACTCATTTTAGAATTCTATCTGGTCTGGAAATTTTCATCACGTGTAAAGGAGTAACATTTCATGACTTACATACCAGGATTAAAATAGTAAACAAAAACAGTTTGTTCTGCCAACGGAAGGCATTAATTTAAAACATGTCCTATTTCTTTGGTTATTTCGGTCATCAAAAAATTGTTGGGCTTTCCTCGTCAATCGTTTTTGATACAAAATGAAGACTCTTTGAAATTACTTTTAATGTTAATGACTAATGTGAAATAGATTAAATAAAAAATAATCCTAGTTTTCCTATTTTAAATTAATAGCTCGTGAATAGATTATGATGGTGGGGGTGATGTACTAATCAAGTTTCACGATATTACATTCTCATTATGTCAATAGAGTTTAAAATTTTATAATTTCGCGTTCTTCGATTCAACTTTCTTCTAATTCAAATATTAAAATATCATTATTATGATAAGCGAATTTTTATTAATTCAGAATGAGAGATTATTCATAATTTTTGGAATATTTACCTGTTTGCGGGCCCAATGAAAAGTGGTTTTCTCAAATACGTAATTTCCATAAGTGGTCCACCAGTAACTCTTGGAGTATCTCCAGACCATTTAGCTTTAATTTCAACTATAATATAGAAAAAGTGAAAGAATGTATAAAATAAAACAAATAGGAATTATGTTCATAAATTGCGATTATTAATTTTTAATACCAGTATGGCCAGTATTCTTCACAATCAATTTTGTTGGTGATTTAGTAAAGTCTTTAAGTCTCAGATCTTTCTTAAATTTTGGTTTGTCATCTCCATTTATAATTATGGGAGACTGATGTTGCCTATTGCATTGTGGATATTTTTTGCCCCAGTTTTTAGCATCTTTATAACTGAACGCGTCTGAAAGAAAAAAAAGTTACAGCTATAAAACAAAAAGCAATTATTATTATTATTTAAATGAGTTTTGAAGCATTAATACGTTTGTATTATTCAATAAACTATCACTAATTTATATCTCTTTATATTTATTTTTTATAAAATAATATTGCAAGTAACAAATAATATCAGAATTTTTCTTTTGTTCGAAAAGAAATAATAAAATTCGTTTAAAGAAAGGATTGAAAATATCACTTACTTGCTCCTAAAATAAGACCAAAAAGAATAGCCGCTATCAAGTGTAGCTGGTTCATTTTGATGCCCTGTATATTCTGAAATAATATATATAAATATATGTTACATCAGTATTTTTTAATTTAAATTAAAAAACTTACTTCTTTCTTAATTTTCTGGAAGATCAGCGTTGCGATGAATACATTTTAAAGTCTTCAAATCGGATGCTAGTATCTTGGAGAAAGAATTCGCTCTTGAAAATATGACTATATAGTCCGAGACTCTAAGCTCTCTTATCTTGTTTTCCCAACATTTTCAGTGCACGCTATTATGTCGTGAATTTAGTTTTGCACTCATTTGTAAATTTCGTTGCATTTAAAATTTAGGGCTAACCTAAGTGGAGCAAACTGGATTTTTGAGTGGGGGACCACAACCCCACCACTTTACCCCCAGAAGGAAAAAACAACATCAAATCAACTTTCAGACTCTTAATGAAGAGGATTTCTTCGCAAATTCTGTTTAATATCATATTGAAACAGAATAGTACCCTATTATTGATATTATTATTAATACCAAATTATTCCTTATTATTCTAGCTTTTGAAGAAATAAAATTGTTTCATCATTCAGAATTCAATTAAAAAATGTTCAACATCAAGTTATACGCCTTGTGATATCCCTTTTAATACCCTTTACTGTGTATATCATTTATTGAGACATTACTTTTTTTAATTCTTATATAAAGTTATAACAAAAGCATTCAAATTGAAACATTTTCACTTTGTACTGAGGTAATTTAATTTGTAGTCACTTTGAAAAAGAAGCTATTTAAAGTGTAATAATATTTATTCGTGGAATATTTTACAAAATAATAAATCCCCTTTCTTTCTGTAGGTATTAAAATTAGTGTTTCTTCAAAACATGGGTCTATTTGACATAAATCATCTCCTGCGCATCAGGAAATAAGAAGTTCTGATAATATGTTTTTCCGAGTCACTCTAATTTACTCGCTTATAATTTTCATGTTTTCTCTAGGATTCCAGCTAAAGTAGTTCTCATGCCAAATGTCACATATCTGTGATGAAATTAGGAATCAAAATATTATAACTGATGTTATTTCAAATAAAAATTTTTTTTATGGAAAATGTTATGTTATAACATGCTATGTTTCCAATTTTGAAAACAAATAAATAACCTTAAAATATAATTATTTATTTAAAAAATTTTCCATTAAAAAAAATTCTGGTGATTGCAGTCTTATAAAAAATTAATTTCAATATTCGAAAAAGTAGAGTTTTACAGAATGTTTTCCCAGAAAAAAAGCCGTCATTTATTAAAGTGCAATCATTTATCAAAATTTGATAATAAGAAGCGACAGTCAGAAAAAATTCTGTTGTGAAAATCATGATAAAAATTAATGTTTTTGTTTTATTTGAATCTAAACATTTTTTATCAAAAACAATTTTTCTCGTATCAAATTACACCATTTATAATATTTTGATTCGTAAAATCATAGAAAACTGCTTTTTTCATATATCTGACTTTTGCCACGATAGTTACCTTAAAAACTGTAGACTTCATAACGTTAAAAAGATATAATTTTTAAATACTCAAGTTTGAAGATATTTAGTTTTGAAAACTCCTAAATTTGAAACTATATTTTTCAAGCATCTTCATTTTTTGTTCAATTCTTATCACTAAAAATTCAAATATCTGCATGAATTTCAGTACTTTCAACATTATTGCTTACTCACAGACGAAATTTTGCAATTTCTAATAAATTTTTATTGATTTTATAAAACGTTGCTTAATTTAAAAATGTATAATCGTAAAAATTTCCTCAATCTCACAATTTAAAGTTGGTATGAGAATTGAATAGCTGTGTTGATTCGAGGAAAATTAGTTGTCTTGTTATATTGATGGATTTTAATAAAGAGTAAGAAAGCTATGCTAATGCAGAATATTAAAAAAAAACGGTTTTTTACAGTGAAACTTTTTCAACTAACATAATTCAAAATTAATTCAATAACCTATAATATTAATACACTTTTTTGAAGAGTAAAGTCATTCGCAATATTTAAAACATTTCAAATAAAATGATTCTGATACAGACTGATAGGGATTGTAATAGTATTACTATTTTTTTCAAATTACAGTATTAAATTTCTTAATTTTAAGCTTAATCTTATCATAAATTAATGTCGCCCAAACCTGGAAAAGGGATAGGGTGCAACAAAATTTTCCTATTCCCTTTTCCAGCTTGAAAAATGACCATCTGAAATGCAAAATTTGATTTGTCTGATTTTTAATTTTAATTTAAGCATCTTTTGTACTATCTTGTAATTTTGCATTTCTTTTAAATTACTTTTCTTAAATTATCTAAAACGAAAACTTTAATTTTTCTATTATTTCAAAAATCACAAATAATAAAAAAGTCGAAACACTCGAAAGCGAATTCACATCTATTTTAATTTTTTAGGGTCGACGGAATCCCTTTCATATCAAGCAGGCTCCTACACTTGAAATCACAAAATCTCTCGAGGAATAAATATACTATTTCAGAGGATATTAGGCAATACATATTTTTTTGGTTTGCAAACAAAATTCTAACAACTTATGCGTATTTGAATGTGTGCCTTGACTTTAAAAAAATTGGAATTTTTTCTTTGAAGCTCTCTATTTTTTTAACATAAACTTTAGTAATGAGGATATCTTGTGAGATTAATGTTTTCTATATTAATTTTGTACCCAGGAGATTTCTTTTTTCTTACAATCGAATTTTCTATTTTTTCTCGAAAACAATGACGAGACACGAAAAAAGAGGTTAGCCCACATACTGCTTACAGGAAGCCTTTTTTCTATTAGTATATACTTTTCAAAAATATTTGGAAAGACAAAAATGTGGGGTTTTCCAGAAAGTATTTTTTTTAAATTTAAGTAAAAATATAAAAAAGATTTTCTTAAAAATTTGTTATGCTTCTAAATATATCTAGCAACTTTCTACTAATAGAAGAAAGGGATCTCTTCACCATCATTTGGGCAAAACCATTTTTGAAGCTTTGAACCATTTTTTTCTTCTCAAAAAGTGTTTTTGGAATTTTTCTCGTAAACTATGAAAGATATTGCAAAAGAAAAAGAAATATTTTGCATAGCATTTTTCAGACATGCAAATTTTCAGTTTACAATTTTTGCGATTCTGTCATTTTTTCCAAAAAAGCAGGAAATTCCATTGTGAGAATCAAAAATTCTCCTGGCCAAAAAAGTTGTCTAGCAAGCATTAAACTCACAAGATATCGGTATTATCCAAGTATAATTTTTAAAAATGGACAGAAAATTTAAATGAGGATTTTTTGAGAAAATATTTTTTTTTTTAGAAAAACCGCTGCCATTTTGATAATTTTAAACCTTTTTCCTAATTTTGCGTTAAATTTCGAAATAAGACGATGAAAGAAATTGGAATCAATAAGAAAATGATACATAGCTCAATTAGATAAATACTAAAAGTGGTTTGAAGAAAAAAATCAAGTTTGAAAAAAACAAAGCACCAGTTCGAAGCTTGAATATTACCAGTTCAAATTAAATAAATTTTTGTTTGCAAATCGGAAAAATACGAATCGCCTAATTTCCTCTAAAACAGAACATATTTCGGTCGTGCACTCAATTTAAAAGTAACGAATGTAATTCCCGTTTAAACATTTTCTAATATTTCAGGGTTCAGTTTCTTGATTTTGTAACCGTGTTTATTTTAAACTACGTAGAATAAATCGTATTGAAGTGAGATAAACCTGCTTTTTAATAAATTGTACATTATCCTTTTGACATTAAAATTAACAAATTTTAAATTCTTACATTTTTTTAACGATCGCTAAATCATAAGATTCTATGCAGTGTGTTCAGTTTTGTTTAATCAAGTTTCGCAATTCTTCTGTGTTATCACTTTGAACTGGAAGAAGTAAAGGCAAAACAGATTTAGTGTGTCAATAATTTTATTTATTCCTTTTTAAGTTGATGCAACCGATTCTGAACTTTCGCAATATTGCCTTCAGGCTCTGTAATTTACAAACTGAGGCTTCTTATTGCTTCAATATAGTTTAAAATTAGTAATTAGTTTAATATTTATAATTTAGATTCAGAGGGATGACTGAACATATTTTGCAAACCAAAAGGAACCTGGGACATTAATACTACAAAGGGAAATACAAAATAATACAATAGTAATTATAGTAAATACTAAAATAAAGACTTTATGCAGTTTCTTAAAGTATAACCATACAATTAAATATTGTTTGACTCTCAAAGACTTGATAAATAAGTCGTTATTTTTATATAAGATGTATTTCACTAAAATGAGCATTTTTTAAAATAATTTTTTTAAGCATATAGTCTCCATGATTTATTGACAGAAAACTGCCCTAAAGATGCATTTAATATCTATTTCACATACGAAAAGGTCGCTAATATACAGTTTAAAATTATTTTGATATTCTGAAAAGTAATGTATGAACCAATTTTTGATAAATATTGATTTTACATGTTTATATGAACTATTTTAAAAGAATATTTAAAAAGTATATAAAGAGTATAAAAAGAATGTATACTGCTTTATAACAACTTTCTACTCGTATCGTTTAGAATACGAATAATTGAATAAAAAAATTAAAACAGACTCTTTTTAATATACCTCATGTTTTTAGTTAAGTATAATTTTCTATTATGAGCAGTCGTTATCATAATAGTTGACTTTTTAATGAAAACAGATGAATTCGCTATGAACTGCCTCTATATATTATCCAGTTTATTTCTCCTTCCCAAAAGTTCTGTCTTCGATTAGTTCTCAATTAAAGAAATTTTAGTCGGAAAATTTCCAATTTGTCATGCTTTAAATTCAAACTTATTGAATTTTGAAGGCTATTTCTTTGAAATTTTTGAGAATTTTAATTCTTATTTTAAAACAATGTCTAAATTTTAATCTCAAAGAATAAGATTGATTTCAATTGGATGCAGCTCATTTGCGATAAATTACCAATTATCGTTTAATTTTAAAAGTAACAAGTTTAATATCTTTTATTTTTTAGTTTAGATGATTCGAAATTAGGTGAGTTCTTTGCCATGTGCGCTATTGTGTTTATTCAGATTTCATCATTTTTCTGTCTTAATACTTTCGACGTGAATAAATGAAGGTGAAGTAGATTAAATGTGTAAATAATTTTTTTTTCGTTTCAAAGGGCGTCGTCTGTTTAGACGTTTCACAATATTAAATACGAGCTGTGTTATTTCTAGACTAATGCGTCTTATTGTTGAAGTAAAGATAAAAATGATCAATTAGTTACATTTTCTAATTAAGATTCAGAGAAATGAACGGAAATATTTTTCGCGGATTTGAAAAAAAAATTGAAAGACGGAAAATTCAATTAAAGAGTAAAAATATTTTAAAACAATTAAATGGTAACTTTCAAGATTTCATTAAATGGTTCGTTATGTTTGTCAATATTCTTGGGAGATTCTTGTTTCTCATTATCATCACAATTATTATTATTTTTTTTTAATTATTACTATTTTGATTATTATTCTATTATGATTATTACTTTTGATACAATTACGCAAATTTTAAAATTTATTAATTGAAATTCCTTAGAGAATTAATGCTAATACTTTTTGTTCAATCAAATAAGATAAGTTCTTTAAATTTTCATGCAATAGGAATTTTGTTGTAAAATTTAAAAACGTAAATTCTAAAACTTGTACCTTATTTAAACTTCTTTCTACTTTGTCAAAAAAACGTTAGAACTTAAAAAATAAAACGCTCAGAAATTTTAAGGATTTCCTTTGAAGACATCAATTTAAAGAAATCTCAAGATGTGTTAATAAATTTTATAGAATTTCAGGAAATATAATCACATTTCAAATAATATCATTACATTTTATAATATCTTCATGTAATTCAAAGGATGTATTAACAAAAATGGAGGATTTTCGGATTTTAAATATTTCAATGTAATACAAAAGCGTTTAAAAAATGTGGAAGATTTTAAAAAATATTTTAAGGAATTTTCAATCGATTTCAGGAATTTTGACGTATTTCGAGGAATTTTTAAAATGCTATGGTATTTTTAACAAACCAATACATTTTTAAGAGTTTTATAAAATTTTAAAGAATTGAAAAGATCTATCTATTCTATCTAAGAATTTCAAGGTATTTTTTATACTTTCATTGAATTATTGCGAACTTTATAAAGATTTAGGAGACTTGAAGGGATTGGAAATATATAAGTGCATTGATGAATATTCCAAAAAAAATTTTAAAAGTTTAAACAAATTTCAAGAGATTTTAGTTTCTTCAGATTTTAGTACATTTTTAAAAATTTTAAGCAGTGTTTAATATTTTTCAATAACTTTCAGGTATTTCAAAAGGATTTTAACAGATTTAAAGTCCTTTAACAGATTCAAAGGCATTTTTAGTAGAATAAAAAAATTGAAAGGGATTTTCAAGGATTCAGTTTTTTACATATCCAAAGATTTCAATGGTTATGTTGGATTTTCGAAGATCCTTAAGTATTTTATTATATTTTTCAGGATTTTGGGGAATATCCGGGTTTTTTTTTTAATTTCCGGGTAATTTTAATCTATCCCATCTATTCATTCTTTCATATATATATATATATAGTCAAACTTTAATAATTATTGTTTCATCATTTGGAATTTATTTGTACAAATTAAAATTTTTCAAACATGTATAACATTCTAGGGATATTAAAAAAATTGCCTGTTTAAAATTACAATATTCCTCAATTGATTTAAAAAATGATTTGTCTGTGTAAATCCTTTTCAGAAGCATAGGTGTGTCACGAAAATTTCGTATACTAAAAGTGAAAAAAATCTATGATATAATCAATATAAAATGTTATTATTTGACCAAATCCAAACATATTAAGGATAATTAAAATTTATATTTGGCATAAGCAAGAGTAACTTTATTGTCAAGTATCAATCAAAAGTTATATTTTTGTAACAAGTAAAAAATACCATTTTTTAATATTATCATTGAGTTATTTAAATTAAAATAATTATTGTTTTAAATTAAAACAGACTTAAAAAGATCACTTTTGAGCCAAAAATGGTATTATTGACAAACATGTTGAATTTTCAAACCGAAAATGTTCATTAACCACAAACATAACTGAATTTCAACCCAAAAAGAGACCAAACGTTAAATTTCAAATCAAAATATCAAGTTTCTGGCAAACATGAAATACCTACATTTTCAGTAAAAAATGAACAGGAAAAAAATTATTTTAAAAAAAAGTGTTAAATTTGTAAGCAAAGAAATGAATGTTTAACAGAAATAATGCATCTTCATCAAAAAGAGAACTTTCCACCAAACAAAAAAATTTTCAACCCGCAAGATTAATGTTTGGCCTACACATATCAATTTTTAACAAAATAAATTAATTTTGAACCAAGTTTTGAATTCTCAAAGGGATATTCCAAATTATGTTAAAATATTCCAGTAAATAAATGAATTTCCAATCAAATTTGCAATTGAAAAAAATGTGTAATTAAGCGCGAAATAGTTAATTTTTTAACAGAAAAAAATTCGCTATTCGCAAATAGAGAAAATATTATAAATTTAATAAAATCGTTAAATTAGGACGAAAATCCTAGAACCAATCAAAAATTGACAGCATTTTTCGAGAAATAATTGATTTAAATGCTCTGTAAATAAATAAAATAAATTTGAAAATTGCAATACAAATATAAAATAATGTTTAATCTTCATTTATTGTGAAAATACTATTTGGCTGTTACTTAAAATAAATTTATTTGTGCTGAATCAAGTATTAATTGAAATAGTGTCGTATATTTCTGTCTTGGTTAAATAAAATATTACATTGCAGACCTTTTACTTTTCTCAGTTTTATCATACATATAAATATTATTATTAAGTACTTACATTTTTATTTATTAAATAAGATTCATTAAAATCTATTAATAAACTCGAGCTGCTGAAATATTTTCGTTTACTCTTTCCAGAAATATATAAAATATATAAAATATAACATACAATTTTTAGTTTCCATAAAAATATTTATTGTAAAGACAGCTCAAAAGCATTTCAGTTGCGGTTTATCGATAAAGACAGTAGTAATATCCTAGCATAGTCAGCCATTGAGCGGAACTCTGTAACGGCTTTCTATCATTTCAGTAGTAATACACGCGAATAGTCGGACGGTCGCAGTTGATCATAGCCCATACCACTATTCGCTCTCGGGTCAATAAATTCATTTATACTTTTGATATAAATTGATGTTAGATCGTACTTTATGACAACCAAGATGAGTACCAGAAGCTCACAACTTAAACTTTAACCATAAAAATCTATAAAAAATTTATATGCAGATGAAACCAAGAGATGATAAAACTTTTTCGTTAAAAAATTCAAAGCCAATTAAACTGGAAATTTTTTCCTTACCTCACTAAAATTGAGCTAAACTTTTTTTTAATTTAATATTTATTATGAATTCGTAATTAAATAATACCTTTTTGAAAAAGATGTTTGAAATATCCATATGGATCTATTTCCTGGAGAGAAATTGTCATTTAAATAAAAAAGCTACAAATATTTATCAGTATCAAATGAAGTACTTTTCTTTATAAATATATATTAATTTTAGTGAAATAAAAGTTATTTGAGTAAAATGGTCATGCATTAAGTTAAAAGAAACTTTGATTCAGTTCATCAAGAAAAACTGTCACTTGATAATACTATGCTTTCTCTGTTCTCAGCATCAGCACTGACTGTCCTTAAAATATTTTGTCAATTTTAGTTTACCACCTAAACATAAAAAAAATTACATCAAAGGCAATATTAACTTATAATTATTATGATACGAAATACCTTGTTTTTAAGTACAAATCTCTTATTTCTTTCGAACAATAACAACCTTCTTTTGCTTAGTTAATGTTACACTTATTCAAATAAATATTTATTTGCAACATAATTTTCTAATTCTGGGTTCAGATAAAACCATTTCTTTTTATTAAAAGAATATTTTATATGAGGTATTTAGTACGATGATTTCTTTGAATCGGCTAATTTTTTTCGAATATTCCGCAGAATTTCAAGTTTGTTCCCAATATCGGGTGCTCTCCCATGAAGTTATTAGACAGATCTAGAGAAGAATCCTTTTTGAGAAATAAATACATTATTATGCCAGCTCTTATAAGTCAAATTGTTCAAGGAATCTGTATTATTATAAGAGAATAACATAATTTCATAAAAAGAATATTAGAATTTAGATTTAATAATTTCTTAAAATTTCTGAAAAAGGATTCTTCTCTCGCTGTGTCTCGTAGCTTAATGGAGAAGGATCCGATCGGCAATCGGAAGTTCTGTTATTCGGTACGCACCGGAGAAATAAGAAAGATCTTTTTCCAGCAAAAAAAAATTAATTAAAAATTGTTTTAAATGCATTGCTCCATCTAGTAGGCAAGGACGTTAAGAAATTCTGTTATTCTCTTATAATAAACAGATTCCTTGAAAATATAATAGCAAAATATTTCTGACTATTTCGCCTGGAAATATACTGGAAATATACCGATGAGAGTCTCAATTAAAATTAAATTACTTTATTGCTTATTCTTGAAAGAAATTTCTCGAGTTTTCCAAATCAGTGAGGAACTGAAGAATAAAAAAAACTAAAAACGAACAAAATAGTTCTTTTGGAAAATTTCTAAAAATTTGAATTCTTTGTTCTAAATGCTTGTTTTCTTGTGGTCTCCTGGAAGTAGCATCAAAAAGTCCCTCGCTAATAAGGCTCTAGTAGAAAATCGTTAGTGGATTTTATTTTATTTATTGTCGATTGAAAAAAAAAGTTGTTATTGAAATTTCCATAATTTGTGTGTGGTGTTGTTTTTATTTGAATTCGGTCAGATAAGAATAATAGTGATGCTTATTTTCTTGAAAATCCTAAACTGTCGTCTTAATTTCCAAGATAGAAATATTAAATATTGTATATGCGAATAAACGACACTAAAATTCTTGTCATTGGTTTAACAAAATATTTTTAAAACAAAGAAAGTAAATTACACTAACGTTTTTCCGACTGAGATTCATAAGCAAGTAACTTCTTACACCTATTTTAGGAGCCAGAAACGAAAACAACTATTTTGAGAAAAATGTACATTTTCCCGTATACTAAAAAAATGTTGCAAAATATCAGAAAATTTTCATGAAATCGACAGAGGCCCAGATGACATACTTAACAATTGAAAATTTTTAAAATCATCTCAGAGTCTGTAAAAATAATTTAATAAAGAAATAACTATTAACAGACAATACTTTTCTAGAAAATAGTTAGTAATATAATCTTCTCTTTGTAACAAAAAAAGTTAATAAATAATTAACACCTAACACTATGGGTCACTCTGCAGAAATAGTTGAAAATTTAATTTAACAATATAAACACATATATTTAATAATAGTTTATGCATTTAAAAAAATTGGTTTCTATTTCCAGAAAAATCTTAATATTTCGCTAGTGCTCGCTAGTTATTCGGTAGTGATGCTACAAGTTTTAAATAAATTGAATTTAGATAACGACAGTAGTAACGCACAAGTATAGTCAGCCGTGCAGAGGAACTTCGTAAAAGTTCTCTCGTTTCAGTAGTAATGTATGCGAATAGTCGGGCATTCATATTTACTTCCCCTTTTCTTGACAAACACGATAAGTAGTCAGCACTCACTACTTAAACTTTGACTGTACAAATATACCAAAATTGATTTTCAGATTACACTTAAGCTGAGCTTTTGTTATTTGAATATTCCATTACAAAATTAAGATATAAATTATTTTCGACCAGCTTAAGCATGTACTAATGTTATGTCAAGTTCAAAAATGATTATTTTTATAAATTAATTGTTAAAACACTAAATTCAGAAGTGAACTGTATGTGAAGTTTCAAAAAAACATTTTATTGTTAAATTTTTTATTCAACTTTAATTAGATTTTTTTCTTTCCCTTTAGGTGAAATTAGTAATTTTTATCAGATCCTAATGCTGTATGGCTTATTATATTTCTTACACAATTCTATGCAAATCTTTTTCCTAAGCTTTTAAGTGAAAAACTTTATTAAGAAACTATGAAATTATTAATTTCATTAATAATATGTTTCTTTAGTAATTGATAAAAATAAAAACACACCATAGAGATTCGTAGAAAATCTTGCAAGGATTAGAACATGCTGTTGAACATCAGATTTGAACTAGAGCTTTTACTTCAACAGAAAACAAAAACAAGCACCGAAATAAATATTTTTGAATAAACAATTGTAATATGAATTTTTCTCAAGTTTGAATTCATTTCCATTTTTAAATTATTTAAATTAAGTGAAATATTATCCTTAGTTTTACCAATCATTTTAACACTGCCCTATCTTTAATTTGAGATAACTTCAGTATAACCTTAAATATTTTATTTATTGTTGAAATTCTATAACAGAATGGAAGAAATTTTTGAAAAAGTGAGGATTTTGTTTTTGTTTCAGAAACCCGTGGATCGATGCCACCGATGCTAAATGACAAATTAGTGTATATGACAGCTCGAGTTGAAGAAACTATTGTTATTCCTTGTGTCGCCTACGCGAATCCTCGGCCTACGAATAGGTGAGTACCTTTTTATTTTAACTGCCTAATTATTAAATTAAAATTTATGTTTACATTGCAAGTACTATAAAAATATAATAAATACATTTATATGGAAAGAAATATAAAATAGATATATTAGCTTCCTTAACATTTTCATTTCATTTATATTTTAGTTTTCTTGCAATAATTTGCATACATATTACTTTTATTAAAATATAAGATATCATATGAACATGAATAAAAAGCAAATAAATATATTAATAGGTTATTTTGAGATTTCATATGGTACCTAAGATCTTCTTAAAAGAAATATTCTGAAATTTTTAGTCTTTCTCACGTTTTTCATTTGAAACCTTGATCCATTCTGGAGATATTTAGAAAGAAATATTTGCTAACTTCTTTAATTTTGAATGTTTATAGTTTCAAATTATGAAATTTGGAAAATCTTTTAAGTTTATCTTCAAGATTATTCATTTCGTAATATAAATAAATTATAAAGATTTTGTTTTGTATCTTTTTTTAAATAGTTTAATTATGAAAATTGACAATTGAAAACTCTTCAATTTAAAAAATGTGTGCGTTAAATATCATAGATTTGAATGATTTTCAAGATCAAAAAATTTTAATTTCTTGAATTAGGAAGTCCTCAGTTTGAAAATTTTAGAATTGTACAACTTTGTGAAGTTAAAATTAAGAAATTAAAAAATTTATTTAAAAAATAGTAGTCAAAAGTTAATTTTTATTATTATAAAATTCGAAATTCAACACCCCATTTCTTTTAAATATCAAAGCTACTAAGCTACTCAAATATTAATTTGTTTTATCCTTCAGGATTTAGCTTGATGTAAATGATCATAATTATGGAATTTTTAAGTGTAAATGATAAATGTTACATCATTATGTCTATGTTTATTTAAAAAATAAAAGACTCATCAATTTCAAAGGTGAAAACATGGAAAATTCTACCATCTTCAACAATTATAATTCAAGATTCTTGTATTTTTTAAATATATTTAGAATTGAAAATTATTCAATTTTCATCATTTATGTTCCGGAGGTTTGTAATTTTAAATTTTTCTGAGCAATAGTTCAGTTATGAAGATAAGGTTAAAAAATAAGATTAAAAATTCTTTAACTTTATCAATTTGCAATGTTATCTTCTTCAGCTTGTACGATTAAAATATAATTGAAGATTCAATTTAAGATTTTACATTAAATATTCTTGAATATTTAATGTATGTAATAGAAAAACATTGAATTTTAAATTGAAATATTTTGAAATAGTTCAATTTGAAAGATGTAAAATTGAAATTTATTATATTTTATAAATTTCAAATTGAAATATATGCAATATTGTAAGCAGTAAAAATGGAGGCGTTAATTTCTTTTAATATGGGGTTTTATATGGGGTTAATATGGGGGCTTTAAGTACTTCATATATGGTCCTGTAACAAGTAGATAAACTAATAGAAAATGTAAATAAATCTATTTTGCATTGTTCCGGTTGTTTTTACTCAACTTGGAATTACAAGCAATAATTTGGCAACGATTTACAAACCCTTTTATCAGGTTCTGCATTATTTAAGGAGTTTCCTCAATTACGTTCCCTAAAATTTCCCACAAATACTGAAATCCTTTCCTCTACCAAACACGTTCCTCTTCAATCTGCAAATCTCCAACTTCCCAAATCAGGTAGCTCATTTCATCCAGAAGTTCATTAAATTCCTCCTCTTCTGCATTCGCAATCTCCTCAACTCCGCAACTTGCAAAATTGCAAGACAAGAATACAACTTTATTCTCAACCCATAGATCAGCTCTCAAATTCTTCTGATCCGTTTAGTAAATTGACGAAACCGAGCACGTAAATAATTTATACTCAAAACCACCACGACCCTGATTTTTATCAGGAAGCATTTCCCTAGACGTAGAAAGAGATGGAAATGAAGAGGAACGATGGGGAGGATTGAGGCGTTGTTTGGATGAGGAGAGTAGGAAGATAGGGAAGCAGAGAGATGTACGCGGAAACGTATAGATGTATAGCTAGCACAAACAAACCGACCGCTGATTACAGAGACTGCTTCTGACAGGCCATCAAATATTCCGCGTTTACGTGTACCTCGACGTCACTAGGTATTCCGAGTTTGCCTTCACCTCCTATCCCAACCTACTCAGTTTCTCTACCCTTCACCCTCAGACCATACTCCATGAGTTGACTCACCGAGAAGTCTGAGGGTTTACCGCTAGAGCCGGTTCCATCTCGAACTCCTCTCACTGCCGGCACATTCCCTTCGTCCTACCCCTATCTACTCCTACCCTATCTACCCCTCCTACTCCCTCTTCCCCTTCGCAATCCCTTATCAACAACTTCGACAATTTCCCTCAGTAAATTCGATTATCTATAGGTATAGGTATGTATACCTAGTCTCCTTTCCTAGATCAGAGTAAGCAAGATCGAAAGGATGCTCCACGGATTGCCAAACTATCTAAGGTCAATCGACTTGTGGGAAGTCCACAGACCGATGTAACATCAGCATTTCGAAATTCACTTGGTGGATGAGTCACTGATTCTAGTTTAGGTGGATAAAAGATTGGTTTGCAGGAGATGTAGGTTTGTCAACGGAATTCGAAATAGAGTCTTCTGTGTACATATGTGAGTTAGACTGTGTGAGTTAGATTGTGTAGTGAGTGGGTTAAGAGAGTTTGGACTTTGTGAAATGAAACATGAAGAAACAACATTGGTTTCCTTTCAGATCGATGGTTCTGTTTCGTAAAGTTCAGCTTTACATTCTATTCTGGCACATCATGTTAGGGATGATGCACTGATGGGTATGTAGTTTTTTCTTGTCATAGGTGGTGCTACATCAATCATTAAGAAACTCATCTGGAATACATATTTTCATTTATTTCATCAAACATAACACTAATTAACAGAAGAATCGAATATTTGCAGAGTTATTGCAAATTTTTTTAGTTTTGTTAATAAAACTTCAATTGCTGAATTGCACTTTTTACCATGATGCATAAATTCAGTTCCAATTGTTTGAGACATTTAAAGAACTTAGAAAAGTTTAAAACTCTAAATTTTCCCTTTGTATTCAAAATTCATCTTGTATGATAGAAGAGTCATCTTCCTTCTTTGAATATTCAGCTCTTTGGTAAATATTCGGAACCAATCTATTTAGATTATTATATTTTCCAAAAAGGAAAAATTTATAATCCAAAAAACTAATACATTTCTCAAATTGCTAATATTAAACTTCATTCCCAGTTTTTTTTAAATTGAATTTATTATTGATTTTTGTGCAAGAATGGTTCATGACTCAGCACTTAGAGCTTATAGGAATAATACTGAGTTTATCCTACATACCTTCAGGTAGCATATATCCCAGGTAAGAATAAAATTTTCTTAATATGGATTTAATTAAAACTGATGAAAGCCATATTATTCCAGATTTGCATATGAAAACTATTTGTTCAGACAGAACACTTATTTTTCTTTCAAATCACTCTGTTATAAACAAGATAGGAGTTGTGAAAATTTTTATTGATAGATATCTTAAATTATCAAATCCAGTTTTCATGAAAAAAATATTGAACTACGTAAAAAACTTGTTTTTTTACCATTATCCTTTTGACTTGAATGAAAAACATGTTCTTAAGAGAATAAATTATATAGAAAACATTAACAACAATCAAAAGATAATAAATAGAGAAGATTATAATACATTTTACACTGTTGTTTTTCCATATTTTGGGAAAATCTCAAAGGTACTGAGTATTGCAAAGATTGAAATGGAGTTTATAAAGGACAGACTCTTTATCATGAGAGAAGTCAGAAACAGAGGGAAATCATGGAGATGCTATTTATAAAGAAAGAAGGTAACGAAGCTATTAATTTAAAAAGGAACCTCTCAAGATACAACAAAGCATGATACAGAGCCATTAATTGGTTAAAGGAACTTTGTTCTACTTTAAAGTAAAATGAATTATTTGATAGAACAATAATTCTTCTCTAAATATATAGACTATATTAGAATTAATCAATTTTTGATTAATGTACATTGAATTATTTTATTTTCAGATCCATTACTTTTTTATACTTTTAGTGTGTCCTATAAACAATCCCTGATGAGGAATTTTATGTTAAATTAGCCTCGAAAAATGTTGGTTTCCTAAAAGTATAAAAAGTATGGAGAAAGAAGAAATTGAGAGGATGGTTTTGGTTAACAATTTCCCTTTTTGCCTCTTTTTTCCTTTGGTTTTTTGTCTAATGAGCCAAAAAGTGAGATAGTTTGTAAATCGTTTTTTTAATGGTGACTCTTTTTCATGATTATGTTTCATCAAGTTATTCCATGAAATATATTACTTTTCAATGTAAAGTACATATATTGGGCCATTTCTTTGGAATAGGAATACGTTAAATTAAAACTAAATGTAATTCACTTATAAAATGCAGTCATTCACAGATAGGAAGTCGATGTTTTCTGGAACTATTTTCCCGTTTCTAGCGAATATCAGAGAGCATGATCCTCGAGGTGAATTCTATGTTTAAAATTAGCATTAATATGGAAAATAGAGAGACGCATGTCCCTCACAGCGAGAACAAGATTCCTATGTAGTTTGCCATTATCTGGTACCTGCGCACCGATGTTCCCAAGTCCATATCATATTCCATATCGTGAAAAATAATTTACTGAAATATCAGAGAATGTCAAGTAGCGAATGCATGTTTTGTGTAGAACATTTCAAACATTATTTTTATATTTAAAAGAAAAAGATTACACAAAAAATATATAATGAAATATATCTCTAGAGATTTCATTTAAAACAACCATATTTCATTATGGATATTATGATAGAGAGAGGAAAATGAAAAGCATTTTCGAAGTTCTGTCAATACATTTATGAGAAATAAGCCACCTGTGGCGGTCTCGCTTCGTATAACTTATTCAGATATTCTTTTTTATTTTCAGAGATTACGATTTTATTTCATATAAAATATTGAAATGCTGTATGGTTATGGTCATTCATCTTACTTTCTTTGCAGAACAATCTTTCTTAGGATTTATTATTATACTGACAATATTATATTTAAAGTACGCACACTCAGAATATGAGTTAGCTGAATCAGACATTTTTTAATAAGCACGGAATATTGTTATTAAATGGACAATAAAATATTTGCTTGATTCAACCAAAAAATTTTGTTGGTTCAATCAAATATTTGACTCTCATGGATGAGAATGTATAAATTTGTCTGAAATTTTGGAAAAGGTCTAACTTTTTAAATTTTAGTCTGATCGAAAAATTTGGCTAGGATAGTTATGATATATATTTGGTAGCTTGTGAAAATTTTGAATCAACTCATTTTATCTATGAAAAAATTATTTTTTCTATTTTTTTACATTTTCAAATTTTTGAAAAGTATATAACTTTTCTAATTTTGATCGAAACTGAAAATTTTATCAGGAATTTCTAAAAATTTTAAATTTTGACATTGGTCTACATTTTTTAATTTTGGCTGGAAATATCTGCTTAACGAACTTAACCTTCATTTTGGGAACCTTAAAAAGTGTGTGAAAGGCAGACTCGATTGGACAAATCCTTCAAAAGTTGGCGTGGCTACAATACTCAGGTAACCGTACATACAAACATACAGGCAAACAAACACGAACAAAATTTTATGATTTTTGGACTCTCTGAGTACCGGAACGTAAAGATCCGTTAAAAACCAGGGATCTAAATTTGGTTGATTAGATTGCACTCTCATGAATGAGAATGTAAAAATTAGCAACCAGTTTAATCCAACGAAAAAAGAATTTTTAACAAAATAATTGAGTCCTCTATCAAATACATAACTTTTCTAACTAAATAGTTCAGTTTTGAAGCTAAATTGTCGAATGATTGTGAACTGTTTAGCCGAAAAAAGAATTTCAACAAAATACATAGATAATTTACGATCTGCTAACGAGAATTATTTATAAAGTTGAATGTTCAATTAAAGGAACCAATTTTTAAGAAACAGCAAAAATTCAATCTACGCCAGTTAAATGTGACAAAGAAGGAAAATTTATCCACCAAATACATGAATATTCAAACAGTTTAATTTTCGGCTGAAAAAATAAGTTTTCAACCAAAAACGCAACAGCTTAATCTTTAGTTAAAAAATTACTTTCCAATCAAAAAAAATTATGAACCAGTTGCATCTAACAAAATAATTATAGGAATTGCCAATTTTGAATAATAAAGATCATTTTCAATGAAGAAACATACAGTTGTAATCAATTATTTCAAGTTTTATTTAAAAATCGAAGACTTTTAACGAAAAAATAAAATTTTTGAAACAAAAATAGAATCATTAAATCTTCAGTATAAAAAAAATAATTTTCAAGAAAAAAAATTCGTACCAGTCGAATTGAACTAAGAAAGCCGAATTTTTAACAAAATATTTGAAGCCTCAACCCAAATGATCAATTTTAAAAAAATACATCAATTTTCTACAGGATAAATATAAAAATAAGAAATATATAATTGAAGAAAATGAATTTAGGACAAAATAGTTGCATTTTCAATTCAATGCTTTTTTTGACGTTAATAAATTTTGGACAAAGATACAAGTTTTTAACAAAATAGGTCTATCCTCAACAAAAAAAGAATTATGCACTAATAAGCAGTAGGATTTCCAACCAAAGGATAACATTTGAACATTAACATAACATTTGATTATTCAACCAAAAATGGAAGTTATATTTTGAATAAAAAAATTAACATTTAACTTAAAAAAATCATCAGAATAGTTAAATTTTCAAACAAAAGTTGATTTTTGGACCCAGCAGATTAAACTTTTTACCAAAAGGACGAAATATCAACAAAATATAATAAATTTTAACGAAACGCTTGAATTTTTACCTGAAAATGATAAATTTTCAATAAAAACTGGAATCGTTAAATATTCAGTTTATAAAAATAAATTTTTCGAAAAAATTAAACCAGTTTTCAACAAACCAGTTTCGTTTCGAAAAAAAATTACACTATGCAGCAAATAGTGCAGTTTTTAATTAAACCAGATTAATTCCGGAACCATAATATTCAGATAGAAAATGAGGAAAAAAATAAATTTCTTTAAAATATGGGAAAAGATTAAAATTCTCTGTCTCTTTCGTCCAAATTGAAGCAATTTTAAATATCAGTCATCAAAGTTACCGAACTTTTAATTGTGAAACTTTAAACTCGGTTAATTGTTGATTGTAAAATTTTAAACGTAATCAATTTTCAATTTTGAAGATTAAAAATTAGTCTTTTTTGTAGATCAAAAGTCAAATTTTCAATTGTAAATATCCCAAACTGGAACAATTTTGAATATAATTCGTTAACAGTTCATAATTTGTAGTTTCAGGCGTGCAAATTGCATTATTTTTAATTTTTAACGTTTAAACTTAAAAATTCTTCAACCTAGAACATGTATACTTCAAAGTTTTAAAATCATGAACAGGTACAAATGAAAATACTTTAATCTTAAATATGTATAGTTTAACAGTAAGTAATTTTAACGCTTCTTGAAAGAAATGATCAATTACAAAGATTCCCAAATTAAAATCCTTCAAAATTAACGATTTGCAATGGAAAACTCAGTTTTTTATCAGTTCTTAAATTTATGTGATTTTAAAAATAAAGAGTAAAGTTTTAAATTCCCATTCTACCAAAGTGAATAAAATTCATATATGAATAATCAAAATTAAAAAATAATTAATTTAAAAGATAGGCACTCCACTCAACACACTGATCATTCCAGTACATGGATTGACATGATGATTTTTGATGATCTAGACAAGGTAATATCATCTTCCCAACACCAAATCCCATTCCTCTCAAATCATGACCTTATCAGTATCCATTACCAATTTCTCTTCAATCCTACCTCTAGTATAAATCCTATTATCATACGTAATTTGTCAAATATAAATGAAACTGAATTTCTTGAGCACCTCTCTACATATGACTG
>JAWWLR010000092.1:31294183-31304986 GCA_035041075.1 Acraspis erinacei | reverse complement strand
TGTTTCGGGCATGTTGAGAGAATGAAAGATGAACAACTAACGAAACGCATGTATCATGGTAAATCAAATGTCAGCGTGCCCAGAGGCAGACCGCGAAAGGAGTGGTTGGAATGTTTGAATTTGAGTCTAGTTAGAAGAGACATAAGAAGCCATAGAAACACGCGAGTCTGTATGAAAAAATGCATAGATGTTAAAGAAGCTAGAGAAGTATGCCAGGACAGGAAAAGGTGGCGGCAAATAGTTAATGAAAAGAGTGTCATTAAAGCGAATGGCGCCTGAAACAAAAGACTTTGGATATTAATGGACCCAAGTGGGGAACCTCACATGACGACTTTGTGAGGATCTTTACTTGGGGTTGATTGCTAGAGAGATTGATTAGCAACCTGGGTCAGTGTAGTATTGCGGAACTAACTTATTATTTAAATAAATAACACGATAGTTTTGGTTCAATCTAATAATCCTATAACCCCTTCCTTACACTACTCCCTTCCCCACCGAGTGAGTTACGCCTACCCCGAAAGGGAAACGGCTTAATTGTGTAATAATAATAATAATAATTATCTGAGCCTCGGTGGCTCAGTTGGTTAGACGCTCTGACCTCACCTCAGAGGTCCGGGGTTCGATCCCTGAGCCGGTGCCTCTGGAAATTTTTTTATGTGCTTTTACCGAGGTTCTGTTGGTTCGAAATCCACCTTAAGCTGTAGTTCCCCCAACCCGCACTTTACTGCAACCCAGTCCATCAATGATGGGGTAAATCTAGGCTTTGTCCAATATGTCTGGGGCACACTGCTCTCATCAGATCACTTAATCGCATTATAAATGCGTCCCTGACTGATGATATATACCGGGACAGCCCCGTGCAAACTATTCCAAAAAATATAAGATTGAACTAACCAAAAATTCCTTCGACATGTTGGGCAATAACCATCTGAAGGCTGTGACAACATTTTTGATTTCAAATAATTATCTCCTAACCATCAACAAATAAATAGTTCTAATCATATGCGAATACTGTTAACGTCTTTATATTTATGTAACAAATATAAATCCATGATAATATTATCTTTAAAAAAGTAAGCATTTGTTTTACCATATTTTGCTAGCGCTTAGAAAAAGGCGTTTATTCAACCATTCTAAAATAATTATACTACTCAGGATTAGGAAAGTTAAATAAACAAGGTCCAAATCTTAAATTACAGATTTAATTTTTTTCGTTTTGGGTTAAACATGAACCACGTGAATAAATAAATAAGTCGGATAATATTTAGATGTCCCTTATCGAGCATTTTTCTATTTTCACAGAAAAATCGATTTTGGACGAAAACAACAGTTTATAACAGCAGATTATAACGAATCTGTAAACCTTTAGATTCATAATAAGTATATCGCAGTAAGCGGAATAGATGACTATTTTTTCTTTATAATAAATTTCTTAGCATGTCTCTTTAAATAAAAATGATGAGCGACCTCTAAATAATATTTAATTTGTTTTTCCATTTTTACGGTTTTTTTAACTCAACACGAACAGAAAAATATGAAATTAAAGTTAGGATCGTACCTTATTTTAACACCCCTATTCAGTACACTCATGCTCGGCTTATCCATATAGTGCTCTCTTTTTGATTAATTGTCAATTATCATATTTTTATTGATCTGATTATGAATCCCATCAGAATGTATAATTTTTAAATAGTCTTATTTCGATTTCTAAAATTGTTGAGTGTTCAGTTTTGATTAGTTCTACATTTAAAAATATTCATTTTTAAATATATAAATTTTTTCTCATTAAAATTGAACCACTATAGCATTTTTTTAATGTTCAGTGTTTCATTACTCTTTTAGAGATATTAAACTCTTACGTTTATTTAATTTGATCTTCTTCTGGTTTGGGAGCTTCCAAATTAAAATTGAAGGATATTCAATTGTTTATGGTTTTCAATTTTTAAAAAAAGGAGAGAGATTCTCGTTAGGCGTTTTTGTAATTTTTCAGGCTTCAAATTCTAAGTCATTTAATTTTTAAGGTTATTACTTCAAAATGTTGACAATTGTGAATGTGCGATTTTAGAACAGTATCTAATTTTGAACGATCGCTCGATAAAACCTGTTCAAATTAGATGAAGCTCCTTTGTGATTTTGAACTTAAAAGGTTTTTATACTAGGCGTAAATAATTCGAAATTATAAGATTTCTGTATCAGGTTTGCGTTTTTAATTTACCAAATTTCATATTATTTCTTTGGATTTATTCTTAACGTAAATGAACTTTTTTTTCTTTTTTTAAGTGGCGTAGCTTATTCACCTGCTTTACAATCGTAGCTTCTTCTTTTGAACAAGTTATATATAGTTTATATGTAGTGGAACAGATAATAATATTTCTCATTTTTTTAAATTAACTTTTCTATGCAAAGAAGAAAATGAAAAATATCGATGCTTTTTCCACTATATAAAAAATATGAACTTTTTTCACCTAGGTCGCGCTGCTTCATGAATACACTAATGCTTCAAATTATTTTAATAAATTTAAAAATAAGTAGTTAGATAAGTTTTTGTATTGCAATGTTCGGAATAAAAAATAAATAGTTTTATTTGATGTATATAATACAATGTATATAATACAATACAATACAATTTTTTTGATACAATATAATAATATGTCATTTAATCCAATAATTTTTGTGTTTTCGCTAATATTGCTTTCCCTAATATCCCTAAACTTGTAATAAATGTAAGTTCAAAATTAATAAATAGTAAAATTTTTCTCATTTACATTGGTAGAGATGCACGGAAAGAATTTTTTAAACGAAAAAAAGCCGCAAAATTATGAGAATTTTTTTTCGTAGAATTTAATGCTCGCCCTAAAATATATATATACAAATTTCTTTATCTTTTTTTTATTGTTCCTTAAAAGGGTATACAAATTTGGTTCACACTATTTTTTGGCAATACGCATCGTTTTTTTTTTAATCAGAAAAAATGCTTTTTACCTGAAATTTTATTTTCCCCCTTAACTATACAAAAAAAAGAAAACTATACAAATTTCCTATTTATTTAAAAGAAATTTTGTCAAAATGTCGTCAAAAATGTTCGACTCACTTGAAAAAATGTGACTTTTATAATAAAAATGCGGATAATCGGTTTCTTTTTATTTTTATTAGTAGTTCGCCGGTTCATTTTTATTCACAGTGAAATGTTCAAAATTAAAAACGTAAAAAATGTTATATATTTTCTGGAGAACTTTACTTTAAAGTTTTAAAAGTCACAATTTCTCCTCAAAAATAGCCACAAAATACGAATAAAATATTACTTATCAAATATCATTCCCATAGGTCTGTCTTATACGTTCACAAAACACGCTAAAAATGGGTTTTGTTTTGTTTGTTGCCGTAATTATGAATTTTTGCCATTTTTTTTTAATTTAAATTTTTTCTAGTATAAAAAATACTACTATATTGTGATTTTTATATGTTAAATTAATTTGTTTAAACAATGTATTACTGATCATAGCTTTTTTATTTAAAAATGGAGATATAAAGTCGCCCTCGAAGTCACCTTTTTTCAAAATTTTTCCGCTTTTTATCAAAAATCCAATTAGATTAAAGTAATAATTAAGACAATTTTACAAAAATATGTATTCAAATAATCGATTATTATTCTTAATAATATTCTCTTTACTTAATTGTAGAACGTTGCGTTTTTCTGTATTTTTTATCGTTTATTATCTATTTTTCATATGGTGTTACATAAAACTTATTTAGGTTGAGCAAAAGTAATTGTTTAAGCAAATTGTGAAATTTGTGACCATCTTTTCTTAGATAATTGAAAGAAATTTGCGTTTTTTATTTCTTAAATTTTTGTCTTTGATGTGTCTTTTTAGTTAGGGACACATAATAAATCAAAAATACGGAGAAGCATATTCTAAGCAATCTCTTTCTTTCTCTTGAATACATTTTTTGCTAGAGAGGTGGAGGCTGATGTCAAAACATGTTCAATACGAAAGAGTTCTTTTGCGCTTTGCAATAAGCCACTTGTTGTAAGTTAAAACATGATTTTTAAAAGTCATTTACAGACTTATTACCTCCAACTATTCCTAATTATTTCATTCCTTGTTTTTGTCTCTTATGTAACATACTATTTTGTTTAAATGAATTCTTTCAAGCATTCCGAACAGACCAAAAATAATTCACCTAAAAAAGTCAAATCCTATTTAAAAAAATATTCTTGTTGACGACCACTTCTTATTTGTTAATAAACAGAAAGTCAAAGCAAAACAAAATATTTTAGAAACCGTTTCTTTATAGCATTAATAAAGGAGAATAGAGCAATAAAAATTAACAATTTGTTTCAATAATTATTTTTCCTCAATTGAATTAATTACTAACTAGCCCTAAGTGAAAAGTAGAAAAATAGTTGTCTGTTTTAGAAAAAAACGCAAGAAGATGTTCCGAGAAATAATGAACTGTTTAAACCATTAATTTGTCTAACTTTAATCAATTATTTAACTAACTTTAATTGAAACTTAGACGAAAAGTAGAAAATTGTTGAAAAAGCTTCACTTTTCTAGCATTATCATTATAGAAAATTATTAATAATAACAATAAATTTTTAAAACGCAATTAATTAAGTATCACTTTACACTAAATGAAAATTGTACAAAAATTGTGAAATTCTTTCAAAAAGCCTGACAGTTAAACGATATTCTATCTCTTTCTAAGAGAAAAATGCTAATAAATAATAAATTATCTAAACAATTTGTATAAAAATATAATTATCAGCTTAATGTAGTATTATATGTATTAGACAAAATTTGCATTTAAAAAATACAAGAAAAATATAATAAGCGCTAAAAACACGCAAAAACCATTTTTTTACTGCTGGGTTTTTTTGGAGGACGCTACATTGCAGACTTATTCTTCCAAAAAATTGTTTTGTAAGCACCATTTATTCTTAAATATATAATGCCGTATTATTGTTTACTGAATAAACTTAACCAGAGAAAAATTCCCCATAATTTTTTGGCATATGGGAATCCTTTTTCTAAATATTCGAAACTTTTAATTTTGAAATTAATTCAAAGAACAGAAGATATTATCAGATGAAACTAAAGTGTTAAGGGCTAAATGCTTTTGGGCATATAAAATTATTACCCACTATCAGAATCAGAACGAATCGGGTGTCTCCTTTAAAAAAATCTCAAGAAAACAACGGTTAAAGCACACCAAAACTTTATTTTATTTTATTACTTACACTAATAATCTTTTTAGAAATTTGCATATAGTATACCCATAACCATACTATCTACCCAATACCGTCTGCAGCTGAATTTTTATTAGAAGCGCTTGCATTTGCTTGAAAATTTGGCCAAAGGTAAGGAAAACTGCAGAAAACCTTTCCTAAACGCAGCTGGTTGACAAAAATCACTAACTTTTCCCATTTGTTGTCCAAAAATTCATCTTAAATTGACGATCGTTTAGGGGCTGGGGAGGCCTAACATTCGAAACGTCTCCCTCGGCCAAATTTGTTTTCAGAAATTCCTTTCGCTGAAAGTGCGGATACAAAATGATAGCAGTATATAAAATTAAGAACTTATTTTCGTACATATTTTCAGGAAATATTACAGAAAAACTAAACTTAAATATTCTTGCATTTAAAATTTTCGGCTGTTAAAGATTACAAGCTATTTTTCGAAATTTTATTATAAGATGAAATAAAAGCTGTCGTCTGCTACATCCTTAGCAGCAATGGTAAAATAGTAGATGACTTTAAACGAATTTTTCGTCAATTAAAATAAAGAACTTGACATAACCAGAATCATTTGCTAATGAACAATACGAAAAATAATAATCGGATTAATTTTAAGGTTGAAGCAATAGGAAGATTTCTAATACAATAAGTAAGATGCATCTTTAATTTATTTCGGCATAAAATTTACTTTAAATATCAGTTATTAGAAATCGATCCTAATGAAAAATTATATTATTTAAAAAATAAAATTATAATAATTTTAATGCTTTCTAAAAACCTTTTTCCTGATTTCTAGACCAATTTCATTTATTTCTGGCAGTTTAAAAATACGAAATTATCTCAGTTTCGTGTTAATTTTATTACCCTAAGGTTAATTTCTGTTGCAGCGATTTTTTTAACTGAAATCGATGTAAACTTTAGCTTTTTGTTTTTTTTTCTGTGATAGATTCTTACCAGGTTCTTACTGATGTGGACATCAGGTTCATACATGAACCAAATCGCAGTTTCCGAGCAAGGCGGATAATCTAAGGAGCCGTCGTAAACGTCAAATGGAGACGTTTTGTCATTTACAATACTTGCTAAGCGAAATGGAGATATCACTGCTGTTGATTTCGGGGACCGAACCTTATTTAAATTTTTTTCCAGGCTCTCAAACACATTTCCGCGTTTGTCATTTCCGGTCTGAAATTTCAAGGACTTGTCAATAATATAGGATCTTGTGTAAAGAAAAACCCTTGTGCAAAATGTTTCCAAGAATGGACAAAAAAACTAAAACTATCTTATAGGAACCTACAATTAAATAAAAATCATTACAGATAACATTAAAGAAAACTTTCAATATGTACTTCTTACCTTGAGCCAGACTTGAAATATTGCGAGACCATGCTTTTGTGATTGAGCTTTTTTAAATGATTTCAAATCTTTTCTGTAAAAATACAGATGCATCTCCATGCCCTGCTCACTGAACAGGAATTAATATATTAAATCTAATATCGAAAGTTTTGTGAGTTTTAGAGACAATAGAAATGACAATAAAGTACTTTTAACTCACTATCGTCGGAGATATGAATGATGATCATCACTATGGCCATGTCCAGAAGTAGACTTTTTATCCGTGTGGTTAAAATAAATATTATTATCATTATTATTACGATCTTCAGTAATTGTTTCATTAATTACTCACTAAATTTGAATTACTGACCATTTTTATTACTTGCATTATAAAACAACTTTTTTGATAATAAAAGAAAAATATTTGATCATTTCATGATTCTTTTACTCTGATTTAAACTTTTGAGGAATTAGTCATTAATTTGTACTAAATTTTTTTTTAAATTTGTTTTCAACAAATCTTCTCAAAGCACCTGTGGTTCCGACGATAACATTCTCATTGCGACAGTCACGCTTCGCGCTCGGTAATTAGGTTATAGAGTCATTGCTGTTTCAAAAATAACACGATGTAGACCACATTGAACAGCATAAAAGAATTAGTTATATTTTTAAATATAATTTTCATTATAAAAGATTTTTTTTTAATTTTCTAAATACAGACATTAAGCCACAGGCTTTTAATACGTTCATTCGAATTTAAGTTCGAAGGCCACTATACTTTGCATAATTAATCTAGAAATTTTTTAATTTGTGTCCAGTTCAAAAACTCCATTGAGATAATTTAAAAATCTTATTCACATCTAATTAAAAAACAATTTAAAGATGTCATTAGAATAATTATGAAACATATTTTATATCTAGAAGAAATTTAGATATATGTTTCTTAATGTATCGAAAAAATCTTTTATTTTTTTTTCTATTTTTTGACATCTTTCAAAAGTTTTAAAGGCATGTAACTTTTTTAACTTTGATCGAAATAAAAAATTTCTTCATGATAATTAGCATGTCTGTTTGTCGTGTACGAGAAACACAGAAAAAAAGTTCTGAAATTAAGCTTATTAAACAAGTCAAAATAGTTTGTTGTTTAGTCAAAGAAGTTCAAAATAAAATCGAGACTCTGCGGAATTATTTTCAGCCCTGAGCAAGTAAGGTACAACACATAGGTGTATAAATAATTCTCGAATTTCTCAGTCGTCTACTTACAAATTTCTCTATTGCATTCTTATTATATCAATAAAGTTGAGAATTTTACAATATCCCGTTTTATAACAAACGTTTCAGTTTTTTTAAGTCCAGTAGTAAAATTTTTCTAGTATAGTAAGCGACATTTCATTAATTTAAATTTAGAGAGTATGAAACACTTATGCACACCTACCGCTTTTTGGGCCCAATGAAAAGTGGCTTTTTCAAATACGTAATTCCCAGGAAGTTTTGCGCCACTAATCTTTGGGGGTTCTCTTGACCATAGAGCTTTTATTTCCACTGTATTACGGAAAATATAAAAATGAATAAATAAAAAGAAGCAGAATTAAATTCGTAAATTAAACTAATTCATATTTATTACCAGTATGACCAGTATTCCTTATGGTCACGGTTTTTGGTAATTTATTAAAGTTTTTAAGTGTTAGTCCTTGATCATTTTCTGAAGGAATAGGCACAGCCATGGTATTGTCTAAGACTATTGGAGATTGATGTTTTCCCTGACACCCTGAATATTTGGTTCCCCAGTTTTTCGCATCTTTATAACTGTATGCATCTGAAAAAATATATTGTGAAACTTTATTGCAAGAAGTCACTACCTAAAATTCAACTTTTCTTGCTTAGATTAATTTTTCAGAATTTGTGCAGAATTTTTCGTATCTTCAAAAAACAAATTATAAAATGTATTCAAAAAGTTTTACTATTATTAACTTACATGCTCGTAAAATGAGACCAAAAATAATAGTCACTGTGAGGTGTCGCTGGATCTTTACGAAATCCTTCATATTCTAAAGTCACACAAACAAAAGATAATAAAAATGTATTCTCTAATTTAAATTTAAACTCTTACCTCTGCCTGGATTGACTTGAAGATCCAGCTAGGAGATGAATAAATTCGAAAGGCTGCTAATAGGAAACTGGTATCAGGGAAGACAAAAACAATATTAAAAAAATGCCTTTATATAGGCCAAGATGCTTTTTTTATTATTTTGGTTACTCGAAGTTTAGCATGCACGTGATTTTGTCATGAATTTAGTTCTACATACGCTCTAAGTTCGTCGCATTTAAAATTCAGTGATATCATGGGTACACCATGAGGAAAAACATACATTGACTATATCCTTCACACACATCATGGAAGACTCTTTCCATTTTAGTCTAATTATCGAGTACCCAAGTGCGAGTACAAAAGGATTGTCACGGTTGCTTAATCAGGTGTATTATTTTTTCTGTCCTATTCTTTATAACCTCAATTAGTGAAGGTGATGTAGATGAGTCGTGTAAATAATCTTGTTTTTTCACTTTAATGTGTCGACAGGTATTTACAAATATTATGAATATTAAATTAGGTCTGCATCACGAATACAATAACGCTTTTCAATGGTTGATTAAAGTAAAAAAAAATTAATTAGTTTAATTTTTGTAATTTTTATCTTGTTATTTTTAAGGTAAACATGATTGCAAACCAAAAATCAACCAGCAAATAACATTAATCAAAATGAAATATATATTTCTTTCTGTGTTCTTTTTTATATGAAGCTGAAGTTTCTTTGGCCCCATTAACGGTCTAACCCTCATATTAATACAAAATATTACAAAATTAATCTTAGTAATTAATTAAACGAAAACTAATGTTCACATATAATTGTCATAAAATCAGATTTTAGCCAGGGTTTCTGAAAAATAGATTAGACACTTATACAATAACCAAATCAGAGATTCCGAAGAATGTAGATAATTTAAATATTTTTCTTTTCTTTCTTTCACGAGTTTGTATTATTTGTACGCTTTTGATTAAGGTACAGAAATATTAATAATAAATATGTTTACAAATATGTTGGAAAGCGATGTTATTTTTCTGAGTGTTATAATACTAAATGATTAAATCAGTGAGTGAGATGGTAAAATTGACATACTTCAGACCAAGGGAATTGCGATATTAATATATCCTTTATTCCAATTCTTCGACGTTTCGAAAACGATACGTTTTCCTCATCAGGATAAAAGTCGCACACATAAAGGTTTCTTAAAAAATGATATCGAGTATTTGTTAATCTTTCTCCTTTTCTGGATTGTTCTATGAGAAAAAATTGTAAAAATTAATTGGTATAGAAAAAATTTTATAAATTAGAATGTAAACAAAAGAAAATTATGTTTTCTATTAAAAGTGAGGTTAAGACATTAAAAGAAGATTTGTATTTACCTTAGAGTTGTCCTCATCTCAATTTGATAAGTTAAACATATTCAACTTTTCATTATTAAAAAACTTAACTTCGACTAGCGGTAAGGTTATAAAAAAATGTTCAAATAAATTATCGCGCAAAATTGTGTATGAACTTATTTTTCGTCTTCAGTTTAAACTGCCTTTTTGAAATTAAACCACTTTCCTGTACTTCCTATAAACGCTTAACGATCTATTGCATCCATCAACTCAATTCATAAATATAGCAGAACGGTTATCGAAGCTATCAAAAGCTACCAGTTAGTATACTATAAAAGCTTCAGCTACTACTTATGCTTGAGGCAGAAGTTTTATTAAAAGCTATCAGTGAATTTCCTCAAATTTCGATAAATGTCTGCAAAAGTCTACCAAATACCGAAAGAATAGTATAAATTTTCGCAATTTACATAAATGGGTTTATTTAAAAACGTCTTTTAAGAGTATAGTTAGAAACCGGGGAAAACTGTAACATTTTTCGACAGAGAAAATAGATGCACAATTAAATTTTCTATGAGAATATGTAGTTTTGTAAGGAAAAATCAAAAGCTTTTTTCAAAGAAAAAAAAACAATTTTTTGCTCTTTAAAAAACATAGAATATACTAACATGGATTCCAAGAACTTGAAGAAATTGCAGCAGCGATGTTAAGAGCTTCAATTCTTCAACGTTGCCTCTGGTAACGTTGCCACCGGTAAGATATAATATAGAGATTTTTATAAGACATTTTTTTCAACGAAATCCACCAATTTTCT
>JAWWLR010000092.1:31271770-31290368 GCA_035041075.1 Acraspis erinacei | reverse complement strand
AAGGCCAATCCAATCTGTCAATTTTTTCGAAAGTTATCGTGCTAACAAACTAAAAAACCACAGACAGACTAACAGACCGACACATTCGTAAAAACTTGTTTTTCGGATTCAGGGGGTCTCAAAACGTGGACATTTGACAAAAACGGTGGGGGGGGGGGGTCAAATTCTACACAAATCTAAGACCTTCTCTGATGAGAATGTAAAACACGATATTAGTTATGGTTTATACTATACAATTAATTAACATGTCCTGGTGCCTTATAATAAGACAGGCGGAGAAAATTCGAGTTTCTTTGTATTTCATACATTTTTTAGCTTATTTTTTAGTACTATCTTCATATTTCAGAACTTCTACCCAATGAAAAATAATCATTTTTTTAAACCACTTTTTTAGTCGCGTTATTGATAGTTCTTTTTTTAGATTGGTTTGCTTGATGAAACAAAACACTTTTTAATAAGCTGCATTGTTGAAACAAATGAAAACTGTTTAAAGAATTCCCAAATATTATAAACAAGAACTTGTCCTTGAAATTTGTCCACTGTATAAATTATTCCAAAAATAATAACTTTTCACGATTTACAGGTGACAACAATTGTTGAAACAATTGAGAATTAATTAAAAGATATTAAAAAACTTTTAACTTATCATATACAAATAATACATGTTAAAGAAGTATTAAAAAATACCGTCTTTAGTATGAATTTTACATAATTCACCCTAGTGTGAAAGTTTGTACAAAACAATAAATTACTATCAAAATTACAGGAAAGTGGAAATATAATGATATTAAATTCTCTGTGTAAAATATTATGTGTAGAAAATATTTTGCATAGGGAAAAATATCAAAAAATATTAAATTCTTTGTAGGAATATTCTGTGTTGAACAAATTTTGTGTAGAAAAAATATAACATTGCAATATATTTTGTGTAGAATAACTTTTTTTAGAAACGGGTTTTATCCGTGGAAAATTCCCCAAAGGCATAAGTGCCAAAAGTGTTCACAGAAAAAGAGTCAACAATAACATTTGAAGCACATTATTAATGACTTAATATTCTATGAAAACATTTGTTTTAGGTGCGTGGCGCTACTTTAAACCATTTTTGTATTGTTTTCAATGTATGCAACATGATATTCATTCTCGTTTGGAAATTTTTTAACTTTTCAGGCTACGAATTCCAACGTATTTCATTTTTAAGGCTCCTTTATTATTTATAAATGTATAAAATTTGTTTATATTTATAAATTAGCATTTTTATATTAGAATTTTCAAGTTTCAAATGTTTTCATTTTCAGTTGGGGTGATTTGAATTTTAAAAATTTGCCGGCGGTGTAAATAATTTTTTTGCATCTGTACCGGTCTGACATTAATATTAAGAAAAAAATAATACAGAAATACTCTTAGTAAGTAATAAAATTAAAACTTATTTTCATATCTGCATTCAAGAAGATTCGATTTTATGCAGGCTTTCTGAAAAGTGTAATATATAATTATACATTTAACAAGTCAGAGATTTCGAGCAAGGTAGAAAAGATAAAGCACCTTCGTGAAATATGAATTTCAACTATCAATCTCTGAATAAGTTAAAGCTAGCTGAACTTTACATTAAATAAAACAAAATAAAAAATCTTTTTCTGCAATCTTAAGTAGAGCGTTTAATTATTATACATTCAAAAAGCCAAAAACTAAACACTATGTAATACTTTACGGTTCAGTTTGAAAATGTGCAAGCTTAAATCTCTCACTTTTCTAAATTTCTAATGCTTCGATGATTTTAAAAATTCCATAAGTTAAAAATTTAACTACCTTGATTCCGTAATTACAATGTCTTAAATTAAGTAAATTAAAATTCGACAATTTCTAATTTATTAATTACAAATGTAAGCTGTTAAGCAATAGGAAAATTAAAAAGAGGGCGTCCAAACCTCAACTATCATTTTCAATGTTCTCTTCGTCTTGGTTTAAAAATATTTCGCGTGAATCAAACGTTTTCTTTTATTATTTTAAATAATTCGAAATCAGAGGACTTCTGTGACATGTCTGATGTTGCGTGTATTTGACTTTCATCATTTTTCTGTGGGATTATTTTTAATATAAATAAACGAAACTGAGGTGGATTGAGTGTGTAAATAATTCTGTTCTTTCATTTCGACGTTGCATAGCCTGTTCACAAGTTTAAAAGTCATTCTGAAATATTTATAAATAATGAAAATGTACAATCTAAATAATAAAATAAAAACTTATAATTTCGGATAATATAAATAGCATTAAAATTCAAGAAATCGAAATTAGCTCAAACCCAAATTTGAATTCTAATGTGCAGAATTCCTGAAAATAAAACCGGCAATCCAGCGACCAAATTTGGACAACCACCATAAAATGTTCATTTTGTAATTAGAGAAAAAATAAATCAATTTTTTCTAAAAAGAGGAAGGAGAAAAACTCTCATAAAAAAGAGAAGAAGGAAATTCCTTTTTTGGACAAGACATATAAAAGAGGAAAGAAAAATGAGAAAGATACAAGCAAACCCCCTTCCTTCTATTTTTTTTATTTCTTTCGTCATTTTTGTATTATTATCAAATCATAATGAAATAAATAAATGAAATATAAAGCCCAAAAATAAAAAATGGTTTCATCCTTCATAGTCTAATTTTATCATCTTCAGCCTCAAGTTTAGACTACGTTTTCCTATCAAAAGCTATTAATATTAAAAATGTAATACGTTGAATGCTTTTCTACAACGCAGTTACATTGTTTACCAAAAATGATGAATATCAAGCCAAGGAGATTTCTTTTCTACCAAAAATACGAATTCTCAACAAAATACATGAATTTTTTAAGCAGAAAAGATTAATTTAAAATTAAAAATACAAATTTTGAAGAAAAAATGAAGTAGTTAACTTTTCGGGTAACAAATTTTACTCTGCATGAGAAAAAACAAATTTGCAATAAAATACTTAAATTTTCAAATAGGCTCTTTAATCTTTAATTCAGAATACGAATTATGAACAGAAAATGTTTTCCTTACTGAATAGGTGAAATTTCAATTCAAACGATAAAACTTCAACAAACAATAAATTTTACGTGAAACATGAGTTTTAGATGAAACATGTATCATTTAGCAGAAAAAATTAATCTTCCGCTGAAAAACAGCCGAATACTCAAACAAAAACTATTTTATTTTTTTGATAAGGAGTTAAATTTTTAACTAGAGTGGATGAATGCTCCTTTTTTATTTCAAATTTCAAATGTTTTAATTTTTAGTTTAGATTTTTCATAGAATAGTATTTTCATAGTGTTTCTTTGGAACTATTTTTAATGTAAATAAACTTAGGTGAAATAATATTAGTGTCTAAATAATTTTCTTTTTCCCATTTTATTACAATTTTGGTAATTTGAAATAAGTTAACAAATTTGAAAAGTTTTAATTTTTATTTTATAAAATTTGAAATCAGAGGAGTTTTGTGCCATGTGAGTGGTTGTTTTTATTCGGATTTCATCATTTTTCTGTCGAATTATTTTTAACTTAAGTAAATGAAAGTGATGTAGACTAATTGTGTAAATAAATCTGCTCTTTTATTTTGACGTGACGTAGCCTGTTTAAAAATTACGCAATATTTCCTTCAAGCTGCGTCATTTATAGACTACGGATTTTTATTATTTCCCTAAAGTTGAAAATTAGCCATTAGTTAAATTTTTCTAATTTAAATTAGTATACGACCAGAAAAAATTTTCGCTAACCGGAAAATTCCCGGGAAATGACCTCAATTTTTTCGTAGAATTTAGTAATGATCCTGAAATATTTTAAAATAATTCAAATGGTCATTGTAAATAATATTATAAAAAAGTATTTTTGTGTATTTCTTTATAAAAATATAAATTTTATCCAAGGTTTCTAACATATAGAATACATAATTATATATTAACGCAGTCATAACACTGTATTGTCAAAATTTATTCTTTTCTATTTTGAATGTTATTTTTTACAGATAAAGCAAATACCACGCGTCCTATCAAACAGTAAATAATAAAAAATGGATACATAATTTTTTGGCTGAAATCTTTTTATCCATTTATCTTTTGTCATATCTTGCATAGTTTGGCCGAAAAATGGAAATTTTGATTTTTCATTATTTTTTGTGTCGTCAAAATTTGAATTTTGAATTTTTCGAATAAAATCCAAAATTTATTATGATCATCTGAGAGGGCATGTAGAAATTAAATTTTTTCTTTGCTTGACGCTTTTCACAGAGAGCGAGTTTTTTTATGATTTACATCAAAAATGAGCATTCTATAAAAACTAGCTTATAGCAAATTTGTAGATTTCTTTTTAGTAAAAAGCTTTGGTTTTCAATTTCCTTCGTACGTTTTAAGTGTAAAAATATTTCATATTCAACAAAATAGTTTAATTTTCCATTAAACCAAATCTTCTACCAGAAACGGAATGTTTATTTCAAAATTTATTTTTAACAAGAAGTTTGCATTTTAAAGAAATAGTGAAATTTGCAAGTTATAAATACGTTTTTTTGAAAAGATATGAATTTGCAACAAGAAAATTATTTCTTAATAATGAAATATAAATTTGTTAACATAAGCGTTTAAATTTTCAAACTAAGCAGACGAATTTTCAATAAAAATGAAATGCAATTCGTCTTTTTGGGGTGCAAATTCAAACAATTTCGCACAAAATTTACCACTTGTTGGAAATTCATGATTTGGTGTTAAAAAGTCAACTTAAACATTTTTTTGATAAAATTAAACCATTTTTGTTTCATTTATCTTTTCAGTTTAAAAATGCATCTATTTTAGAAGAAATTACACCTTTTCGGGATAAAAATGGAACTGTTTAGTGTAAAATTCAACAATTTCGTTAAGATTCATCCTTTTAGGTTGAAAATTCAATGTTTTTTTGAAAACTCGAGTATTTCGTGGAAAGTTTACTTTTTGTTTAAAAATGCATATTTTGGTGTTGAAAAGTCAACTGAAATTTTTTTTGTTCCTAATTTAATTATATATATTCTTTAAATTTTTTCTTGAAAATAACTACTTCTTTTTATTCTTTATTTAATTTGAGAATTCATCTATTTTAGAAGAAATTTTATTTTCTTGGAAGAATTTTCAACAGTTTCAAAAGGTGTGTAAAACTTGCCTAAAACTATTTTTTTTACAGTAGGCATAGTTTTTGTTTTAATCATAAAAAATGTTTTAAAAAAAATCCTTGATTTTCCGTCAAAACTCTGAAAAAAAGAAATATTTGAAATTTGTTATTAATTTTGAAAAAATGTTGTTCGTGTGTATTTCCCATCATAACTGCCAATGGCCGACCGCAAAGTGAAAAATTGGAAGGGTGTGTTGCCTTAATCTAGTTTTTAAATCGTTTGTAAACTAATCTAACATTTTTTTGCTATCCGCAAATCAAAATTAAATATTTCAGGTTAAAATTCTTCACGATCAATAGATCACACAATTTTTTACTATATGTTTTTTAATACAGCTACCATACTTTTTCTTTCACTCGAAACTCTACCAAAAGATTTAAAAAATGTGTTCAAGAAAACAGTCTGTTATATGTAAGAATATTAAAAAGTAAAATGTTTGAAAAAGGTTACAGGGCTAGATGGTGCAACTTTTTCGACTCACTTGAAAAAGATGTTAGTTCTATAATCAAAACGCGGCTTATGAATTTTTTTCATTTTTCTCACTAGTTCGCCACTTACTTTCAATTTTAATTACATTGAGACTTTCAAACTTAAAATTTAAAAAATATATACAAAATTGTATCTAGTTCTTTGAGAATTTTACGAAAAAAATAATTTAAAGATTTATATTAATCTCACAAGCTTAAATTAATTGAGTTTCAAATTGAAAAATGTGTAATTGCTAAAATTCTCAGTTTTAAATTGTTTTTTTTTTAATTGCAAGCTTCAATAGTTAAATGCAGCTATGTAGGAAAAGGTTCAAATTTTTTTCTAAAGAAATGAATAATTTTTCATTTCCATTGGAGTATCAAATTGAAATAAAATATGAATATCTTATTAATTTCAAGTATAAAGTGTTAAAAATTAAAGCTCCTAAATTTTTTTTAACATTCATATTACGAAACTATTCGATTTTCTTTTTAAATTATGTAATTCAAATTAAATCAACTTACAAAAAAAATATTAATTATGTAAAGTCTATTTTTAAATTTGTTTAGTTTAATATAGTATAATAAATCCACTGACTGTTCTACAATTGCTTGAAATTTTCATGAATTATGATTATTTGTACGCTTTTTTTTTTAATTGAAGAAATAATAAGGAATTTACAATAATGGTCAAATTGTTGATTATCATCAGTTTTGTTTATCAAATTATTTTTTGGACCAGTGTAAACATATTATTCGTATTTCCTATGAATAATGTACATTAAGCTGGTCAAAAAATTCATTGTAACATTTTTTTTCTAATTTTCATGAACATCGCTCTGAAATTTGTTCGAATTCAGAACAAAGTCAATCAATTTTTTTTTTTTGGAAATAAATTATATTTATCGGTGGTTTTGATTTTGAGTTAATTAATCATTATTTAAGATGTGTAAAAATGATTGTTTGAAGAAATTACTATTTTTACTAACTATGTTCATTTTATTAAAGGATGATAGTTGCTGTATGTTTTTTACAAATATTTAACTTTTTGTCCACTTTTCACTCCGTGAAGTAACAATGATTACAATTTAATATGAATAGTTGTTTAAACAATTCATTA
This sequence comes from Acraspis erinacei, assembly GCA_035041075.1. Lineage (NCBI taxonomy): Eukaryota > Metazoa > Arthropoda > Insecta > Hymenoptera > Cynipidae > Acraspis > Acraspis erinacei. Next base: position 31,283,622 of record JAWWLR010000092.1, on the reverse strand, counting down.
TTGCTTAGAACTATCTTGTCCTAAGTAAATGCCAGAAAATTGCGGTTTTTCTGAAATGTTTAGGTTTGGTTTAACTTTTTAGTCAGGAACAAATGATAAATAAACATTAGAGAGAAAAATATTCTTAAAAATCTCTTTCTTTTTCGAGAATATATTTTTGTCTGGAGGGGGGGGTGGGTGCTTGAATCAACATATGTTCAATTTAAAATTTTTATTTTGCGCTTTACAACCAACTTCTTGTTTTAATTTCGAACACAAATTGTAAATTTCATTTACAGACCTAGACCTTTTTTATAAGAAAAGGGTAATTCTGTGTACTAATTGTATTGTATTCAATACAATACAAACAAATATATATACAACACAAACAATACAATTGTATGTATTCTGGAAAAGGATAACAATAATTCACCTAAATATGTGCAACACTGTTCAAAAAATGATTCTTTTTGACGAACAATTAATATTTCTTTATAAATAAAGAACGAAATGAAAATACAAAAGCGTTAAGAAAAAGCAACTTTCTGGAATTATTTTAGAAGAAAAAAGTTAGATATAATAATCAATTATTTAAATGAGCATGCTTTTTAACTTGCATTATTTATGAACAATAATAATTTGTTTAAATGTTATTCTTGCTGAATTGCATTAATTATTAACTAACCCTAAGCGAAAAGTGGCAAAATATTGGTAAGTTTCAGAAAAAGCCGTAACTTTCTGGCTCTTTTTTAAGAGAAGATGTTCTAAGGAATAATAAATAGTTTAAACAATTGATTTTCTTCCCTTTAAACACTTGATTAACTCCCTATAATTGAAAATTTGAAAAAAGTAAAAAATTACTGAAAACAGTGCCATTTTCTAGAATTATCCTTATAAAACATTCTCTACGATACTAATGGTAGATGTTAAAATACAATTTTTTTAAAATTAATTATGTATTAGCGTACTCTAAACAAAAATTGTACAAAAAGTGGGAAATCTTTGTTAAAAACGTGACTTTGAGTATGACTTTCTATCTTGATTCTAAGAGAAAATTGATAAAAAGATATTAAATTGTTTAAACAATATATTTAATAACATAATTATCAGTATAAAGTGGTATATGTATTTGAAAAGGTTTTCTGCACATTTAAAGGAAGACATAAATTAAGCAAAATTTATTATTAACTTTGATATTCCATATTATTGTTTAACTAAGAAAACTGAACCTGCAATCAATTAATCATAATTTCTTAGCCCATGCGACTTCTTTTCCTAAATGTTCTAATCTTTCAATTTTGCACTTTATACAAAGAACAGAAAATATTCTCGGATGAAACAAAAATTTGAAGTGCTAACCGCAAATGCGCATATAAAATTATGACCAACTATCAAAATCAGCTTGTCGGTTAATAATAAATTTATTTATAACTAGGGGTGCACTAGCAGGAGCATACTTCAAATAAATTAACGCACAAAATTATTGATGCAACCAAAGACTTCATTTTATTTTATTAGTAACACTAACACTCTAACAATATTATCTACCGCATACCATCTGCAGCTGGGTTTTATCAAAAACACTTTCATTTGCGTGGACATTTGACCAAGGGTAAGGAAAACTGCAGAAAACCTTTCTCAAACGCATCACGTTGCCGGAAATTACTCATCCATCCCATATACACTATATACGGTCTTATATTCACGACCATTTTGCGGCTGGGGAGGCCTAACATTCGACTCGTCTCCTTCGGCCCACTTTATTTTCCTGAATTCATTCAACTAGAAGAAACAATGAGAATGCGAATTTATAGTACTGTATAAAATTTCGAACTTATTATGGTACATAATTCCAAGAAATATAGCTTCTTACCAGATTTTTGCTAATGTAAATATCTAATTCATATATAAACCAAGTAACAGATTCTGTACAAGGCGGAAAATCTAACGAGCCTTCGTAAAAGTTAATGACGGGGTTATTTTTAGCTATAGCACTGATTAATCTAAATGGAGGTATCACTGCTTTTGAATTTGGGCATCGCACTTTATGCAAATTTTTTTCCAGTTTGTCAAAATCATGTTCAGCGAACTTGTCATCTGCCTGAAATTTGAAGATTGTGTCAATTACATAGGAGTTTGCGTAAAGACAAACCCATTTCCAGAATGTTTACAAAAAAGGGTGAAAAACTAAAACCAATTTTCTAGGACCTAGTAGGTGCACTCTTTTTTAAATTCTTATAGGATATTAGAACTAAGATAAAATATAACAATACACAAAAAAGTACAAGATTCATCGGAACCAAAGACAACAACAAAAAACAGCATTCTTAGTGCAATTTTTAAATATTTCAACTTTTGTAAAACATCGTATTCCTTAGTAAAATTTATAATTTTGTTCAATAATTTACACACAATTTTTAATTGTAGATAATTGCGCTCTACTCTTTTTTCTACTCTTGTACTAAATACCATTTTTTTTTACCAGGAAATATTAGGAATTCCAGAGATTACAGATTTTTTATTAGATTTCAAGGAATTTTTCATTGATATAAGTAATTTGAAGGGATTTGAAAAAACCTTTAATATTTTAGAATTTGTTTTCCATCTCATAATTTTTTTTATTTTCATAAATTCATTCGATTTCTTTTAAATTTATTCAAGTTATGCAAATCAAAACATTGCATATCTATCTTCTTCACTTCCACTTCAACTCTTTAGAAATTTGCGGCAGTAAACTTTTCTTTAATCTAATCATCAGAACATTTTACAAAAAAGAGTGAACGTGAAATTCGTGAAAGTGGAAAAAATATAGAAAAGATACATATTGCCTTCTTACATTCTTATTTTAGGCTCCTTCAATACAATAATTGGTTAGTATTTTGTGCAAAGAATAAATAACCATTCATTGGAAGAATGTATTTCAGCTAACTAATATGTACTTCTTACCTTGAGCGACACTTGAAATGCTGCGAGACCGCCGTTTTGTGATTGAGCTTTCTCAAATGATTTCAAATCTTTTCTATAAAAATATAGGTACATCTCCATACCCTGCTCACTGAACACAAATAAATATGTTAAATTTAATATCGAACGTTTTCTTTGTGTCAGCAACAATAAAAAATATTGTCAAGAGGGCAATTTTAACTTACTAAGGTTGAAGATATGAATGATGATCATCACTATGGCCATGCCCAGAAGCAGACTTTTTACCCGTGCGGTTAAAATAAATATTATTAAAATTATTATTATGATCTTCAGTAATGGTTGCATTAATTACTCACTAAATTTTAATTACTGAACATTTTACTACTTGAATTATAAACCAAACTTTCTGCTTACACAAGAGCAATATTGCATCATTTCACGAATGTCATAATACAAAATTACATTTTTGTTTTACATGTGAAATTTATCGATTTGAAATATTCACAAATTCTTAAGCAATGTTGCTAATTAAACAATTCCTGAACCTTCCCTGTCAATTCTTTTCAAAATAAAATCGAGAGTCTGTGGAATTATTTTTGACATTCAATAAGTAAGACAACAAGCATCAGTGTTTAAATGAACGTTTCAATTTTTTTTTAATTGAAGTAGTAAAATTTTACTGGTATAATCAGCGAAATTTAGTTAATTTAATTTTAGAGACTATCAAAAATATATGCAATACCTACCGCTTTTTGGGCCCAATGAAAAGTGGCTTTTTCAAATATATAATCCTTATGAAGAGGTCCACTACTAATCTTTGGAGGCTTTCCGGACCAATGAGGTTTTACTTCCACTGTATTATGGGAAATGTAAAAAAATTTATAAAATAAAATTATGCAGGATTAAATTCATAAATTCAAATAATAATTGCTTCTTACCAGTATGACCATATCAAAGTTCGTAAGCTTTAGTTCTTGCAAAAGAGCTTCAGGGACAGGCGTGGTTGAATTATCTGATATAACGAAAGGAGATTGATTCTTTCCTTTACAGTCTGGATATTTTTTGCCCCAGTTTTCTGCATCTTTATAACTGAATGCATCTGCAAAAAAACAGATAGTGTTAAACTTAATTGCAAGAAACTGTTACCTAAATTCCTAAGTTACTTGTCAAAATAAAATTATAAAATGTATTTAAACACTGTTTCAAACTTTGACTTACTTGCTCGCAAAATGAGACCGAAAAGAATAGTCACTGTGAGGCGTCGCTGGATTTTTACGAAATCCTGCATATTCTAAAATCATACAAAGAAAAATTATAAAAATGTATTCTCTAATTTAAATTAAAACTCTTACCTCTTCGTGGATTCACTTGGAGATACAGCTGTGAAATGAATAAATTGCAAAGTTTACTAATCGAATGTTTGTAGCTGGCAAGACAAATTGGCTCTTGAAAAAGACGACTTTATATAGGTCCATGTGCTTATATTTCCTATCTTGTTTGCTCAAAGTTGATCGTGCACGTGATTTTGTCATGAATTTAGTTCTGCATACATTTTACAAGCTCGTCGCATTTAAAATTCAGTGATATCATCAATGAATACCACTGAATTTTTGAGTGGGGGAGAACCAACAAACTACCCCCCCCCCGGAGGAAAAACACACATTGACTTTATCCTTCACATTCTTCGTGAAAGAATCTTTCTATTGCGTACATTTTTCAATGCAAATTAACCATTTTTCATGCGCAAATAATCTCATATTGGAATTGTTTGCAAATGTTTTTTTCATACACTTAAAATGTTTGTAATTAGAGATGCTTTAAATATATCAATTGAAAATTTAATAATATTTGACTAAGACCGCATAAAAGAATAGTTTTCTTTTTATTTTGTAGGTTTTAAAATAATTTTGGAATACATGGACCTATCAGACATAAATCATCTTCCACCCACCAGTAGTCTAATTGTCTATTACACAAGTTCCAGTACAAAATGTTTTCTACGCAAAATATTTCCTACACAGAATTGAATGCTGTTATAATTTTTCTTAACAAAGGATTTTCTATACAGAATATTTCCTACAGAAAATTAAATAGTTATATTTTATTATGAAGATATTGTAAGAATATTTTACCTAAAAATGTTATGCCAATCAAAAATAGTAGGTGTGAAAATAACAATTTTCCTAAAAATGAAAAGAAAAAAACTCTCATAAAAAAGAGAAGAAAAACATTATTTTTTAGACAAGACATATAAACGAAGAAAGAAAAATGAGAAGGATACAACCCAGTCCCCTTCCTTCTATTTTTGTTTATTTCTTTCGTATTTTTTTATTATTACCCAATTCATATAATTAAAAATAAACAACCTTCTTGAAGTGAAAATGGCAAATTTTTTATCTTTGAATAATAAAAAAGCTATCTTAATCCTACGCTAATTAAAACTAAAGCCAAAGAGATTTAATGTCTACCAAAAATACGAATTCTCAACAAAATACCTGAATTTTTTCAGCAGAAAAGAATAATTTAAAAATATAAATATAAATTTTGAATAAGAAATGGAATAGTTAACTTTTCGGATACCAAATTTAATTCTACACAAGAAAAAAAAAAACAAATTTACAATTAACTAATTAAATTTGCAAAAACGCTCTTTAATTTTCAACTAAGAATAAGAATTGGGAACAGAAAATGTTTTTCCTAATTGAATAGGTGAAACAATTATTATTGCAACTAAAGAATATTTTATAATTCGAAATAAAAAACTAATGAATTTAACAAAAACAAAGACGAATTGTCAACAAATATGTAGTGAAATACTCAATCAAACGAGAATAATTGTTTAACCAGCGGTTGCATTTTTAAATAGAGAGGATAAATGTTTAACCAAAAAGATTAATTTTTCACCCAAAAAGACCAATTTTCTACAAAATACTTAAATGTTTTAGTAGAAAAGATTAATTTTTAAATAAAAATATATATCTTGAACGAAAAAATAGAATAGTTAACATTTTGAATAACAAATTTAATTCTGCACGAAAAAAGACATATTTCTCACAAAGTATTGAAATTTTCCAAAAACTTTTTTAATTTTCTACTCAGAATATGAACTTTGAAAAGAAAAATTACTTTCTAACTGAATGCGTGAATTGTTTTTCTTTTACAAAGGAAAAATTATTAACAAACTTCAGCAATTTTCCTTCATTTACTTTAACTTAGAACTAAAAAGAATGAATTTTAAACCCAAAAGTTGATTTTTGAACTGAAAAATGTAAATTTTCAATTAAAAGTTGAATAGTTAAATTTACAGTTAAAAAATTAAAGTGGGACGATGGTCGTGGGAGCTAAAGCATAGGCTTTGGACCCACTCTGTCGGCTTGCGGGTTCGATTCCCACCTCGCACTCTGGAAGAGCCTCGGTGGCCCATGTGGTGAAAACTAGCCTAGCAAGGGAGTTGTTCACCTCCAGAGAGTCGTGGGACCGGTACCTCTAGAGAAAAAGATTTTGTAAGTACTTAAGGCTGTTGCTCTTGGTGGTTCAGAACCCACTTCAAACTGTAGGCCCTCCTCCCACCACAAAGTAAGTGTGTGGACGGTGTCTGCAGGAATAGGGCAGAAGGTGCAAGAAAAATATAAACCCTTGGGGGACACATTAAAAGCTTCCATTCCAGAAAGGACAATAAATATCTTCCTTATAGCCTTCTTGTGCAAATTCTTCGATTTCAGAAAATTAGTATTATTTGCCTAAACAAATTAAATAAACAAATTGACTATTTTGCCATTTTTCAAGAAATGGATTTCGTTTTTTCAGAGAAATAAATTCCTAATGCCTTACTAGTAGCTCTCTAGTTATTTTTTATAATACTAAACGATTAGTAATTTTTGTTAAAAAATGTGATAAGCAAAGGCATAATTTGGCCATGTTTTAATAGATAAATATAGTATCATTAACACAATGAATTAAATCTGTATAACCAATGGACGACAGATACCTCTTTTTTAAAGTGATGCGTTATCAAAAGAGATATATATTCGACGAAAAAAAATATAAACTTAGATAGACAAGTTAAATTTATTTTCATTTGTTTAAATAAATTGTATATATTTTCAACAAATTACGGTTATTGTAAAAATAAAAAATCTTTATCGAAAGAGTGTCCAGTCTACAATTACCATTTAAGAAATGAGCAAAATAAATCCAGAAAAATGTTATTAACAATAACTATGATAAAAATTCAAATTTCACCATACCGTTCAAGCAGTATTTAGTCTTTAGTCTTCAGTCTTTAAATTGGTATAAATTTTCTTAATTTGTGTGTGTTGCATAACCGGAAGATAAAGTTTTGACATGGTTCTCAATAAACACTGATGTTTCTATTGCGTAGAATATTACTTTTTGTCTTTCATAATTTTAACAATGTCATAAATCTCAATATCTTAGAAGAATTAATAAGATAGCGATAATGCTGACGTAAAGTGAAACATTTTTAGCAATATCAGTTAGTTACAATCTTATAGAAATTATTCAAGAGTAGATGCTTTTATTTGAAAAAAATGTGGACGCTAATTGCTATTTTGTGTTTCATATTAGCGATTTACCCCAATCCTATTGGTAAATATAATATCTGTGATTTAAATTATAATTTGAATTGCAGTATATTTATTTCTTATTTGAAATTGTTAAAGTGAGCATTACTCTTTTTTAAATTTTAGAATGTATCTACAAAAAATCCTGCACGATTTTTCGGCTTATAGGAATTTATTTTCCAAAACTGAATTTTCAAAAACAAATTTGCAAATAGACGCCATCTCATATTAAAAAATGGTTAAAAGAAATTCTTTAGGTCTTTTCAAAAGCTGTAATAATTTCTCTTTCAGACTTGTTTTCGCGCAGAATTTTTGTTTCCTAATTTTTTCTTAGCCTTTTTCGTTATTCCGGAAAAAAATATTTTTATTTTTAATCTAGTTTTTCACGAATCCAACAAAAACTACACTCTTATTAAAAAGTGACTATGAAAAATGTATAGATCTTTTTTAGAATCACAACTTTTGTTTTTACATTCTCTGGACTTTTTTTATATCGTGCGCTATTTAGTTTTAAATTGGGATTTTTGTTTTATTTCTAAAATTTTAGAAATGCTATAACTCTGAAAATTTATTTTATCGAAAAAGTTCTTACGATAAATTGGTTGGCTTTTTAATTAATACAAATGGCCGTATATAAAATTTTATATTTTAAAAAATGGTGCCAACCATTTTTAAAATGCTCTGACTGTTTTCATTTTTATCCACAATTGCTGGTTAGCGAAATTACGTTCAGGAAACAGATAATGGCTGATTTGAATAAAATCAAATTTTAAAAAAAGCTGATAATATTTCTAAATGAATTTTCGATCCCGATTTTTGAATTTAGTTTTCAGTTTTATTTAAATTAACAAATATGATGAAAAAATGGCAATTTTTCTAGTTGACGTGCCCGGTGCTGGTTAATAACAGGAAAATTGTTGGAATCACCTAAGTTGCATAGAGGAACATTAGTTAAATATTTTCCAATATTATACAATAAACAAAACAAAAATGATAAAAAAATTATTTTGTTGAAAAAATATTTTCTACCGTTTTCCATAATTATAAGTTTTTTTTACGTTTTATTTTAAGAAATTTGAATGGAAACAATATTATATTTAAAATATTTTTTCCTAAGATTATAATTGCTTATATTATAAAAAAATTTAATGAACAAATGCATAAATCAGGAATTTTTCGAGAAAAAAATTCGTTTTTTTCTATTTCATCTTTTTTTTAATTAGGAATTTTCTGATAATTGCAGCGAAATTTATAATTTTTTTATTAATCTTATGATTTTTTTTAAACAAATACATTATTCGGGCATTTTTCGGCAGAAAAATTCGATTTTTTCAACGCCTGTCTTTTTATTGGGGAAACTCATGAAAATTTCAACACCATTCTGTATAAGCTGATAAATTTTATATTTTCTTTAAACAAAGTTAATAAACAAATGCATTAATCAGGCATTTGTCGAGAAACAAATTAGTTTTTTTCTATTTCTACTTTTTTAATTGGAAACTTCATGATAACCTCAGAAAAATTCATAATTTTTGGATCACTTTTATGATTTTTTAAACAAATTTAATAAACAAATGCATTATTGGGGCATCTGTCGACGGAAAAATTCTTTTTTTTCTATGTCATTTAATTGGAATCTTCATAATGAATTCTGGAAAAAAGAATTGTTCTGCCGACAGATGTCATAATAATGCATTTGATTATTAAATTTGTTTAAAAAAAAATAAAATTGATCCAAAAATTATGAATTTATCTGAAGTTACCATGAAGTTCCTAATTTAAAAAGTTGACATTGAAAAAAACGAATTTTTCTGTAGCCAAATGCCTGATTAATGCATTTGTTTAAAAAAATTATAAAATTGTTCAAAGAATTATGAATTTTGCCGAAGCTATCATGAAGTACCCAAATTAAAAATTTGACATCGTAACAAACGAAATATTATCATATCAAATATATCATATTGTTTTTATCTAAATTTCTTGCAATATAAATTAAAAATCGTAAAATTATGTTAAATTGTAGAAATCATTCTTTCAACAAATAATGCGCTAATAAATGCTTTATTTATTATATAATATTGAAAGATCTTTAAATAAGGTTACGCTATGATACTTGGCGATTTTAACCATTTTCCTGGCATTGACAAGCACTGGGAACGTTTAACAGAAAAAATGGCTATTTTTGCGTCATATACCGGGATATCCCATTTGATTCTATTTATCTCCCAGGTTATCCCAATGCTATCCTAGGGATAACACGTCGGATATCCCACAAGGCGGAAATTTGGATATCCCAAGGTTATCCCCAGGATATCCCTGGGACATTTCTGGGATATTTAAATGACCCAAGTAGGATATAGAAAATCAATTCATATCCTACTTGGGACATGTGAATATCCCGGAAGTGTCCCAGGGATATCCTGGATGTCCTGGGGATTACCCTGGGATATCCAAATTTCCGCATTGTGGGATATCCGACGGGTGATCCCTGGGATATCTTTGGGACAACCTGGGAGATAAATGGGATCCAATGGGATATCCCGGTATATCCTATTGCTGTGAGGGTACAATGACGTCCAATACTCATTCATCCGGAGCTATTTTGCAGCGAATTTTTTCACCAATTTCCAGATAAACGTATTACAGATACTATGCAGATTATCATTAGACATAATACCACAGAATAATGAACTTTTGGCATATTTTAATGAGATCGAATGCTCGGAGTTGTCAATTTGAATCATACATACCTTTAGTGGATGAATCCACTTTGTTGCATTGCAAATCGCCAAATAAAGTTGATATTGTGAACTTGTTCGATGACACGCAATGAGCTCCCTCTGCCATCTGAAACGAATGCAGAGGATTTTTCGGTTTTCCGATTACTGTGCAGCGCTAGAGAAAATGAAATCCTCTGTTTCTTGTTGCAGAGTTAAGTTCATATTCCGAATCCGTAATCAATGGCGAAAGAAAGCATCGACCCGATATTGACCTGAATAGTCCTCCAGCCGATTCTCCTCCTCGTGAGAGGTCCAGGTCCCCACTTCGTGCCCGGACCAGGTCTCCTACTAGGCGTTCTCCTCCTCCCAGGGTCATAGCAGCACCATTCAGGCTTCCTGCTCCCGACGGACTGGGATGTGGACTTGAACAACTCAGATTTATTCGGATGATTCCCAATAACAATCGTAGCCGGACATTCGAACTTCGAAGATATACTTTGCCTGTCAATAAATCACTTCAAATTAAAACAGGAAGAAATACGTATGTGCCTTTGCAAACTCAAGAACAAATCGTATTGTCAACTCACGATGGTGACGCCTTTGCGATATTGGAGTCTTCAGATGTTATTGCTGGAATATATAAAGTTATTAGATCCGCCATAAGACGCGTGAAAATAAACATCGGAAGCGGCAATGTTACCCGATTGAGCCCAGAAGAAATCGCTGAAACTCCAGTGGGGGTCCGACGACCAATCACGTTCTACTATAAAGTACTTAATGTAAACCCACACTGATCTACGCCATTAATTAAACAAAATGTAAATCTAAAATGAAATGATTGCACTCTAAATCCGAATAAAGATGTCATACGTCAGAAATCAGCAGGTTATGGATTTCGTGGCTGTAATCATTCATCAATGCCAGAGCTGGAATTTTTAATTCTTATTTAATTAATCTATTTTGTTAAGGATTAAAATGCTTTGTTCAAAATTCGCCTTTTCTTAGTGAATTCAATTGTTTTTTATTTAAAATTCAAATCTTTTTTATTTGAAATTAAAGTGATCAAATTTTACTTCCAGATCCCATATTTTTTAGTGAAAATGCAGCTGCTTGGTTAAAAGTTAAACTACTTATTTAATAGCACTGTTTTTTACTAAAAGTGTAACTGTTTTGTGGAAAATTAGTCATTTATGGTAGGAAATTAATGTTCTTGATAGAAAATTCAAATATTTAGTTTAAAATTTATATTTTTAAATAAAATGTTGATCTCTTTTTGTTAGAAGCACAACTGGTTATCGATCATCGATTCTAGTTCTATTATTAAATGATCTAAGATTAAATAGGATTAATATTATTTTTCAATTCAAAATTGTTTAATAAATATAGATTCGAGCTTAACATAAATTATTATGCATTTAAATTAATTTAAAATTTAACAAAGTAATATTAATCCACGGAAACTTAAATTGTTTGGGACTATGTGAATCGTTCAGTTTCTCGAAGTGCTTCGAATCTGAAATTTACTGCAATGTTCGATTCAAGCGGGAAAAAGGCGTCACTAAAGTTTGGAACCGAAGGGTCTGGCTAAGCCACCGAACGCGGGCTTCGGCTGAGACTAGAGGATAATTGAGCTCAAATCCATAAG
>JAWWLR010000092.1:31253118-31264011 GCA_035041075.1 Acraspis erinacei | reverse complement strand
AGTTTTTTTTTATTGATAATTTTTTCTGCTTTTTTATAATTTTTAAAATTTAGGACCAGAGCGACCTTTCTTAGTGCTTCTTATTAATTATACCATATTTTCAATTCGATGTGGCGCTTCGTGTAAAAATGAGCTAGTGAATAAAAAAAGTTTCTGTAAGGTAGGAATCTGGTGACGTGACCCACTCGTCACGTAGCCTTAAGGCCATGTAACGAGTGTAACAGCTGATCAAGGCAGATCTGAGATCAATATTTCTTCACAAAGATTTAAAAATAAAAGCTTAGATGATGCGGAACAAATTTTCGGCAAGAAGTTTGACTTCTATCTTTCTCTGTCGGTAATTATGCAATCTTTATTACCGACAGATCCATAGAAGTTCAAAGTTGTCTACTCGCTGCGCTATAGTGTTGCTCTGAAACAGCTGATACGTATGTCAGACAAACTGCATTTATTTCAAATTGAAGTGAACACATTAGATTATGTATTATTTGTGTATAATGTTCATGAGCGATTTTTGTTGTCTAGCTCCACTATAGTAAATATATAAACCTCGTAACGAGCCCTTTTGAGAACATTAAAAATTGCTTGCAGTGTTCTACAGCGCGGTCGGTACTTCTGCAAATTATTAATTAAAAAATTTTTTTTCACAATTCTAATTATTGAGGACTAGACACATTCCTACGTGCCCTCTAATTATCGTGCCAAATTTTCAACGCGATATCTCATTCCGTGTGGACGTAAGTTGGGAAAGAAAAGTACCAGTATAGCTTCCACTTTTCCTTTCATCGAAAATATATATTTTTTTTTTCATAATTTCCACCGGAACAATACAGACCCATCCACTTAATCGCCTCCTCCTCCATTTGCCAAACTTTCAGAAGGATACCTTATGTTGTTTAGACGTAAGTTGGAAAAGATAAATTGAGGACCATGTTTGGTCATGTGACCCTCTCGTCACATGGCCTTAAGAGCCAAATACTTGTTTAAAGCTGATTTTAGCAGTCAGGTAATTATTCTCTATCACGCCGGTGTTTCTGTTTCAGACATGCAGCGCAAGTGGATTTCCTCAAGCTGCTCTCTACTGGTTGAAGGATGGTCAGCCATTACGAACAGGCGCCCGCATAAGAATAGTTTCCCGGGAACGTATTTCCGTGACGTCAGTTGCACGCGAAGACCAAGGGATGTACCAATGTTTTGTCAGAAACGAACACGAGATGGCGCAGGGAATTGCGGAATTACGCCTGGGCGGTACGTTCTATCAAGTTATTTAAAATTTAAAAGTCCAGGATCTTCAGGATGGACTTGCAGACTTTTCATTGATTTTTCACGAGAACAGGGAAATAATAGGGGTGTAAATTCTTTCATATAAATTATGGATGAAAAGACCATTTCTCATGCCTGTGAAGCGAACCTGAATTTTCCATTTTAATTTTAAAGGCATGTAACGGCCTTTATATATATGAAACGATCTTGGATACTAATGGGTTCTCGTGAGTCCATTAGCGTATTTTGAAGAGATTGATGACATATAATCACTTTGTGAAGCTCTTCGCCTCGGGTGATTGCTCGAGAGATTGATCGGCGAGCTGTATCGGAATGGTGTTGCGGAACGAACGTGTTGCGTGTAGCTAGAATTTTTAATTGAACATACAACTCTTAAGATTCCTAAGATATAAACTTCGAAAAGTATTACATTTCCAAAAAATATTTTAATTTATAATCAGGATAGATTTTCTATCAAAAGAGGTAAAATTTCAATGCAAAAATACGAATTTTCAAGAAAGCAAAATTAATTTTTTACGAACAGTTGCACTAATAACCAAATAGTTTAATTTTTAAGCAAACTACAAAAATTGTCAATAAAATAGTTGAATATTTAACCAATTATTTAAGTTTTCAAGCCAAAAAGACGATGTTTTGAGAAAACAGTTGAGTTTTCAATCCGAAAAGTTCAATTTTCACCAAAATCAGAAAAGCTCAATTTCCAGCAACAATATAGTTAAAATCTTGGGCACGAAAGAAGAATTCAACCAATTAGATGAATTTTTAGCAAATAGATTCACTTTCTACAAAAAAACGAATTTTCAACAAAAAAGTCAAATTTTCAAGCTAAAAGTTAAAAATTTTTTAAAAAGAAATTTACTTTTAAATCGAGCAAGAAGAGTTTTAAACAAGAAATTTAATTTTGAATAAAAATTTGAATTTTTAACCAAATAGTTAAATTTTCAACTGAAAACGAGAAGTTTTTAAGCAAAAATGGCATACTTAAATTTTCAAATAAAAAAATAATGTTCAATAGGAATTAACGAATTTGCAACAAATTTAACTGGATCGGAAAATGCTACTTTTTAACAGGGATCAATTTTGAAACTTAAAGGACGATATATCTAATGAAGAGTTGAATTTTCAACTAGAAAAGATCAATTTATATTTTAAAAAGAAGAGAATTAAAAAAATTAATTTACAAAAAATGAGTTCAACTTTAAACAAACCAGTTGAACTGTTAACCAAAAAGATACATTTTTAATAAAAAGGTTAATTTCCAATCAAATAAGGTAAACATTTAAGTCAAAAATAAAAATTTTCTACAAAAAGTTTAATTTTTAACTAGAAAAAATCAATTTTCAAATAGAAAAAATTAATTTTCAACTAAAAATATTAATTTTCAACCAAAAGCGATGTAGTTTATTTTCACATTGAAAAAAACGAATTTCTAACCAAACAAAAATAATCATTTTTACCCAAAAATATTACTTCTCTACCGAGAAGATTACAATCATCAATGAAATTGAGGGATTTTTTATTAAATGCTTCAATTCTCAAATCATAAAATATAAGTTTTTAACGGAAAATGAAATGGTTCAATTTTCAGATCAAAAATGAATTTTTAACAATAAAAAATAAATAGATGAATTTTGAACCCAAAATATTTGTTCATGTTTTTTAAAGAAAGATATTAATTTTATCTTAAGTAATAAAATTTTCAAAACTAATTGTTTCGATTTCAACCAAATAGTTCATTTTTCAACCAAAAATATAAATTTTCAATCAAGAAAAATCAATTATCAAGCCAAAAGACAAATTTTATAAGAAAAAGTTTAAATTTACAACCAAAAAATATGAATTTTTATGCAAACAGTGGAATTTTTAAGTAGAAAACTCAATTTCCAAATAAAACTATTAATTTTCAAACAAGAATGGAATATTTCAATTAAACAATTAGTTTTCAATCAAAAGAAAACTAATTTTAACGAAGAAGGTTAATATCTACAAAAGAACGAACTTTTAATCAAATATAGGAGTTTTTAAAGAAATAATTGAATTCTTGACTTATAAAGGATCAGCTTTGAACCAAAAAATGGAATAGAAAAATTTTCAGATAAAAAAGTTCATTTTTTACAATAAAAACTAATCTACAGTCAACGGGGTCAAACAAAAAAAAATAATTTTTAACTAAGCTGTTTGACTTTAAACAATATAGTTAAGTTTCCAACCAAAAAGATTCATTTTTACTAAATATTTATATTTTTAAATAAAAAGTTGAATTTTCCACCGAGGAGATTTTTGTTCTACCAAAAAATACGAATAAACTCATTTTTAAATAAATTGTTTTATTTTCAACCAAATATTTGTTTTTCTAACCATAAATCTGAATTTTCAATCAAGGAAGATCAATTAGCAAGCTAAGAAGACAAATATTTTAAAAACCAGTTTAATTTTCAATCAAAACATGAATTTTTGTACAAATAGTTGAATTTTCAAGTAGAAAAATAAATTTCCAAATAAAAATATTAATTTTTAACCAAGAATGGAATAGTTCACTTACAGTTAAAAAATTAATTTCCAGATAGAAAAAAAAAAATTTTAGCCAAGAAAATTTTACTACTAAAAAATTACTAAAAACACAAAATTTGAAACAAAATACAGAAATTTTTTTATAAAATAGTTGAATTCTCAATTTTTAAAGGGTCAATTCTGTACCGAAAATGGAATAGTTAAATTCTACTTATAAAAAGTAGATTTTCAACACAAAAGTCGAACCTGCAAGCAAACAAGTTAAACCAAAAAATGAATTTTTAACAAAGTTGTTCAACTTTGAACAAATTAGTTAAATTTCTAACCAAACAATTATTTTTTTATCAAATATTTAAATTTTTAAACATAAAGTTAAATTTTCCCATGCGGGGATTCATGTTTTTACAAAGAAAGACGAATTTCCAATTAATAAGTATAAATTTTCAACCTAATGGTTAAATTTTGAATTAAATTACTAAATGTTTTACCGAAAAGTGAATAATTAGTTTTTCTTTTTAAAGGATTAAGTTTTAACGAAATAGTTTATATTTAAACTAAATATGGTAATTTGTGACAAAAAATACTTTTGATCAGAATAGTCGAGTTTTCAATAAAACAGTTGCATTTGGAACCAAATAGTACAATCATTAACCAAACAAGATAAATTCTCAACCAAAAATATACCATTAAACTTTTCATACAAAAAAACTAAATTTTGAGCCAAAAATGCTTTATTTCTATTAATATTATTCCATTAAGCCATTCTCCTTCTAGGGTAAGCGTGAATTTTATTATTGGATTTTATTCATTCAGTTCACATTGAAAGGGGAGTTTTCTTGAAAACAAGGTAAAAATTACTCATTCTTTAAAAAGCGGCAAAAGAGGGGAAAGTATATTTATGATCGGCCTATAAATTTAAACCTCCTACTTCTGCATTTATAAAGTTTATTGATCAAAGGAATTGCCTTTTTTCTATGAATATTTCAGTTCCTTTAAGCCCCATCTTACAATCTTCAACAGATCAAAGAATAATATTCTAGAGATTTAAGTATGTCAAGAAGGCCAGAGGTTAAATTTCGCTGAAAAAAAATCTGAGGTACAAGACGTGGGTATTATTCAGAATAGCAGAAGATTTTCGCAGAGAGTATAAGATTTCAGCCAAGATTAATTTTACATTGAAATACTCGGCAGGAGATCTTTTTCAATATTTCTGCTTTTTTGCAAGCTTCTATATTTTTACGGTATAATTAAAAATGTTCTAGACAAGCAGTAAATTCTTATTGCGGTGAAATTATTTTCTCTCAAATTAATTTCCTTGGCGAGAGAAATCCGCATCTTTAGAATTGAAGAGAAGTCTTGTTTCGACCTAGAGAGAATTTTTACCGCAATCTTCTCATTTTCTTCAAATAATCTCGTTCTCTCTATTCTGCATTTAATACTATTTTGCGAATGACTCGACGCTCGCTGTGATTACAAGGGGAAATTTCATTATGACGTTTAGATTTTTACGCTCAGTGAGCCTGAAAAGGAATTTTAAATCCTTTCATGTTTAACGAAACAACAAGAAAAGGCTGAATTTTCAATTAAAAATATCAATTTTCCACCGAAAATGTTAAAAAAATTATAATTTTCCGTCAAAAATAAAACGAGCATTAGAACTTAAAAACGAATTATCGCCAAAACAGTTACATTTTCAATCTAATATTTTGAATAAAAAAATATGAATTTGAAATTTAGAGGTCAATTTTCAACCGAGACAAGTCTGGACCAGAAATGGGTAGAAAAGACCAATTTTTAATTAACAATATCAATTTTGAACAAAAAATGGAGGAATTACATTTTCAGTTGGAACAAAAAATTATTTTCAACCAAAAATGAAACGAATCTCTAACTAAGGAGTATAATTCAAAAATTTAATTGTTGAGAAAACAAAACGAATTTTGCAACTGGAAAGACGAATCGTCAACAAAATAGGTAACTTTTCACCAAATAGTTAAATTTTCGAATATAAAAACTTGAAAATGCGAATTTTCTGCCAAATAGTTGAATTCTCGACTCATAGTGAACAATATTTTCACCTGAAATGGAAGAATTAAGTTGTCAATTAAAAAAATTAATTCTCAACCAAAAATAAAACGAATTTTGAAACTTAAAAATCGAATTATCTGCAAAACAGTTCAATTTTGAACACAATATATGTTTTTTTTTAACAATTCTTAATTTTCTACCACATAGTTCAATTTTCTAATAGTTTCTTTTTTAACTAAATAGTCGAATTTTTAACAAAAAAATATAAATTTTCAATAAAAAGGTTAACTTTTTTATATTTAAATTCTAGATTTAGTTTTAGATTTTTACAACTAGAAAATACTAGAAAAACGTAGAAAATACCAATTTTTAATTTAAAAATATCAATTTTCAACCAAAAATGGAAGATTTACATTGTTTGCTAAAAGAAAATAATTTTAAAATACAAAAAATTCCACCAAGGACCTTAATGATTTTTGAAACTGAAGATACAAATTATTTCAGAAAAATCAAATTTTCAACCAAAAAATATTTGTTTTTAACAGTAAAGTGAAATTTTTTACTAAATAGTTCAATTTGTAATAAAAAGCATACATTTTTTATGAATACGTCTATTTTTAACCCAAAAACATGAATTTTCTACCAAATAGTTTAAGTCTTAACTTATGAAGAACAATATTTTCACCAAAAAATGGGATAGAAGCTTTCAGGTAAAAAATGAAATTTTAACCAAAGAAAGAATTTTGAAACTGAAAAGAGAATTTATCTACAAAAGAGTTGAATTTCTAATTTAAAAAATACGTTTTTTTAACAAAAAAGTAAATTTCTTATATGGGTAAATTTTCAACCAAGAAACTGAATTTGCAACAAAATATTAAAATCTTATAATATTTTAGATTCAGATTTTTCAGATTCCTAATTTAGGTTTAGATTCTTACGTTTAGCAACCCTGGAAGGGATTTTTAAATTCCCTGAAGTTTAAGGAAACAACAAGAAATGGTTCAATTTTCTATTAAAAATTGTATTGTTACATTTTCAATTCAAAAACAAATTATCGTGAATTTTAAACTGAAAAGAAGAATTATCTACTAAGGAGTTGAATCTTCAACCCGTAAATATTGTTTAAAACAAAATTTTCTTCAAAATAGGTTTATTTTAAATAAAATGTTTCAATGCTCAACCAGAAATATAAATTTTCAATAAAAAGGTTAATTTTTAACTAAGTTATAATGAATTGTTAAATAAGAGTTAATAATCTTAAACCAAAACTAGAATAGGTACATTTTCAGTTACAAAAAAATTCTTAGTCAGAAAAAAAGAATTTTCAATAAAAAGATTCGCTTTCCATCCACAAGAATAATATTCTAGCAAAAACACGAATTTTCAACAAAATACATAAATTTCGAAGCCAAGGATGCGAATTACCTAAAGAAAAGTTGTATTTTCAACAAACATATATTGTTTTTAATTCAAAATTTAAAAATCTTCCAAATAGTTTAGTTATTAAATTAATAGTTCAATTTTTAACCAAGTAGTTCAATTTTTCAAAAACGAAACAAAAACTTTCAGTCAATTATTTTATTTTTGAACCAGAGAAGATCAGTTTTCAATTAAAAATATAAATTTTTTACCAAAAATAGAACAGTTACATTTTCAGAGAAAAAAATAATTCCCAGCCAAAACAGCGAATTTCATTTTCATTCATTTTCCAGAAAAGGAGATATTAATCTTCTGATTTTGTTTTTGTTTTACTAAAAATTAACCTGTTCCAGTTGAATTTTCATCATCTTAGTTAAAAATACTTCTTTTTTGTTAAAAATTCCACTGCTTGGTTGAACATTTTTTTGATTATTTTGAGCATTTAACTATTTTCTTGAAAATTCGTCTCTTTTGTTTCGAAAACTAATTCCTTAACTCAAAAGGAATCTATTCCATTTTTGGTTAAAAATTAATATTTTCTAGTTGAAAATTTTTCCTTGTTAATTGAAATTTTATCTTTTTTCGTACAAATTTTTATCTTTTTTGGTTAAAAATTCAACTACTTTATTGAGAATTAATCTTTTTTTGGTTAAAGGTTCAAATATTTCTTTGAATTATTATGTTCTTGAATAAAAGACAATATCTTGTCCAATTTCAATTACTACCTATTTGTTTGAAAGTTGAACTAGTTTGACAGAAATTTATTTTTTGTATGCAAATTTAAAAATTTCAGTTCAAACTTTATCGGTTTGCTTGAAAATTAAACTTTTTTTATGTCATTTTTTAGATTGAAGATTCATCATTTTAGTTGAAAACTCATTTGTTTATTCAATATTCAATTATTGCGTGGAAAATTTACTTTTCTACAAAATTTAATTTTTTTAACTGAAAATGAAAGTTTTCGAGTCCAAGAGTTTATGGGTTGAGAATTCACCTATTTTGGTAGAAAATGTAACTATTTTTTTGAAAATTCAACTATTTTTCTAAAGTCAGATTTTTTGTTTGATAGTTTTACTATTATTGCCTAATTTATAGTTCTTGCATAAAATTAAATTTTTTGATTACAGCTCTCTTCTCAAATATTCGTCTTTTTTGTTTAAAAATTTAAGTATTTGCTTAACAATCTAGCTCTTTTGATGAAAATTCTTATTTTTGTTAAAAATGGAGCTGTTTGGTTAAACACTAATCTTTTTCGGTTAAACAATTTTAGGCGTTTGGTTGAAAGTTTTTCTTATTTTCAAAAAGATTAATTTTTTTGGATAAAAATTAAACTGTTTGGTTGAAAATTTATGTATTTTTATTAAAACTCGACTTTTTGTTTGAAATTTTTTATTGAAATTTCATCTCTTTGGTTGAGGATTCATCCGTTCTAGATAAAAATGTACCTATTTGATTGAAAATTTTTTTATTTGGCTGAATTCAATCGTCTACAATGAAAAATCGTCTTCTTGGTTAAAAATTTAATTTAAAAGTTGAAAACTCATCTCCTATGTTAAAAATGTCTTTTTTAAAATTATTTTTTAATTAAAAACTGAATCGTAACTTTTTTTGTTGAAAATTTAACTTTTTTATTTAACAATTCAGCTATTTGGTTAAAAATTGATATATTTCAGTTGAAAAATCAACTATTTTTTGAAAATTTAACGTTTTCTAAAATACTTTCTTTTAGTACGAGCAAAACTTACAAAGAAATCTAAAAACTCGGTACAAAATACTTAAATTATCAACAAGAAATATTAATTTTTAATAAAAACTTATATTTTCAACCCAAAAATATGATTTTTCTACCAAATTGTTGAATTCTCAACTTGAAAGGAGTAATATTTTTACCAAAAATGGAATAAAAACATTTTCAGTTTACAAAATTAACGGACAAAGAAAATAAAGCGAATTTGGAAACTGAAAAATCGAATTACCTACAAAAAACTTTTTTTTTAACCAAAATGTAATGTTGAACCAGATCTTTCAATTTTTAAATTAACAGTTTACTTTTTAAATAAATAGTTCATTTTTCAACCGAACACGTGAATTTGCAATTAGGCGGACAATTTTCATCCAAGAAAGATCAATTTTCAACTTATAGTAAAATTTGCAACTATTTTTAATTTAGATTCAGATTGTTTAGATATAGTTTTAGATATTTATAACTATAAAATACTAGAAGAAAGTGCAAAAAATGAATTTTTAATTAAAAATATAAATTTTCAACCAAAAATGGAATAGTTATATTTTCAGATGAAAAAGAAAATTCCAACCAAACACAATCCGAATTTTTAACCAAGAAGATTATGTGCCTACTAAGAAAACTAATGTGTTAACAAAAAAGACAAATCTTCAAAAAAAAAAGAAATGAATTTTGAAACTGAAAAGACGAATTATCAACAAAAATGTTAAATTTTCAACCCAAAAATATATTTTTTCACAAAATAGTTAATTTTTTCGTGATTATAAATTTAATTTGAAAGTTAAAAATTCATCTCCTTTGTGAAAAATGTATTTTTTTCTTTGAAAATTAATTTTTTAATTTTAATTTAATTTAAGTTGGTTGAAAATATATGTATTTTATTTAAAAATTAAAGTATTTGGTTAAAAATTTATATTTTTTGTTTGAAACATCAACTATTTTCTGAAAATTTAACTTTTTCTAAAGGTTTAAAAAAGCTTTTTCTAAGCCTAGAAGAACTCTGAAGAAATCTGAAAAAATTTTTTATACTAATTAAAGTTTTTTTAAATTCGAAAGATATCCCAGGGATTACAATTCATTAGCGTAAAAAAAATATATTCCTTTATTTGAAAAGTAGACTTTATTTGATTTCCACATCAATTGGAATCATTATAATCTCGAAAAATAAGGCTCTGTGCAAATGTAAATAGTGTCAATGGAATCTGCGTGGAAAAGAGGAATTTTCTTGAAATTTTAGTGGCTCTGTGGATTAGCTCGCTCGCTGGTGCAATGTCAATTTTAAAACAGCAATTTACACAGCTATGCGGGAGGAATGCTGGAAGAATGTGGGACGTTGACTTTTCCCTGGTTCGGATTCCACCGAGAATGTGTGCGTACTCTCGTATTCTCGAGTACGATTCCATCATCATTTTACTTCATTAACAAATTTTTATAATTTATTCATAGTTATCGGAATCCCGTTTTTATTGATAAAAGTTTCATAAACCATTTAGGGATAGGACTAATATTCATTTAATATTAGGGAACGCCAATGGAATAATGAGTTAAAACTTTTTGATACTAGTATGAGAATACTATTAAATAAATTCTTTGGAAATTTTTTTGGAAATAATAATGAAATTTAATAATTAACTTCATCCATTTTTTCCATTTTTTAAGTATTCTTAGTTTTTTCTTTGATTTCAAGAAAGTTCGTCTTTTCCTAGTTTTTTGGAATATAAATGAACTTAATTTATTATTAGAAGCCAATTAATTTTTCAGAAATAAAAATTAGACTATTTGAATGACAGTTTACTTATTTTGTCAAAAAATCGATTGTTTTGTTTTTAATTATGTATGTATGTATGTATGTATGTATGTATGTATGTATGTATGTATGTATGTATGTATGTATGTATGTATGTATG
>JAWWLR010000092.1:31231498-31242124 GCA_035041075.1 Acraspis erinacei | reverse complement strand
TCGAAACGTTTGCCGATTTTATCCTTTAAGTAATGCATGATTTATAATTAAGTACATTTACAGGACCCTAATGCCAATATAAAAATTCTTCACATCAATTTAAATAATTGGGTCAATTAAAGCCGACATTTTTCAAAAGATTAGAAAAACTGACACTTAAAAATTTTTAATTATATTTACAAAATTCGAAATTAAAATTAATTTCAAACTTTTCTAAATTCTATGAAATAAAAATTCTTCAAATTTCAAGTATTTTGATAAAAAGTTCAACTATTTTGTTAAAAATTAAACCTTATGTGGAGAATTCTACCATTTGATTGAAAATTTTCTTTTTTTGATGTTGAAAATTAATTTTTTTTCAACTGAAAATTTGTGTATCCTATTTTTGGTTGAAAATGCATCCTTTTTGGTTGAAAGTTCAAATATTTGGTTCAAAATTAAATTGTCAGTTGAGAATTCAACAATTTGATTAAAAATAGATTTTTTATTTAAATTAATTTTTTTAAGTGAACACTTAACTGTCCTATTTTTTGGTTGGAAATTCGATTTTTTGGCTTGAAAATTTTTCTATTTTAGTCCTGGGGGAAATTTCAAATATGTGGTCAAAAATTAGATTTTCTACTGTGAATTCAAAAATTTTATGGCAAATCTTTTTTTCTGACTTGAAAATTCCATTGTTTTGGTACAATGTTCAACTATTTGGTTAGAAATACGGTTTTCTGTTAGCACTTCAGCAATTTGTTTGAAAATATTGTTTATTTTTAAATTATATATTTTACTGAAAATTTAAGTACCCTAATTTTGGCTGAAAATTCGTATTTGATGCTTGAAAATTCAACTATTTTTAGCTTGAAAGTTCAAATATTGTTGTCAAAATTTCAGTTATTTGGTTAAAAATTAAATTTTTTGTTGAGAATACGACAAGTTCATTGCATTTTTTTTACTTGAAAACTAATTTTTCTGACCTAAGAATTCAACTATTCTTTATATTCGGAAATTTGTTAAAGATAAATTTCATATAATAATATTGAAGCAATTAATGGAAAAAAGACGTAATCTAAAAAAGATCGATTTATATTAAACGAATCATAATCTCATATGGAATTATAAAAAATAGCAATTATGCAGAAATAGCCTTTACACAGAAAAAAAGTGAATTCCATTAATATTTTTAAAAGTAATTGAAACTTTATTGAAATCCATTGATACCCTTGGAAATATTTATAAATCTAATAAAATCTTTAAAATCTATAAATATCCGTAGCGATCCCTTCAAATCTTCGAATCCATTTTTTATTTATTTAAAATCTTCAAAATCTTTGAGACTTTTGAAATAAAAATCTATAGAAATAATTTAAAATCCTTTAAAAATGAAAATAAAAAATTGTAATCTCTTAGCATTCTTTTAAATCTTTTAAAATATCTTCAAGTCCTTATCTATATCTTTATAAATTTAAAAAATTTTTTTAATCCGTAGAAATTCCTTGTGATAACATTTTCAAAATTTGTTTCGAAGTCCCTAAAAATCCATTAAGAATCTCTTGTAGTTTTAGTTTAATTTATTTACTTTTCAAATTTTTCTAGAAATCTCTTTAAAATCGGTTATTAGAAATTCTTAGCAATTATTTAAAATCACTAGAAATTTTTGAAATCTCTTGAAAGTCTGGAAACTCTTTAAACGTAGCTTTTTTAATCCCGTTAATATTTTGAGATAACTGAAGGTTCTATAAAATCCTTTAAATTTGGTAAAATCCTTTGAAATCAGTTAAAATCAGTTAAAATATTTGGAAGTCCTGCAAAAATTCTTTCATATTGCTTCAAATTTTTTTACTCATTTGCAAAACACAAAATTCTTTGAAATCGATTGATGTTTTTGAAATATCTCGAAATAATTTTCAGTTTACAAAAGTAGCTTAAAAATGTTTAAATCCAAAAATCTGTAAATTTAAGAAATTAACTTATTTTGCTAATTTTCGAAATACCGAATGTGAAAAAATACTGCAAAAATAATAATATAATTAATATTGAAAAAATGCCCTCAAATAGTTACTTGCTGAAATTTTCAATTTCGGAATATAGTAAATTGTGAAATAATCAAAATCCAGAATATATTAAACTGCCAAAATTTCAAATTCCCGAAAATATTAAGTTACCGTAATTTCAAACTCTTGAAAATAGTCACATTCAGAAATTCCTAATTGCCGAATTTTTAAATTTGCGAATATAGTAAATTACCATATTTTTAAATTGATGAAAATAGTGAATTTCTTATTTCACGAAAATAGTAAATTCGCGCAATTTTGAATAGTGGAAAATAGTAAATTGTCGAATTTTTATATTTTATATTAAAAAAATTTTATATTTTTTTCCGAAGTAAGAAATCCTCCGATTTACTATTTTCAGGAATTGAAAAATTTCGGATATTCAAATTTTCGCGAATAAACATTTACATTTCGTTGTTTTCTTTCGAAAAATTCAAATTTTCTGAAAATTTCTGTTTCGGTCGTTATCTTTGCGGTATTTTTCCACCTTCGGAACTTTTAAAATTTGGCCGAATAATGTTATTCCAAAATAAATGCCAAGACTATATCTCTGTTGCAATAAAACCTCCATGAAAGACGCACTTTTAAATTTATCAGATTATTTTATGATATAATATTGATCAAGTTAAAAATAGCCTAAGAGAATAAACATGAAATATAAATTTTACTCAATATTTTGTGACCCATTGTTAGTCCCAGGAATATATGATTTTGCTATAAAATCATTAACAATCTACGGAAATAGTCCGGAAATTAATTTTGTCGTTTACTCTGATAATGTTATTTAACACTATCAACATCCATTCTACGAAGTAGCTTGATGGTTCTGTCACGGCATATTGACATTTTGCGAATTTCACGTTCACCTAGAATTTTCTACATTGTCAATCTTCAAAAGTAATTAGAACTTTAATCATCAGCTTGGACACTGGATTTTTAAATCACATAATAAATACCACAACAAAATATTTTAAAGAATTAACAACAATTACTTACGAATTTTTTTAGAGCAAGCTCTTATTAAAATCTACTAGAAATAAATAAAATTATTCCCTCAAAAAGGGGTGCTTTCAATAATAATAATAAAAACAAAATCGTAAGACGTAAATATTGAAAATTATGTTTATATGCCAATGCCTTTCTCAGACTGTACTAAAGTTATCTCAAGTTCAAAAATGAGAACTGATGACTAAGTTTATAGAAAAAAATATTTGAGGTAGTAATTATTTACTTAATATTATTTATTCGGAGTTTAATGTTCTTCCTTTCTCTTTAGAAAAAATGTGCAATTCTTATTTAAACCTAAAAATTGTTTTAGTATTAATATTTATATTATTTATCTTATTCCTTGTTGGATTCTCTACGAAGCTTTTTGGTACGCTTTTTTTTAAATTTTAGTAATTATAGAATTGCTAATTAAAAACAAAAGACTTTTCGTTTAATCATTTTACAAATAAGAACGTAGCAAGTAAATTTTTAGGGGACCCTTCAAAAAATAAAATTAACCGTAAAACATTAGGATTGAATAAGAAGTGCAACTTTTAGCTAAAGAGAAAGAAAAAGTATAACAACTCAAATAACTATTTTGCAATAAACAATTTCAACCTGAAATTTTTTTTCTTGATTTTGCAATTAGTTATGTTCCAAAATTAGTTGAAATTAATAGTGGCCATATTTTTCCTTATTTATTAAATCATTTTTTACAATGTTCATTTTTTAACTCAAGATAAATCGAGTGCATCCTTAATATTTAGGCCCCACGCTTTTTCGGGGAATAATTCTGTTACTCTTCAGTATGGATTTGAATAAAAGCTTTTTTAAATCATATATTTTAAATTCTGTTTCGAAGTTTTTTGCAAATTTTCCTTTCTTTAATTATTATAAATGATCAAATCACAAGTAATACATAACTACCTATCTTCTAGCGACTAAGATTATTTTTTTTAAAGGCAAAACCAATTATCTTCGAAACCTAACACATACACTAGCATTTGTTGTACGTTTTTAATGAATAAATTTTATTAAAAATTCTTAATCTGATATGATTCAGAAGCCCCTATTCTATCTTTGTCTTTTTACCGATTTTTTGTTGTTTTTATTTTCTCAATGTTTAGAAAATGCATGAACTAATTTCTGTAAAACCAATTACAAAATACAAGTTAGAAATTTTTTGATATTTTCATTTTCTACAAAATCGACGAAAAAGGCATCATAAACGATTTTAAATTTTTGTTGAAAAAAATTGTTGTTCAAGAAGACACAACTTAGGCTAATCCGCATATTCAGTTTCGAAACTAATTTTTTTTTTAATTGTCCTTATACTCACCGAGCAATTAAAACAAAAGCTTTTAATTAATAAAACAACTGAACAAAATCAACTACACTTCTTTTCCCGTAACTGATTGTTCTTAGAGAAAAATAATTAAACCGGAAGATAAAATCCATTTTCCAGGAAAGCCAGTCCGTAATTGAAAACGTACCAACGTCAAAGCTACGCGTCATTTTTCCAATTGAAGAAAGAATATTATCGGTGCAAAACAATGCAATACTAGAGTAAATTCCCGAGATCTCTTGTAGAGAATAATCCTGCAATTGAAGCGTTTAAAGGCTGGGAAACGGTGCTCTAAAAGGGGAAAAGAAAGTTAATTGGAAATGGCTCGGGGTATGGTAAGTAATGGGTGGGCATTGTCCTGTATTGATTTCTTTTGGTGATGAAACTTCCTCTCACTACTTTTCATCCTTTTTATCTTCTTTCGTTTTTTATTTTTTTATTCTCATTATCGGCTTACCACCGTTACACTTTATTTTTGTCCATTCCTTAGTGGCGCATGCTCAATGCAGCTCAGCGATGGTGAATGAATTCCTAAATTGTCGAGTACTCACAACTCGTACGCGATTCACCCACGTGTGGAATATCCTGAATACAACTCTTCTTTTCACGGTTTCGATTTTGCGGGCTTTCAGTTAATCGAGTACCCTTGACCCATGGAATGATGAATTCTGAGTTCTTACACCATCAAAAATTGTTACAGGAAATTAAAATTAACAAAATTGAGAGATATCTAATTAAGCTTTCAAGTAAAAAAATATTACAACCTCAACGCTTTATCTACAAAATATTTAAACTAAAATGCTTATGATAGAAAACATTTTAATAGTCAATGCATATAATTGTAAAAAAATTCTAATTTTAATTTTTGAACTTTAAAGCGCTCAAACGTCAGCGCTTGCAATTTAAAACAAATTTGCATACATATTTAGTTTTTTCAATTAAAAAAAATGCAATCCGTATAATTTTACACATTACAATATTCAATGCGTGCAATTATACAACATTCAAAATCCAATGCTTATAATTGGAAAATTTTTGATTTTGAATGCTTTATATAAAAAACATTCAAATTTTAATGCTTCAACTTCAAAATATTGAAACACTGATGCTTGCATTTAGAAACATTTAAATATTTAATTTATAAAGCTGGAAAAGGTATCAAGTGTACATGCTCTATATTGAAAACATTAAAATTGCAATGCTTATAAATGCAACCATTTCAATCTTCAATGCCTAAAATTGGAAAAAAGTATAATTTTAATTCTTTACCTTCAAAAATTCAAACTTCAATGACCATACTTCGAAAAAAATTCTATTTTTTATCATCACCATTGTAATTATTTCAATAGTCAATGCTTTAACTACAAAAGGTTAGAATTTTAATGCTCCAACTTCGAAACATTCAAAGTTTAAGGTCTCTAATTTCAAAAATTTTTAATTTCAAGGCTTTAACTACAACAATTTTTAAGTTCCTTACGTATAATAAGCTACTTTTCAATCTTCAATACTAACAATTGCAAAAACTTCTAATTTCTTTGCTTTAACTTTCAACATTCCAACTTTAATATTTATAATCGAAAAAAATTCAAGTTTCAATTTTTAAAATTGGATACATTTCAATACACAATGCTTGAAACGAAAGACATTTAAATCCTAATTATGTAGCTTTAAATTATGAAAACCGTTATCCTTATAACTAAAATCATTTGGATATATTAAATGCTTATGATCAGTCAAATTCCAATATTCAATGTCTATAATTTCAAAATATTCAAATTTAAATGCTTTGAATACAAAAGATTTAAATATCAATTATTTAACTTCAAAATATTTAACCTTTAGCATTTCGGATTTTAAAAAATTGGATAAATAGTTCGATCGTACAAAAAGAAAACATTTCAATTTTACTACTTTAAGTTCAAAACATTGACACTTTAGTGCCCATAGTTAAAAACATTGAAATATGTAATGGTTCAAATTGAAAAACATCTTATTTGTAATGCTTCAACTTCGAAGTATTAAAATTCGAATTCTTGAACTACAGAACATTAAAACTGAAATTCTTATAATTGGAAAATAATTAAATTTTAATATTGCGACATTCAAATAATATTCAAAATCTTATGCCTACAATTGGAAAAATTTCAATATTCAGTGCTCAAATGAAAAATTGCCATTTGTGTGAAATTACAATTCTTCAAATTAGAAAAAAATACTTTGCTTACAATTGGAGAACATCAACATTTGAATGCTCGAACCTCAAAAGATACAAACTTTAATGACTCCAAATAGATTGGAAAATTTTAAATATTCTTTAATATTTTATTTATATCTTTTCCTCAAATTATGTTCTTATTGAACCACCTTCAGTTATGATATCAGCTATTATTAACCCTGTTCAACATCTGAGAACATTGTTTCATTTAATGCTTAGAATTGTAAAACATTAAAATTTCAACGCTTCAACATTAAAATATTCAAAGTTTCTGTAGAAAATAATTAAGTCTTTATTTCTTGCAATGGGAAAGTATTCAAATTCTGATACTGCAACTTAAAAACACACAAAATTTAATGCTTATAGTTGGAACCATTTCAATTGTCTAACTACAAAATATTCAAACTCCAATGCTTCTAATTTAATGAAATCAATAAATGTTCAATCATTGCAAAAAGGAAACCTTTGAATTCCAAAGCCTTAACTAAAGAAAATTTAAATTGCAGTGCCTATAATGGGAAACGATTAAATATTCAATGCTTATAATTGTAAAACATACAAGTTTTAAGGGTTCAATTGAAAATTCTTCGAATTTCGTTGCTTTAACTTTAAAAATTCAAACCTTTATACTTCCTATTTCAGAAAGTGAATATATTTTACATATTTACAATTAGGAAATATTCATATTTTAATCATTGAACTTCGAAACATTCAAAACTTTAATGATTGCAATTGTAAAGCAAGTTAATTTCAATTTTTTCGCTATAAGAACTTCAATCTTTAATGCTTACAAATGAAAAACATTGCAATTTCAATGGCTCAACTTCAACCCGTCCAATGCTAAAAAATGGGAAACATTCCAATTTTAATATTTCAATAATAAAAAACATTTCCATATTTAAGGCTCATCATTGCAAAAAAATAAAATGTCATCGTTCAACTGAAAAATATGCAGGCTCGATTACTTTAGCTTTGACAATTCAAGCTTCAATGCTTCTAGTTAAAAGGCAAATAGATCAGTTTTTGATACTCAATTTGGAGAACATTCCAATTTCAAAACTTTAAGTACAGAAAATTAAAACTTAAATGCATATAATTGAAAAGATTTAGATCTATAATGCATCAAATTAAAAAGTTTCAAACCTAATTGCTTATAAGTGACGATGGTGATTAAAGAATCAAAACAGGGTTGATGTCTAGGTTACTGACCAGTAATCAACACTGTTTTAATTTGTCAATCACGACCTTCACTTTATATTCGACCAGGTCAACATCTGAAAACTTCTTGACATTTAATGCTTGAGATTCTAAAACACTTAAATTTCAACGTTTAACTTCAATATTTATAATTGGAAATATTTTAATATTTAATATTAGGCAGCATTCAAATAATGCTTCTTCTTTGAAATATAATTAAATCTTTACTGATGAATCCTTAATGCTTGATGGTTCTAATTGAAAACGGTTCATTGCTTTAACTAGAAATAACTCAAAAGTGATTGCCTGTGATTAAAAATAATGAATAAATTGACAGTCAGTACAATAGGAAAACTTTTGAATTTCAATACTTTTACTAAAAGCCATTTAAACTTTAATTCCTATAATTGGAGACGGTTAACTATTTGATGCTTACAATTGTGAAACATTCAAGTTTCAATAGTTCAATTGCAAAACATTCAAACTTCAATGTTTTAATCATAAAGGTTCAAACTTTGGTGATCCCTATTTTTTTAAATAAACAAATTTTAAATATTAACAATTAGGAAACAATCGACTTTCAGTGCTTTAACTTTAGAGCATTCAAACTCTAATGCTTATAATTGTAAATTATTTCAATTTCAAAGCTTTCACAATAAGGCATTTAAACTTAATCACTTAAAAATGGAAAAAATTCAAATTGCGAAGGTTTAAATTCAAAAAGTTCAATCTTTAGAACTTAGTCTTAAACAACATTCAATTTTCAACACTTGAACAGCAAGGCGTTCAAATCTTGATGCTACAATTTGAAATATTTTGTTATTCAATGCTAAAAAATGAAAAACATTCCAATTTCAATGCCTAAACTTAAAAACATTCAAATTTGAATTCTTTAAATTCAAAAATTTTAAGCTGTAATGCTTACAATTGGAAAACATCTGAATTTCAATGTTTAACAGAAACTCATTCAAAATTGAATACTTATAATAGGAAGCATTTCAATGTTCAATATTTCTCATAAAAAAAATTAAAGTTCATTAGTTCAACCACAAAACATTCAAATTTCAATGCTTCACCTCTAAGAATTCAAACCTCCATGTTTCTAGTTGTACAAAAAATAATTTTTCAATGTTGACAATAAGATATCATTTAAATTGCAATGCATCAATTTCTAAATATACAAACTGCAATGCTTTTAGGAAGAAAAATGAATTTGTAATATTTAAATTGGAAAACATTATAATTTCAATGCTTCAGCTACAGAACATCAAAACGTCAATAGTTATAATCGGAGACATTTAAATGTTCAAAGCCATTTGAATATGCAATGCTTTCAGGTGTAAAATATTTAAGTTGCAATTCTTTAAATTCAAAACATTCATACTTTGATGCTTACAAGCGAGGATGGTGACTACAGAATCAAAAAAATGTTAATTACTAGATTACTGACCAGCAATCATCACTCTTTTGATTTTTGTATCACCATCTTCGCTTACTATTCACCATGGTGAACACCTGAACACCTTCTTGGATTTAATGCTTATAATCGTCAAACCTTTGAAAAATTTGAACTGCAGTGCTTATATCTCAATCTGAAATGCTAATTATTACTAAGCAAGCTTTACTTATCCAAAATATTTAAGAATTTGTTTATTGATACAATGTGCCAAAGCTCGAATATTAAATTGAAAGCTATCTCAATTTTTAAAGAACTAAAACGGGCAACCAGCTGTAACAGACAAATCAATAAAAATGAAATGTGAAAAAACGTTGTGTTTGACAAGTCCATCAGAATCCATTAGGACTCGTATGATGCATTTTATGGTTTTAGTAATGTGGCTCTAACTTCTGTTCACAGAGATTGCTCCACAGTTGGTCTATAGATTCATCGAACAGACAATGCAACCCGGTCCATCGGTTTCTCTGAAATGCAGTGCCGCGGGTAATCCTACGCCGCAAATTTCCTGGCTGTTGGATGGATTTCCGCTCCCGCAAAACGACAGACTTCTGATTGGACAGTACGTAACCGTGTACGGAGATGTAATCTCACATGTCAACATTTCGTCAGTAAAGCCGGAAGATGGTGGAGAATATGAGTGCACAGCTAGTAGCAGAGCTGGTGATGCGAAACACTCTGCCAGGTTGAATATCTATGGTGAGAATATTTTTTCATAATTTCAGTATTATGATTATAGCTAGACTGAGATATTTACATCCCACATCTAGAAAAAAATATTCTTCATTTTAAAAAAATCGTTTTGTGGACCGTATTTGATTAATTTTAGAAAATATTTTGGTTGAAGGAACAAGATTTGTGTGCAGTTGACCAAATTCGTGTGCTTCAATCAAAGTATTTTTTATTTCCTAACTTATTTTCCCATGAAGTGCCATGAAGCAAAAAAAATTATTTACGAACTAAACTTTTTTCATAATTATACAAATTTGGGACCAGAAGCACCATTCTTAGTGCTTCTTAATTAGTATCCCAAATTTGCAACTTAATGTAGCGCTTCATGTGAAAATAAGTTAGTAAATAAAAAAAGCTGCGGTAAGGTAGGAATCTGGTCATGTGACCCCCTCGTCACATGGCCTTAACAAATTTTTTTTTGTTATACTGAATAATTTAAGAAGGCATTACCTTGTAAAAAGAAGAATATTTGGTAGACTCAAACAATAAATAGTTTGTTGAAAGCTTCAAAATAAGTGATTTAAGAATTTAAGATTTAAGAATTTAAAACGTAAATTGTCCTTGGTCCTTAATGGTTGGATGAATTACGAGTTTTGGTTGAATCACCCAAAATATTTTCTTAGAGCAGCAAAAAAAACTTTTTTGAATTAAT
>JAWWLR010000092.1:31196426-31212787 GCA_035041075.1 Acraspis erinacei | reverse complement strand
AATTTGTTCTTTGTTAAAAATTCATTGTTTGGTTGACGATTCATAATTTAGGTTATAAATTCATCTCTTTGTTCGAAAATTCAACTGTTTTCTTGAAACCTAATTTCGTTAGTTCAAATTAATTTTGTTTACTGAAAATTCAACTATATTTGATTTCTAGTCAAAAAATTATTTTTTTAGTTAAAGAAACAACTATTTGTTCGAAATTGATGTATTTTTTTGTAAATTAAACGTTTTCTGAAACATTTTATATTAGTTCTAAGAAGCAGTAGATCTTTCGTAAGTGGGCCTCGCAATTAGTTAAATCTGGAGAAAGACTTTTAGTAAAAATTACTCAACTCCCAGAGTTCTGAAGATCAAAAAAAAAAATGTTTGACATGCCTTATTTCAGAAATATTATCTCAGTCATGGCTAGCCTACCCCTTCCAATAAAAAGTATAAAAACTGCCACTCGAC
The DNA here is from genome assembly GCA_035041075.1 of Acraspis erinacei. NCBI lineage: Eukaryota > Metazoa > Arthropoda > Insecta > Hymenoptera > Cynipidae > Acraspis > Acraspis erinacei. The sequence goes on along the minus strand of JAWWLR010000092.1, from coordinate 31,212,331 downwards.
AGACACGAATGAATTTTCGAAAACATTAATTAAAAATCAAATTATAATTAAATAATTATAACCATTAAATAAATTAGTAATCATAATGATATGCAACGGTTTGGCATCCCTCGATTTACTGTTTATGTCTTTACAAAAAATACAACCTGACATGTTTGTCCTATGCAATCTGTCGAAACGGAAAGAGCCTGAAAGATGATATTAAAAACGCATTTAAAAACTGATGCAAAACAGCAATATTCGGATCTGCATAAAAGATAGTCGATGCATGAGATGCAGAAAGGAGAACGACAAAAGTTTCCCTTCGCCTTGATTAATGCATCGTTACAGTCGCATCATAGGACCCTATTTCGATCTAAAGTTGGCGCAAATCATCTTTCAAACTCTCTACCGAATCTACATATACCATTCCATAATTCCGTGTACGCTGCATTAACTACAATATGTGTATGTAAATATGCCGTGCATATCAATCCACCTAGTCTCCATATTCAGGGTATAACAATTTTCACTATACCCCATAAAAGGCAGTTTGTAAACCACGTTTACGATCACTGTTTATGAAAACAGCTTGGGGCGAAACTATATACATATTGTGGATTTAGTCAATAGGCTATCAAAAATAAGCATTAAGAAATTCCCTCGATTTTAGTATATGAGACAGCGGGCCATCCATAAATTACGTAATACACCTTCTCCAAATTTTTTATCCCCCACTCCGAATTTTTTTGTTTTCCGGAAAAGGAAAATCTTTATTTTATTTTTAATAAAACAATGTACAAAATAAACAAAATAGAACAATAATAAAACAATGAGTTTTGTAATTGCAAAAGCTCGGCTTTCGACAGAATGGAACAAAGAAGTTCTTGTTATAAACTATTTATAAATTAAAGTATAGTATCCTCTTAAGGCATTTTTAAGGACATTTTTTGAGTAGCCGACAAAGTTATTCTCATATTTTACACAGGTGTTGAGATTTTTTCCAAAAACGGGGGGAATTAAATAGAAATGATCTCTTATTAAAATCTATAAAAGATTAGAGAAACTTTTATGAACAACAGGAATATGAAAAATTTGAACTCGAGAAAATTTAAAAGATCTGCAAACAAGAAATTTATATACAATTTTTTGCGAGCGCGGGTATTTAAGGTATCTATAGATTCCAAATTTCTTACATTTAAAAAAAAAAATTCTCTAACATTTCCGAAATCTTATCGCCTCATTTTAATGGTAAGTTTCCGTAGTAATTGGTAAATTATTACGATACTTTAAAAAAAATTTCCTAGATTCGACCCTAGGGTCAAACTTAGTGCAAAAAGTCTCATAATTAAAAAAAATAATCTTACACACCATATGATTAAAAAAGAATCAAAAATACTACTTGTATAAATATTACCAATTCTTTTTAAATATGATAAAAAACTTTTTAAAAAATTTTTTGTAAGTTTTTACATATTTTCGAAACTTTGAAAATTTTTTGCATCAAGTTTGACACCAGGGCAGAATCAACAGAAAAAGTTCTGAAAATAGCTTAATAATTTTTTTAAATACTATAGAGTCTTACCTTTAAAATGAACTTAAAAACTTTGAAATTTTTTTATTATTCCTAGAGTTATTCCAATGTTTTGAAAACAGGGAAATTTGTCATTTTTAAATTATTTGAATCCCTTGAAAATATTGAAAGATCTATAAAATCTTTTTAAATTTAAAATTTTTTGAAATACTGTATATCTTTTTAAATTTTTTAAAGGCTTTAAAAACCCTCAATTCATGTGAATGAATTCTTTGAAAAATCTTCAAAATATAATAAAATACCTTGAAATTAGATATCTGGCAATATTTATTGGAATTACGTGGAATTATTTACAATACACCAAAATATTTTAAGACTTTCAAAATCTTTTTTTATCCTTCTAAATTAAAACTCCTGCAATTGTTTTTATCACTTGAAATTTCCTTGGAAACATGTAAAATACCTAAAATTATTTCCAATCCTTTAAAATCCTTTGAAAGCCTTTGCAATTTATTAAAGCTCTTTAAAATTATTTTAAATTATTTAAAGTACACTAAAATCATCCAAATCCTCTGAAATTGATCGACATCTATTGAAATTCCTTGGAATCTTTTAAAATATCCTATAATCTTTCAAATTCTTTTATAGTTTTTAAATTGTTTAAAATCTTAAAAAATAATTTAAAATATTGAAAACCTCTTTAAATTTTGGAAATTCTTCAATTATTATGAATCTCCTGAGATTTAAAAAATTCTTTGAAACCTGATAAAAATTTTTTGAATCCCTTAACATCATTAAAATCCCTGGAATTTTTTTTGACATTTTTGTGATCTTTTTAAAATTCCTTGGAATACTTTAAAATATCCTAAAAATATTGAAAATTGTTCCAAATATTAAAAAAAATTTAATTATAGAGCGCATAAAATCCTTTCAAATCTTCGGAAATTAAAAAAATCGTTTAGAACATCATGAATTTTTTTTAATTACTTAAAATCATTAAAATCTCTGGAATTTTTGCTGTTGACATTTTTGTAACATTTTCAACATTCCTTGGAATTCTTTAGAATACCCTAAAATATTAAAAATCCTTCGGACTATTTTTGATTCCCTCGACATTTTGTAAAACTATTTAAAGTATTATGGAATCTTAAAAATGCCCTAAAATAATTTTCAAATTCTTAACATCTATTGAAATTCTTTGGAATCTTGATTAAATGCCTTATTGAGAGTTCTTTAAATGCCTAATTCAGGGCTATTAAAATCCCTTAAGTTTATTAAAATCCTCGGAATTCTGATAAAAACCCTTAAAAATCCCGCAATTTTAGGAAATTCATTAAAATCGCATGCAATTTTTTTAAATTAAATTTTTTTAATTAAATTTTTTTAAATTTCACAATGCCTTGGAAGGTTTGAAAAACCATAATTTTTTTCAAAGTTTGAAATCATTATTATCATCAAATTACTTTTTTTTTAATCTTTAAAGTTTCTCGAAATATTTGAAGAAAATATAAAACCTTTAGAATCCTTTAAAATCATTTGAAATCTCTTCAAATTCTTTAAATTTATTGAAATTTCTTTGAACCTTTTAATATTTCCTATAATCTTTATAATTCTTTCAAATAATTCAAATGTTTGATAATCTTTTGTAATACCTTGAAATGTTGAATATCTTATTAAATCTTTGAAATTCTCTGAATTTCTAATGTCTTGTTGATAAATTCTTTGAATCCCGTAAAATTGTATAAAACCGAATGATTTTCCTTGAAATCCTTTCAGATGTTTAAAGTTATATGAAATCTGTTGAGATCCTATTTATCGAAATAAATAAATATCCTTTAAAATTATTGAAATATTTGGAAATCTTATAGAATCCCGAAAAATCCACTTTAAAAAAACCCTTTTGAGACGTTTGAAAATCTTGAAAATCTTCCTAAGTCCTTTAAGATCTTTCTAAATACCTTAGCTTGATTCAGTAAACTTAAAAAATATTTCATAATTCTGCGGGTAGAAGTTTTTTTCAAAAATGGTGTAAAAACTCTTTGTTTTTAATTCTTGCGAATATTTTTTCAAAGTGAACGAAAAAAAATCAAAATTGTAATGTGTTAATGCAGATAGGAAATATTTATAACCGTATTACTATTCAGCATTATATCAAATATTAACTCGGTATTAAGTTTATAAACTATAATTTTGGACCATAAAATTGTCCTGAACGCCAGCCCGTAATTTATGGATGTGTCCTAAGGGTATGAACAAATATAGAGTGGCTCAAAAATACAATGATAGAATAAAAAAATTAAAATATTTGGTTCACCCTACCAATTATTCTAGGTTTAGTTTATTCACTCCTCTGATATTAATTTGTAGGAAATGTTCCATTTTTATAAAAAAAAAATCTTGTCAAGATTTATTTAAATGGCGATAGTTTCGTTGGTGCGATTTAGGATTTAGATTGCAAATGAGGATTTCCGGGCCGGAAGTTATTATCTATCAGCTAAATCGCGTTTTAATATTTAAAGTTTGGCGAGCCTGGAAATAATTTATCGGCATTCTAGAATATGCACTCCTTTGATATCAGTAGGAGAGCTTCTCTACGCCGATCTTCTCTTATTTTCCGATGTCGGCATCGGAAATTGAATTTCGTATTCCTTAGAGCTTCAATCTCGATCTTAATGATTCGACGCGAATAGAGAAATCCTGCGCACAGAGCACCGCAATTCACTGCATCGCTCTAGCAACTAACCTGCACGCGCTCGCTCACAGCTACTGTATACATACCGGGTGGATAGTAAAATTTTTTTATGCAGAGTGATTCTGAAATGCCAAAAGAATAATTAATTCACTATTTCAATCAAAGTCACTCATGCAAAAAGAGTAAACCAGAATTCACTCGTATTTATAATCTGAAAAGTTGATGCACACCCTAGGGATTATCTGCCCGGCTTAATCACAATATAGCTATATTTCACTTTTTGAAGAGAATACACCAAACTCTCGCTTTTGTCCATTGTCGGGGGTTGCCTTCAAATAGCCTTGGACTGAATTCGGGGGGATCGAAACGTAAACAGCGATGGCCGCCTGACTCGTATCCAAGTGGAATATATTATTTCTCCCATGAGAAACTGCATGAGCCAACAGTTTTAGGAAGGCCAAGAACGAGGGACTGAAAGTGAGAGTTCGGTGTATATCACGAGAGAAGTTCAATTTTTTTTTAATTTCTCGAATTTTTTACCCTGACTTCCACTCTTGGTATGACTTAGGAGAGTTACTATCAAAATTTGAAATTATTAGCATACAGAGCATGATGCCTTATCTTTAATTGCAGCCTACAAAACTTAAAAAATAAACAAGTTTCTTGTCATATCTTAACAAACCATTAGTATTTTTAAACTGCTAGTGCCTAAAGTTTCAGTTAGGGCTTCAAACACATTGTGGTATTAATTTTAGATTTTTTGCAAATTTTTTCAAGGTCATGCCATTAGTTTCAGCCAATGTACAAACTTGGAGAAATTCTTCAATTTTTTTTAAAACTTCTAGCGTGCTGCATTTTTTGTTTGTTTGTTTGTTTTTTTTTTTTGTTTGAAAGATTAAGAATATCTTAATTCGAATTCATACCACGCGGAATTTTACAAGCTTTTTAATGGTTAAAAAAAGTTTCTTACTTCTTTTCAGTGAGAGTAATCATGTTTTAAAGCCAGCAGTAATTTTTAGCACCGCTCGTGCTAGCCGGGTAAATAAGTTCCGACGGTAGTGTATTTAAAAATTAATTTTTGCAAAAGAATATGTTATCTAGTATACGAGATCCAAATGCCTTTAGTTTGAAAATATTACAATTTGAATGCTTCTGAATGGAAATAAGTTGAATCAGAATCCTCAAAATTCAAGAGGGTCCAAATTATATTTCTTCCAACTGCTCACACTTAAAAGCAATCAAACTTCACTACTTTCAATTTGAACAAATTAAAACTTTACTTCTTCCACATAAAAAATGTTCCAATTTTATTTCTGGAAATTGGGAAACAAAACAAAACTTGGTTGATTCCATTTCGGAATCAAACGATAATAATAAAAATGTCTTGCTTCTTGTTGGGAAACAAGCAAACTTAATTGGTTCGAATTAAATTGCAATAAAAGTGCATAGCTTCTCATTGATAAAACAATTAAACTAAATTGATTGAAAAAATAAATCAAACAATCAAATTCATTGATTTGGATTTGAACAAATAAAACTGATTGCTTCCAAATGTTAAATAATCAAAACTAATTAATTCGTATTGAATAACAATAAAAACTCATTTCTTCTCATTAAAAAAAATCAAGCTTCACTGATTCAAGCAGAAAACAATACAAAAAAACCCTGCTCCTACTTGGAAAAATCAAACTAAATTGATTCCAATTGTAAAATAACAGAAAGTCCTTGCTTCAAATTGTAAAATACTTAAACTGTATTCCTTCTAAACAGACAACAAACGACCTCGATTGCTTCCAATTGGAAAACAATCACATTTTATTTTTTTAAATTGTAAAAGAATTAAAGCGCATTTCTTTCAATTGGGAAAAATTTAAACTTCATTTCTTTCCGCTGATGGATTTTGAAATTTCATTGCTAACAATAGGAAGACAAAAACGTTATTGCTTCCATTTTAAAAAACAATTAAACTTCAGAGGTTCCTATTGAAAAAATAATAATGTAATGTTCCAAATAAGAAACAGACAAACTTCATTGATTCCAATCGAAAAAATCAAAACTCATTGCAATCCACTGGTAACATTCATACCTGAATCCTTCAAATTAGAAAACAAACCACCTGGAGTTATTCAAATTGGAAAAAAAACTCAAAACAAAAATCCAACTTCTTTAAGCTTCATTTTTTACCATTTGAAAACAAGCAAAATATATTTCTGCCAATCGTAAAACAGATCAAAGGCATTGTTTCTAATTAGAAAACATTATAAATCCATCGCTTCCAATTTGAAAAATTGTAATGTTTATAATTCTAAAATATTCTAAATGAATTGCTTGCGACTGAAAACTATTCCCACTTCAGTTTTATCAATTTAAAAACAATCAAATGACATTGCTTCCGATTGAAAAACAATGAAACTCCATTGCTATGAATGAGGAAACAATGAAAATTCATTCCAAATTCGTTTAGCTGCAAAACATTCAAACTTCACTTTTACTTATTGAAAAATATTTATACTTATTTCTTCAGAGTATAAAATAATCAAACTTGATTTATTTCCATATAAAAACAAGCAAACTGCATTTTTCTAAATTGGAAAACAATAAAACTCCATTGTATCTAATAAGAAAACATTCAAACTTCGTTGTTTCAAATTTAAAAAAAATGTATTACTCTCAATTTGAAAATATTCATACTCTATTTTAGTCTAATTTAAAAAAGTGAAACTGAGTTTTTTACATTAAATAACATTCAACCTTTATTTGAATTTAAATTTAGATGCTTCAAATTAGGGAAAAATCAAATGGAAAATATTAAAAATAGACATTTTAAAATATTTAGTATTTTTAACTGTACACAAGCTTTAATTTCAACGCTTATATTTTAAAAAATTCGATTTTAAATGCTTACAATAACAAAATCATTTTCTAATGCTTAAAATTGTAGAAAAATTAATTAAAATGCTTCTAATTGGAAAATTTTTTAATTTCAACACTTAAACTTCTTAATAATGAAACTTCAATGCTTCTAATTTCGAAATAAATTATAATTAATTCCAATTGGAAAAAGTAAAAAATGATTGCTTCAAATTGAAAAAATTGAAAAAATAATACATACAATTTAAAAAATGTGAACTGTAATGTTTACAATTAAAGACATGAGAATGACTAGTGAATAAAGACTATTCTTTATTGGCAGCTAAATAGCAAATTAAAAAATATGATTGAGGAGATATCCACAAATAGTCTTATCCCATGTTCATTTTCATGTCTTAAATTCTACAATACTTAAATCTAAACGATTTAATTTTAAAAACATTTGATCTAAAATACCAGAATTCCTAAACATTTAATTTTTAGAGTTTTAGATTGTAGCAAAATAAAACTTAGATCCTTTCGATTTCAATACTTAAACTTCCTTATGTTTAAGCTTCTATTCTTCCAATTGCACAAAATGAAATCGAATTTCTTCTAATTGGGAACAAATACAATGTAATTGCTTCCAATTAGAAAGGTAACAATATTCAATATTCAAAATCGTAAAAATTTTAATTCAAATTTCGGTTCTTATAACTGAGGGAAAATCAAACGCTTTTCTTCCTATTTAAAAAATCTAATATTTAATGATTACAATTTAAGTCTCGGAAAGTAGAACAGAACGAGCGCTAGAGCAGTAGATAGGAGTGGGGATAAAGCGCAGAAAACACGAAGAAAGACCTTCTTTCCTTCGTCGCGTTTTCTGAGCATGAATCCCACTTCTGCCTACTGCTCCAGCGCTCCTTCGGTTCTTCTTTCCTAGTCTTCAACTGTAAAGCATTTAAATTTTAACGCTTTAATTTGAGAACATCCGGCTATAAGTACTTACGTTTGAAAAAAATTGAATTTGTAATACTTAAAATTATAGAAATGTCAAACCAAAGTGCATTGATTTCAATTGAAAAACAATGGAAATATTGCTTCTATTCCGAAAGCATCCAAACTTTATTTTTTCCAATTCTGAACATTCAATCTCAAGGCAAAGAACCCGGCATGAAAATTTAAACTATTCAGCTAAAAATGAAAATTGTAACCGAAAATGTTTTGCATCCACCCGTTGTATAATTCAAAATAAAATGTAAATACACGATAGTGTTCTTTCTGTGTGACTCTAACCTGTGTGCGTTTGCCAATAGAAATAATCTATCGTCCACGATTTTTAATCAAATGCTTCGAAATGACTTATAAAGATAAGTGAAAAATCTTCTAACCCGTGACCCATAGTCTTCAGCTTTCCACTAGTTTGCACCAATTTCTTCACGTTTATCTACAAATTTAGCATTGCAACCTAAGTAATTATATAGTACAATTTGCATTTTTTAATCGAACATTCTAGAAAATTTCATTACAAAATAATATAAATTATTTTGATAGAAGTACTGAAATTGTCGATAAACGTGACAATCGAAGGCTCGGAAAGCAGGACCGAATGAGCCCTTGAGCAGTAGGAAGGAGTGGGGATGACGCGCACAAAACGCGACGAAAGAGGTTCTCTTTTTCATCGCGTTTTATCCGCTTTACTACCACTTCGGCCTACTGCTCAAGTGCTCGTTTGATTCTGGTTTTCAAACCTTCAATTCCTCATAGAGGTGCAAAAGTTCAAAAGTGAATAAATACGAGATGCTTTTGAACTAACTTTCCGCACACCCTCGTGCCCTAATCTTTTCTCCTTCCTCTCTCTTTCTCTATTTTCAGCCTCTAATCTTCGCCGATCGGCTATTAATCTCTGGATTAATGTAACTATGCAATAACCCGAATCACCTCGTAGGACGGAATGCTACTTGCACCAGGAGGAGGGGCTAATTTGATTGGTAGAAGTAGGAATTGCCGGGAGGTCTATAGGGATCCGTTTCCAACATCTTTAATTCAATTTGTTGAAAGCAATGCGTTTTAAACTTTTTCTTTTCTATACTTCGAGAGTCCCGGACAAAGAAAATACTTCCATCGTCTCTCTGGTATAAGAGCCGTTTCGATTTACAGATTGCTTCTCATCTCGGCAGCGAGGCATGAAAGGTCAAGGCATTGAGTAAATTTCTCTAGTTTATTTGTAAACTTTTATCCCATCTATAATTCGAGAAATATCTTCCATATTTCTGGAAAGGAAGTATAAGGAATATCTGAATTTCAATCAAGATATTTAAAGCTTACTTTTCTCGTGAGTATAATGTAAAGCGAGTCGAATGAGAAGCTTTTAAAAATCTTTAACATCATACATTTCGTAAAATATAAAAGCAAATGCTTTCAGTTGGAAAATCTTCCATTTTAAATGAGTGTGAGTTAAAAATAAGTGAAGCCTAATGCTCGTTAATGGGAAACATCGCGACTGCTTTGCTCCCAATTCCTGAAGATTTAAAATTCGTTGCTTTCAATTGTGAAGAAATCAAAGTTTATTAATTCCAATTATAAAACAAGCCTTTGGGAAAGAATTAGACTTCCTTGCTTCTGGTTAGTAAAAATCCAAACTTAGTTGCTTGCAATTGTGAAACAAATTGTTTGCTTTTAATTTAAAAAAAAAACAAGTCTAGTTTATTGCTTTTCATTGGAAAACCTACCAACTTTATATTACTTCAAAATGCAAATCATTTAACTTTATTGCTTCAAAGTATAAAGCAATCAAAAATCACTTCCTCAATCCGGAAATAAATCAAGATTTATTGCTTTCTTCAGAAAACAGTTGAACTTTATTGCTTCCCATTAGAGAACGTACCGTATAGATTTCAGCTGAAAAAAATTCAAATTTATTGCTTCTAATTAAAAATCAATTAAATGTTAATGCTTCTTATTAAAAAAAACAATAAAGTTTTAATGCTTCTAACTGAAAAAATAAAATCAAAATTAATTACTTTCTATTTTTAAGAATCTTAACTTCGTTGCTTCAAATTACAGCTCATTCAAACATTATTTATTCCAACTGGGAACTATCACACTTTATGGGGTAAAATTGGAAAAAAATCAAAATGGATTGATTCGAGTGGGAAATAATCAATTTGACTTCATTTCAATGAGAAAACAATTAAACTTGATTCTTTTCTATTCCAAAAACCATCAAATTTTATTGTCTGCAATTGAAAAATAATCCAATCTTCTTACTTCCATATTAAAAAAATTAAAATTCGTTGCTACCCATTGAAAAACAATACAATTGTATTCATTCTAAATAAAATAAGCAATAAAAATCGTTAGCTTACAATTAAAAACAAATCAAATGTGATTTATTTGAATTTTAAAATAATGAAAATATGTTGCTTCCAATTGTAGAATAATTCAATTTTATTTCTTAGACTAGTAAGCAATAAAAATCCATCGATTCATTGCTTAAAATTAAGAAACAATCTTTCTTGCTTCTAATTGAGAAGCAAACCAATTAGAACGCCAACCAAATGTATTGCTTCCAACTGGAAAACCATCAAACATTATTACTCTCAACAGGAAATAAATCAAACTTTATTTCTTGCCACTGAAAACAATGAACCTTAATTATTTTCCAATTGGGAACAATGAAGATTAATTACACCCAATCACAATTCACTCAAAATTCAATTATTCAAATTAAAGATGGTTTAATTACATTTCTATCCCATACTAATTTCTTTTAATTGTACAAGTCTCTAACTGTATTGCTTCACACTGGGAAGCATTTGAACATCATTAATTCCAATTGGAAAACAATAAAAATTGTTTGCTTCAATTTGGAACAAAAACCAAGTTTTATTTATCTCAATTGGAAAACAATCAGGATTCCTTGCTTGTATTCGGAAAACAATAAAATTTCATTTACTCGAATTTAAAAACAATAAAAATAATTTGCTTCTATTTGGAAAATAATCTTATTGCTTTACACTGGTAAGCAATAAAAATCCCTTGCTTCTTTACTTCTAATAATAAAGGACCTTATTGCTTATAACTGAGATACAAATCGTTTTAATTGCATTCAACTGGAGAAAGTTCAATTTTTATTGGTTCCAAATGAAAAACAATCCACTAATATTGCTTCCAATTGGAAAGAAATCAAATTATATTACTTTCAATTAAGAAGAAATCAAATTTGATTGCTTTTCATTGAAAAAAGATCAAGTTTAATTGCGTTCAATTAGAACTTACTCAGAAATCATTTATCCTAATTAAAGAATATTAAATTGCATTTTACTTTCTATACTTATCTATTTATATCGAACAATTTGGTTATTTCATTGTTTCCAACTGGAAAATATTTCAACTTCATTAAATCCGATTGAAAAACAGTAACAATTAATTGCTAATAATTAAAAAAAATGAGGCATCCTTGCTTCATAATTGAAACCTACTGTATTGCTAAAAACTGTAATACAATTAATTTATGTAGCATCCAAATGGGAAAAATAATCCAATTTTGTAGCTTTTGATTGGAAAACAGTTTTCTTTCATTATCTAATTTAATGATATTTAATTTCCAAATGTATTGCTTCTATTTAGAAAAGTATAACCTTTAGTTGCAGTCAACTCGAAAACAATTCAATTTTTTTTAATTGCTTCGTTGCTTACAATTGGGAAATTAGAGAATTCCATTGTTTTTATTAAAAAACAAAATAATTTAATTTCTTTTATCTGGCAAAAAATGGTACCTAATGGATTTTAATTTGAAAACAATGAAAATTCATTCCTTGAAATATGAAACAATACAACTATTGTGTCCTTTTATAAATTGCTAGAGCAAGTAAACTTCATTGCTTGAAATTGTTACTAATCAAACTTAATTCTGCCAAGTAAAACGGAATAAACCCCTATTGCTTCCAAACAAAAACAATCGAAGTTTATTCCTTGCTTCTAGAAGCCAATCTTCTGCATTGCTTCTAATTGGAAAACAATCAAATTTTATTGCTCACATCTGGACAATAGACAAATTTTATTGCTTCTAATTTCAAAACAATTTAATTTAATTGCTTCCAATTGAAAAAATTAAATTCCATTGTCTCCACTTAGAAATTACTAGAACAAGCAATCTTGTCTCTTTTGAATTAAAATCAATCAAACTTGATTTCTGCAAATGATAAAACAATAAAGCCTTATTACTTCCAAAGAAAAACATTCGAAGTTCATTCCTTCTTATTGGAAACTAATCAAACTTCGTGGCTTCTAATTGGAAAACAATCAAATTATATTACTTTCAATTCAAGATAAATCAAATTATAGTGCTTTTAATTAAAAATAAATCAATTTTAAATGCTTCAAATTCGAATTCCCTCAAAATTCATTACTTCAAATTAAAGAATATTCAATTGCATTTTATTTTCTATATTTATCCATTTCAATTGGATTTTTTTCTAACTTTATGGCTTCCTATTGGACACCAGTCAAACTTTATCGTTCCCAATTAGAAAACAATGTAATTTCATGGCTGTTATTTGGAAAACAATCTAATTCCATTGCTTCTAATTAAAAAATAATCAAAATTTATTGTTCTGAAATTACTGACAGAAGCCAACTTCATTCCTTGAAATTGAGAGTAATCAAACTTGATTTCTGCCAAATGAAAAACAATAAAACCTCATTGCTTCTAAAAGAAAGCAATACAGGTTTATCCCTTCCTATCGAAAGCTAATCAAACTTTATTCTTCTTAATTGAAAAATAATCCAACTTCATTATTTCTAATTGGAAAACAATCAAATTTTATTCTGTTATTTGGAAAAAAATCAAATTCCAGTACTTCCAAATGAAAAACAAGCAAACTTCATTGCTTTTAAAAGGAAAGGAATCAAACTCTATTTCTCGCATTTGAGAAACTTTCAAACTTCACTCCTTTTAGTTGAAAATTATTAGAACTTTATCGCTTTCCCTTCTAAACATTTGAATTCAAATACAAAAAAATGATCGTCACTTGCATTTTCTGACTATAAAGATTTCATTGCTTCCAATCGCAAACTGTCAAAGTGTAATCTTTCTAATTAACACAATAAATATTTAAGAAAATTTAAGTTTGAAAGAAGGTTTTTATATTATAAAATTTGTATTAAAATGAAGAAATACACTTTTTTCTCCTTCTTTTGTTGATACTCTGATACTCAATCTAGTTTTCTCATCTTAAGCACACGTACGAGGAAGATATCTTCCTCTAGAATGACATTACCTCAAGAATTTTACCTTCTACCTTCTAGCGCGACCGCATAACCTTAAACCTGCTTTTACACCGTCGTTTTATGGGGTTGCCTAGTCTTGCTTCGAAAGAGCTCGCCATTCGATTTTCTACAACGGCATATGGAACGTTAAGGGCGTTACTAAAAGGCGTGCATAAAAACGTACGAGCACCAGCCTGGAAAATCCGACAAGCAACCTCAAACACCAAGAAATAAAGTGTTTTTTAAAATTAACACCTTTATTTCTGGCGCTCCATTCCCGCTTCAGGTCGTTGTTTTAATTACTTCCTGTAATTCTGTTTTTTCCCTCAGAGCTTTCTTTTTCATTAAGTTTCATTACTGGAAGGTGCAATGTTTAAAAGCTTCACTAACTTGATAAAGGGAGCGTTCAAAAACTACGTGACTCTATTTAGAAGAATCTTTCTATCCCTCCTCTTTTTCCTCACAGATCATCAAACAAAATTTCAATCTCCCAGGGTGACGTCAAAAATACAAACATCCATCTCGTCTTTCGAGTCAAATTAAACAAAAATATTATTTGATAATTGTCTATAATGAAACACAAAATATACAAATCTTAATCTTTTAACAGAATTCGCAGCATAGAATGCCTTCAAACCAGGAAAATAGGGTGATCTAAAAAATAGGAATAACGGATGAATATATTCTGTTAAATACAATTAATTTTGAGTCTAAATATATTTTATTCTTAACAAAATATTTGAATTTCCATCATAAAAGGAATTATTTTGCACATAAAAATATGAATTAACAAACTGATATTTGAATCTTAAAAAAAGAATTATCAACTAAAAACTTGCACTTACAACCAAATTTAACCAAATTTAACCACTAGTTTTTAAATTGATGAATCAACCGAAGAGAACAAATTTTCTGCAAAAAAGTTAATACCTAAAACAAAACGGATTCCTTTTACCAAACAGTTGAATTTTTATCAATAAAATCAGTTTTAGCAAAAGAGCTGATTTTTAAAAATAAAGATATGAATTTTCAAAGAAGAGTTAAGTTTTCAGTCGAGGGAGAAACATTTTTTTAACTAAACTGTTGAATTTTATACCAAAACAATATAATGTTTGACCCAAAAAGACAAATTCCCTACCAAAATGTTACTTTTTTTACCGAAGATAGGAATTTTTAACAAAATACATAATAGTCTATATTTCAACAAAAAAAGATTTTAATTTTAAATAAAAATAGTCAGATTTTACCGAAAAAATGAATTTTCATGAGAAAACGTATTAGTAGATATTTCACCAAAAATTATTTTTTGTTTTTAATCAAATATTTTAAAATTTAACTAAAAAAATGTCGATTTTTTCAGAACAGTTCAAAGTTAACCAAAAAGGATTCATTTTTAAACAAATTATTGTATTTTTAATAATAAAAAATAGTTACCAAAAAGATAAGTTTTTGAATAAAGAGAGCTTACTTTTTAAAACAGAAAGAAGAATTTTAAAAATGAGAGTTCCATTTTTAACTAGGAAACATTTTTCTGTCAAGAGAGAAGAAAAATGTAAAAATAAATTGTTAAATTTTCTACGCAAATAATAGAAGTTTGAACCCAACAATACGAATATTAAACAATTGTTTAATTTTCAAGCCAAAAAGACAAGTTTTTTCAATTTAGTTGAATCATTTACAAAAAATTTAATTTTCAAACAAAAAGTTGAATTTTAGACTAAAAGCGATCAATTTTCAACCAGAAATGGAACAGCTAAATGTGCAGTTAAAACAATTAAGTTTCGACTAAAAAAATATAATTTTTAATAGTTTAAATTTTCAAACAAAAATATACATAGATTTGTAACTAATAAAATAAATGTTTACGAACGCAAATCAACTGTAAATCAACTATCTGAATTTATTTTTATTTTCGAAAAAATAAGAGATACATTTTTATTTAAAAACATAATGGTTTATCAAGAACAAAACGAATTTTCAGCAAAGTAGTTAAATCTTCAATCAAACAGTATAATTCCTAAGCAAGAGAACTAAATTCTGAATAAAAATATGATAGTAAGCTTTTAAATTAAAAGTATTAAATATTTATAAAATGATGAAAAATGTATTAATATTAAATAATATTTCAGTTTCGAATTAAAGGTAGTTGAGTCAAAAATCAATTCTTTAATAGAATTTGTTTAATTATAAGGATTGAAATGATAACCGTAATGCATTATAAACAACACTTTTTTATGAGAAAAGTTTAAAACTTACGAACACTATGATATTTTAAAAAATTCGTAAGAAGCGATAGTAAACAAAATGCAGTCGAAAAATGTTTTGTTAAAGTATTTTTTTATAAGTTTTAGACTTCCTTCATATGAAAAAATTATGTTTACGGTGTCTTCACACATGACTGATAATGTAATTTTCTTTTAGAATAAATTCACTCATTTTCGTATTTTCAAGCAGTGACAAAATATGTTATTCATACTTGAATCTTACTTGTATAATTGTTTAAACTTTTATCTTAACCCCTCCCTCTTTCCTCACAAATATTTACAAACCCTGATGCGCCCCCCGCCCCCCCCCCCC
>JAWWLR010000092.1:31183554-31193887 GCA_035041075.1 Acraspis erinacei | reverse complement strand
TTCTGTTATCCGTCATTTTAAATTTTTCACGAAAGAATAATTATTTTTTGTCATTATATAATTTTAAACCCTCTTTTTAACGTGCAACATAAAGTTCTTATGATATTTAAATTTGCTGTGACAAATATGTGTTTGCTACCATAAATACATACATCCATAATACATACATACATAATACATACATCCGCTAATAGGTACATTTATTTACTATTCTGAATTTTTCTACTTTCCGAATTTTTCCTTTCCTATATTTATTTATTCTTAATTTTTCACCCTCCTAATTTTCACGTTTCCGAATTTTTACACCTTCCGCTTCTTTGATTTCCGAATAAATACCTTTCAGAGTTTTGGATTTCTAATTTTTTCCTCTTTCCGACTTTTTGCTATTCCTACGTTTTACCATTATGTATTATAACCCATTCTGAAATTTTACATTTCCTAATTTTCATTCATTCCGAAAAATGAACGGCATCCTTGCTGACAATTGGATACTTATCAAAAACTTTATTGTTAGGAATTAAAAATCGAACAAGCTTAATGGCTTTAATTTGGAAATCAAACCAGCTTCATTATTTCCAAAAAGATATTGACGATAAGTCATTGCTCCTAATTGGAAACCAATCAATTTCATTAATTAAAATTAGTAAACAATTAAACTCCATTTATAGCAACTGAAAATAATCAATTTGTTTCCATTTCAAAATTGTGAACAATTTAACTCCACTGCTCACAACGAGAAAGCTATCCAACTTCATTGCTAGTAATTGTAAGGGAATCAAACACTATTGTTTAAAACTGAAAACAAACAAATTTTTAAAAGCTTCTCTAATTTCATAAAATGCGATACTTTTAAAATAATTGCGAAGAAACAAGACATATAAACGCAATCAGAACACTATTTCAAATTAAGTCAGTTTTAAAATTCAAGTTACCACTCTTCGAGAACCTAAAATCGAGAATATGCAGATACAAAAATTTTAAATAATAAAATGTTGAGAAAATGTGATTGCAGGATCTCGTGAATTTTTATCTCACTGCTGGGAATACAAGAAATTCTAGAAATGTGAAAATGTACAAATGTGGTAGAGATTTTAATCCTGTGAGAATGATCTTATTATTTAGAGTGACTAGAGTTTTAAAAATTGCAGTTTTAAAATGTCTCTAGAATAGAGAAATAATGGCAGAGAACAAGGGTTTGAAGTCATAAAAACCTTAGAAGCTTTTAGATTTTATTTGAAACTCGAGAGCACTCCAGCTTATGTGCAGGTGACCCATATGTGTCACGAATCTCAGTAACAACTTATATTGCCAATCTTAGGTCTTATTGGAACATTGACCTCTATTTCTTCACTTCTTTCGAAGGATCTATGCAGTTATTTTTTCTTGAAGCACCAGTAACTTTTTTAATGGCCCTTACTATTATTACTCACTGAAAATATATTATAGATAAATAAAAAGGTTTCCTGCTTTTTGAAATTTTACTGGG
Organism: Acraspis erinacei; assembly: GCA_035041075.1. Classification (NCBI taxonomy): domain Eukaryota; kingdom Metazoa; phylum Arthropoda; class Insecta; order Hymenoptera; family Cynipidae; genus Acraspis; species Acraspis erinacei. Next base: position 31,192,401 of record JAWWLR010000092.1, on the reverse strand, counting down.
ATATTAAATATTTATTTTTAATCATTCCAAAATTAAACAGGTGCAGGTAGCATTTTCGCATTGGGAGGTGAAGCTTAATTTCAGAGCTGAGCTAAACTGAAAGTACATTATCTAAAATTTAAGCTATTTGTAATTTTCCAACTGCGCACTCGACGGTCAATAAAGCTGGAAAAGAGAATTTAGTCGAACATTTTATAGGCCTGATTGTCCCCTAAAAGCTCCATAAAATATTTATTTTTAATCAAATCGTAAATTAATTAAAAGAGAGTTGTTAATATTACACGCTAAACTCCTGATGGAAGAACAAAATTGTTGTTTTAATAAAGCTGTTGGTTTAGTCTACAATTCAACAACTTTTAATCGGAAAAATACAATAAAAACTAATAATATAAATAAATCGATAATATGTAATTTAATAGCTATACTTTCACAGTTATTTAAGAATTTGATGCATAAAACCGTAAATAATTGAGTAATTTAAAAAATGTTCAAACGAATTTAATTTTCTGGTTAAAAAAAAAAAGTTTCACACTACGGGTGTGGTTTAACTGTTAGAAAATGCGAAGGTAGTTCAGTCGGATACTCTGCAGAATTGGCATTCCATTTGAGTGGGTCTTCGAAATCTTTTCTCTGGACGTAGCAAGTTACCTGAAAATGCATTCGTTTTCCCAGAAGTTTCGCTTCTCGTTTTATTCCAGTGGGTTACCAATTTCCTGAATTTATGTGAGAAACCGCGTGCGGTATTTCAAAGGTTAGATACGTGACATTCGAACGAGTTCAAAAGAATGATGATTAAAGTGCTTTTTTAACCAGATTAAAGAAATATTCGGAGGTGGAGGTTTTGTGCCGAAAAATCCAATTTTTAAAGTTTTTAAGTTTTTATTTCTACAATTTTATTTATCTTATATCGCAAAGTTCAATAAAATTTAAACTTAAATTATCTAACTTAGAGAAAATTTTACTTACTTTACTGACAACAATTTATGCTTTTAAAAAAGTAAGCGATTCTTGTCGTACAAGGAAATAATACTATTCTTTTAAATATTGAACATTAAAATTATATAAAAAATCAATTTTAATATTTACACCCACTCTCTTTTTAGTGGCTTTATTATTATTTACTTTTTTAATGTAAACTTTCTTTAAAAATACCATAAAATAGCATAAATATTTTTTTCCTTTTATTTTTAAACAAAATAAAAATAGCTGTATCTTGAAACGAAAAATGCAAAAATTGAAATTTCAACCAAATATATATATATTTAAAATGAATAACAGTTGGATTTAGCTATGAAATACGAATTTTCATTAATATAGTAAAATTTCAAACCAAAAAAGACTTTTAGTCAAGAAAGATAAACAATTTTAACTCAAATTGTAATTTGACTAGAAAAATAATTTGTATTGCAAAATAAAAGTCACATAACTATTTTTTTTCTTCATTATCTTTAATTTTATAAAAATATAATTTTCTAGGAATGTTTGAGAATATTCAAAAAGATGATTCAATATTCCAGATACGTCGAAAAAGTATCTAGAACATTTTTGAGGGAGTTTCAAACTTTTATTTAAAAATCATCAAAAATGTACATCTTGATTGAACTTTGTCGAAATCCTTTTAAATTTTAAACTATATTTGAAATTTTTCTTTAAGCTTCTAACTATCTTTGACAATGATTCAAATTTTTTTTCTAAAATTAAAAAAAAAATCTTAGAATTAAAAAATTGCTTTAAAATCTTTCAGATTTGTTTTTCAGTTCTGAAAATATTTTGAAATATTGTTTTTAGCTTTACACATAATTTTTTTAAATAATTTCTCACAATAAATATTATTCAAAATTTTCCCAGAAATTTTAGAATAATTTATTCATCCTCTTGAAACCTTTCAGAATTATTAGAGGTTCTCAATTTTTTCTTCATATATCTACGCTTCAAATACTTTAAAATCTTTTTTATGTTTGGACTCTTTTTCTAATCTTTCTAAAACTTTTAAATATCTTTCAAAGCTACTAACATTTTTTCTAAAATTTTAGAATTTTGCAATACTGCAAAATTTTTCTTTTAAAGTTTTCCAAATTCCTTCTTAAAACTATTAGAAATTATTTCTAATATTGCGAAATCCTTTTCAATTTTCTTTTAAAGATCATTTTTCTAAGTAAAAAGTCATCTCAAATTTTCTCAGCAATTATAGTAGGATACTTTTATTATTATGAAAAAATATTATTTATTTGAAATCTTTCGAAATTCTTAACAACTTTCTTTCTTCAAAATTTCGAATAAATTATGTTATTAATTAAATTAAATTATATGATGGAAAAAATAGGGGATTATTTGCTCCCCAACATGTCAGCACTTTTCATTAAAAGAAAATAATAACTTCAATGCTTCTATTCATAATTAATTGAAATTCATTAATTAAAAATAAACCAAGTTTGTTTTTTAATCATTTAAATATTTAATTAATTATTTCCTCATTATGGAATAATGAACCGGTTGGTATACGTTCGTAATAATTAATCCAGTTAAAATTGTCTAAATTTAATACATGGAAGATTTATTATTTCTGTATGCCGTATTAGGTTTATGTTAAATAAATATTTTTACTTCACTCAAATGGAAAAATCAAATTTTTGCAGTATAGTTTTTGCTTATAAATTGGCTTTCTTGTTAGAGACGGTGATAGGATTTTTCTTATTTTAGCTTGTTAGTTTTCTACATTTTCCTGGAATATTTCATGTTTTTCGAAGAAACAGGATGCAGTTTCTTTTTTCACTGTAGAATTTTTTCCCTCCTATAATGGTCAAAAGGCAATTTCGTACCATTTATTTATGGCACATAAAAGAAAATCCGGGAAAAGATGATGTTAGAGTCTTGGATTATATTTTAGAGATGTATTGATAATGACTTGGAGGTTTAGGAAATTCAACATTTTCAGTGGCTTATGTTATTTTAGGAATAAGATTTAAAGTAAGACTTTAAAAATTTAATTTACTTTCAAATAAAATAAATTACTATAATATTACTATAATATTACTATAATATACACTTAATGTAATATTTTATTACATTACCTACTGAAAATGCGTTATTTTTTGGGCCAATTAGTTAAGTATTAAAAATTTTATGCAGTTTTTTATTTGTTTGATTTATCTTTGAAAGTGATTATTATAATTTCTAAAACTTAAAAATTGAATATTTTTGTATTCGAATTTTGAACATTGGATCAGTTAAAGTTCAAGGGAATTTAAATTTTATTATTTATGAATTATAGTATTTAAAATGGAATAATTTTAAATTAAAAACTTTTAAACTTAAATAATTTTCTGCTTGGAGAGATTACAATTTTACAATGTTAAATTAAAAACTGAATTGAAAGTTTCAAAATCAATGCTTCGAAAATTCTAGAAGTTTCAATTATTATTACAAAGAAAAATACTTTATCATTAGAACCATTAAAATTGTATTATTATGAAATGAACGCTCAGAATAAAAATTAATTTTAAATGTGAACTGTTAAAAATAATAAAATTTCTACTATGTAACGTTGTAAAGTGAACAATTCCGAACTTCACAAAAAATTAAAAAAAATATATATATTCACGAAGAATTGTCATATTGTCACCTTTTTACTCAAATCCTGAAAATATTTAATAATTTTAAGCAAATTTTAAACGTTTAAAAATTAATAATTTTCAAATTGTGAATTATAATTTTCAAATTTACTTCTAAATTATCAATTTCAAATTTTTTATATTAAACACTTCATTTAGAATGATTATTAATTCTTATCGTTTAAAATTGAAATATTTTTTACTTTTAAATGATTTATTTCTTTAAATGTTTAAATAAAAATGGGACAGTTTACAAATATTAAATGGATCACTGAATATTAAATAATTAATACAAAGAAAGATTGATATATGCGATTCAAATGTTTGAAACTGCAGAATTTTAAGTCTATTAATTCGAAATAGTTTTTTTCTTATGTTTAAAATGTTCAATATTTTCTAAAATTTGCAAATAAGAAATAATTTAATTGTCAATGCCTGTTTGTAAAATCTTCCCATTTTTTAGGCTTGCTTATAAAAATTGTCATAAAATAAACAATTATTATTAATTAATGAAGCATCATAAACCAAGGCTTTTCCCAAGTAACTTAATATTTATTTTATTGAAAAAAACAAGATCTTCTGATCGAAAATTAATAAAAATCTTTATTTGTTATTAAAATTTTTTAAATAAAGAACAAATTTTTTCACTAGACAAAATCTCTAATATATCCTCGTAAGGTCATTTCTGATTTTGTAACCAAGAAAACTTTTGTTTGTTAGAAATTAGGCAAAAGGTGAATCTGTTTAAGAAATTCTTTATCAAATAAACATTTATTATTGTTTATAAAGTACCATAATCGTGCTCACTATTTATAACTGATAAAGGTTGATACATTTTTTAAAAGGATTTGTAAAGGTCTTTTTTTAAATTAAAAACTAAGCATTGTTTTTACATATAGCACAAAAAAAATAAAAAAAATAAAGACATTAAGTATTTTTGTCTCGACAAAGCACTCTCACTTATTTATTTGTTGATCTAAAAATATTTTTTCAATTTCTTAAACTGCTGAATATTATTTTTAAGGAACTCGAACAAATTTCTTTGAAATTTTATTCTATTTTTTTTTAATTCTCACATCAGACCAAAATTGTGTGCTCTGGTTCAAGGTAAAAACTTTGATGTACTTTTTATCAAAATATTAAAAAGGTATACATAATAACTAATTCATTTAAATCAAAACGAGCAATTCAATTTATTTTCAATTACTTAAATATTATTTCATTTTTTAAATATATTTTATCACTAGAATATGGCAGAAGAGTGTGGTTAAAATAAATTATTCAACAATGTTCATTAGATTCTCCTATGATGATAATATTCAAATTTAAGCATAGTTACTTAAAAATTTATATTTGGTTAAAGGGTTTTGTTAAGAGCATTTTTGCTTTTTATGAATTATAGGAGCTAATTAGTTAATATTTTGTGATGAATTTCCATTTTAATTAAATGGTGCCTCTTCAGAAAAGTGGTACATTTTTTTAATTTTTTTGAAAAAATGTTATTTTAACCATTAAAAATTATTTGAAAAATGATGAATAAGCAAGAAAAAATGTCAACATAGAAGGAACTGAGGAAATTTGTTGAAAAATTAAGAAAAACTTAACTTTTCGTCATTAATTTTATTTGAAAGTTACATTTAAACAATAAAAAAATATTTACACCAATAAAAATAAACAGAATCAATCGTGTTGATGTTTCATTTAAAACAACTAGTATATGGCACTCAGCGAAGTTCTAAGCTTTTTAAATTTTGTTAAAAAATAATTTAAGCAAATGGAAATTGTTTAAACAATTGTGGGTAATAGTCAAAAATACCATACATACTAGAATTCTATTAAGTCTGTTGAAGAATGTGCAAAAACTGCACTTTTCTGCCTTATTCATGTCAAATGTTCCATTTAAACAATACAAAATTGTTTAAAAATTTTAAAGATATTGATTCTCAGTAATTATTTTTTATTTTGCTGAAGGAAATTGTCTCGTTGTCAAGGTACCGAGAATCTGCAAACGGTATTTGGCAAAAAAGTGGATTTTCTCTTATTGTGAACCCCACAAAATTTGCCATTATCCTAAAATAAATCCGAAATTTGATTTTTTGGACCATCCCAGTATGCCATAGGATCAACAGAAAATGATTAAAAAATGTTATATTTTGCTTTGAGTAAAAATGTAAATTTTACTGGGGTTATTTTATGTATAGGTCAGTCGATTTTTTTCTTTTTTTCCATCTAAACGATTCTTTGAATTCCACATAATCACTTTGTTCATAGAAGAGATATTTCTAAACTTCTAGTATTCAATATATTTATAATCTAATGATTGACAATAAATTCAGTTGGTCAAATTATCGTAATGACTGTGACAAAGTTTGTCAAAATTACATTTTTTTAGGCCAAAATCTCATCAGTTGGTTATAAACAAATAACTAAATAAAAAAACATTTAGACACCAGTAGAAGCGCAGCAACTTTAAGCCACGTACTTTATTATCATAGATGTAAATATACAAAAGAAATTATTCAAATGAATTAGAGTAATGGAATAGGATTCTAATCTGATCAACTCAATTTAAGGAATGCCAATTCTGTACATCGGAACTAACTAAATCCAGACAAAAACTTATTTGTAAATGAACATTTGTCTTAAAAGTTATTGTAGATAACGATTTAATAAAACAGACTAAAGAATCATCTTAAAATATTTCTTACAAAAGAAGTGAAAATAAAATAGCAAGAATGTTCGAAACAATAAACTTCGCTAAACACTTGATAACAGTTAAAAGCTCATTTTATAGCTGCAATCGACTATACCGTCCCCATTAGTTCCCTAGCTAAGTTTTTGACCCGAGTGAGTCTGCACTCGATGCTTTTAGCAGTTCTCTGGGGTACTTTGCTTGGCTCAGCTCCCCCCTAAAATGAATTTCTCTCTCACCCCTTGCCCCATTCTTCGGGTCTAATGTCTGAATCTGAACTGCTTTGATGGAATGCAACCTGTTCTTTATTGTTCTTTTCAGTGCCACCTAAAATCACGCCTTTCAGTTTTGCTCGCGATTTAAACGTAGGGGACCGTACAAGCATACAGTGCGTTGTCGTGACGGGCGACCTGCCTCTGACATTCACTTGGCTCAAAGATAACGTGCCGATTGAGACACAAACGGAAACACCCCTGGCGGGCCTTGAGGCCCCCGTCGGCAATCCGAAATCGGGCCTCGCGGACCAGCCCCAGGGACCAATTAGGGCGATCAACATCCGCCAATATGACGCTTTTAACAGCGCCCTGAGCATTAGCGCGATCGCACCCGCACACAATGGCACGTACACCTGTCACGTGACCAACGGTGCTGCCACCGTCGCCCATTCTGCACTCCTCCACGTCAACGGTAATGAAACCGTTGGTGTTTCTTTAAGCACCAACCCAAATCTATCAACCTATCACTTTTGTCATTTGGGCTAGGCACATTATCACTGTTCATCAATTTTTAAATAAAAGCTGACACTTTTTAGAAATTTTAATATTTTGAGTATTTTTAGCACTATGGCAGGGATGTCCACGGAAAGAGTAATTATTAGGAATCCGTCACTCGTCAACCCCCTCTCTCATTGCTTTAGTTATAAAGCAAAAGAGCTTGCGATGAGAAGGAAGAGGAGGATGAGGAGGAGGATGAGGAGGAGGAGGAGGAGCGTTTTTCCCCTTCCTCAGAAGGAGAATAGAAGCGCTTTAGAGAACTCTCTGTGGACATCCTTGTACTAGGAGAATGAAACAGTGTTCAAAACTAAAATAGAGCACGGGAGAATTTGTAATTGCAATTGTAAGGTTTCCAGAATAGGGACAGATGTAAACAAGGCCTGTATTTTGCACTCAGAATTACTCACCTCAGAAGATTCGGGGATTTAAATCGATATATTATTTGGAAAGATAATGGGAACCGCAAAACTGCGAGACGCTATCGTAACTTCAATAATTGAAATTACAGATAGCCTTATTGTTAAATCACGCAAAGAGATTGAATTTGTAAGAAACATTTTAATTTATCCATGTAAGTGATTTTACGATTTTTATATGGCGTTTGAAACAAGTAATGAATAATAAAAATAATTAATTATCAAGAACAAAGTCTTTCATATGTAATTCCTATAATTTCCAATAAAAAAACTTTTGCTTTAAACACCGTTTTTCTTTTAAGAAAAAACAAAACAAATATTTTACGTGATTCTGTAAAATAATTTTATTTATCAAAAAAAAATTTAACAAAAAACATCTTGTCAGCTCAATATAAAGAAAATTTCATCTAAAGCACTTTTATCGATAAATATTAATTTTTTGTATTAACTGTTGGTTTTATAATCCAAAGAACAATCGTAAAATGGCTATTATAGTCAAATTAATATCCATCTTGAAAATTCAACCTTCTTGCGTTAGTTCGCGACACTAGCGCAACCTAGATTTCAGATCCCAATTGGCCGTTAGTCGGTGCGGTACAACTAAAATAGGCTCAAATTTAAAAAAAAATTGTTAATGTGTTTCATTTTTGACCTAAAAAACCTTTTAGGATAGAGACCAAACAAAGTTCGAAAAAAATCGCTAATAATTCGAACAAATTTGAATTTGACAAGATAGCGGCTATTTTTATGAAAGCCAAACTTTGGGTTTCTTTCGAAGAATCTACCAGATATAGGAAAAAGTTTGAAGTACAGATTTTTCGCCTTGAAAATTCCAATGCAATTTTTTCCATTTTCGATTTTTAACCTTTTTTTATTATTTCCAAAAATGTCTGTTCTTTTTGCAACATATTTGTATTCTTTTCTGATTGCTATTAAACCACTAAGAAGTCACTTCATTATGATCCTCAGTTATGAAAAATAGCAACATTGCTGCTATTAAAACAAAATGTTTTTATAAGTTATTTTGTCTAAATTTTCAAAATTAAATTTCATTAATAACGCCAATACTAAGTTTAGGGTGTTGTTTTTATGTGAATTCTCCCAGATAGAAATGATAGTAACGTTTATTCTTTTTCCAAATCCGGAATTTCGGCTTTAATCATCAATTTAAAAATATTAAAAATTTTATGTCAATATAGAAATTTTATATCCAAACTAATTTTTTTTAGAAGAGTGTAAACTGTATTTAAAACGAATGGTATTAAATCTAAATTAAAAAAAAACTTTGCAGAAAATTGCATATTCAAAGGTTTTTAAAATAACTTTTACATATAATATTTTTTTTTTTTAAGCAG